>CM067317.1:15029072-15214072 GCA_034231615.1 Meghimatium bilineatum | reverse complement strand
TCTTTTATTTCTGTAATGAATTTTTTGTGTGCTTTTTTTTTTACTTTTTTCTTACTATAATTACAATCTTTATTATTTCAGATTTAATACGTGAAAGAACTAATTACAACATGAAACTAATGCTCATTGCAGACAACAGACACCATGTAACTAATTCTATCCAATTTGTCATCAACGAGCGAGATCACGGCTAAAAGAATTGATACTACAAGAAAATAGAATCGAAAGAAAATATGTTTACAAACAAGATAACAGATTAAACATCAGTAAATTGTCATTTTGCATTTATTCATATTGAAATTAAATAGATATAGACATCATATACTACATAAATATTAGGTGGTTAACAAAGTATTCAAGCTGGACAACAACCTCTCATCATGAATATACCTTGTACGACTGTTTGATTCAGGAAAAGAAAATGTTCATGAATCTCAGACTGTAATCAGATATAATCACATGCCTAGCATTATCACTGCTGGATGATAAACTCGTAGTCTTCTGGCCATATCGCTGGTGAAAATATTAATTGTAGTAGAAATTGATAACAGTAATCACAATTAGCCCATATTAAAAAATATATATTTGGCCAATTGTTAAATCACAGAAAACACTACACTTTAAGACCTACACCAATAATATACCTATGAGCACTGCTGCTTAGGTCTTGGGTATGATAGGTCGTAGTAAAAATTGTTATTGACTGAAAGGTTATGATGATAGAAAAAAACAATAAATAATTGCAAAAAACACTTTAGACAGTTAGAAAGTGCAGAACAAATGTTAAGAGAGACGAAAATTTTTAATATATTGACCAGTGTTTTCCATTTCTGGCTTAGGATCATAGTATTTCAGCAGTTCTACTTATTAAATAATAAATGTTAACTATGTTAATTACTGCTATGTATTCAATAAAATTTATGTAATCTCGGAATGTGTTACATTATTTTGAATGAAATGATTTTATTTTTTATTGACAAAAGTGAGAGAGATATTGTGTGACCGTATAAATGACAAAAACAAGAGAAACTTGAATGAAATGCGATTTAAAGATGGAACTACTTGGCACAGTTTATATATATATAAAATTAGAGATACCAATTCTTTCTATCATTCAATCTGTCGTCATACAAAGTGGCGTATGGAATCATATTTTCGCACAAATCTTTGTCTCTTACGTAGTTAATATGTTCTCAGATCCCTACTGGAATCAATCCAGAGCAACAGAAACGAAATCCTTCTGCACAACATCAGACATGAGCTAAGACAGATCCAAAAATCAACAGCTATTGTCCTTCAGTGGATACCATCACACTGTGGAATCATGGGAAATGAGAAAGCGGATGCTCTGTCAAAGGCAGGAAGTGAAATGGAGCAACACAGACACCTACTGTCTTACGGAGAAGTAAAAACAATAATCCGCAACACATACACAGCAAAGTGGAATAAAGAAATGGAATGGGAATACAAACATGATGCTATACATCTCCTCCAAAGATTTCAACAGACCACAATATTTCGCCTCAGAACAGGCCACTGCAGACTGTTGGGTCACCTCTATCGATTAAGGTTCTCATACACAGATGAATGTCCATGTGGATCCGGAATCCAGACCCCGGAACATATACTTCAGGACTGCCCAACATACAAAGAGCAGAGACAGCAGACCTGGCCAGAGGATACAGAATTGAGGCAATCGCTATGGGGCAGATGCTCTGACCTGGAGAAGACAGTGGACTTCGTCTTGACGACAGGCCTGACGGTATAGCATGACCACAGAGGCTGAACGCAGAAGAAGAATATGTTCTGTTGGTAACATTTTCTCGTGCTATAGTGACAACCCGGGTATCCAGCAACTTCTCTATTTTTCTTCATCTGTCTGTTTCCCTTCATCTTTCCGTTTGCTAGTAATTGTTTAAATTTAGCTCTTCTCATCAAGTGCTCAAAAAATATATGTCGGCTTTTTTTAATTTTTACTATAATTTGTATTTTTTACTTCTTGTCTTTCTCTTTAGCAGAAAGTGAACAAGAAATGACTATTACATCAAGCCAATACGTACAGAATATGATCTAGATCATCATCATGTGACATTAAATACCCTAAATATCTTCATCGCCTGCTTCTAATTTTTGCCATAATTTGTCTATTTACTCCAGCATATATGAGGATCTCTACTTTAGTTTACAAGATTGTGAATGAAATTTTCTTCCTTCTCAAAAAGACTATGCTATAGCATTTTCACTTGATGATAAAAGTTCTTTGAAAGCCTTTATACTTCTGGAGGTTCTTTTGTAATCAGAGTCGAAACAGAACAATAAAAGAAACGTGGTCGCATTTCACCTTTTTAAAGTCTTAGCCTATTTCTACACACCGGCTAGATTTATTGGTAACTTTTTTATGTCTACAGAACTATTCTGTGTCGTTATTTTAATTGTGGTTCATTATAAATTGTTCTACAGCAAAATTTGTTTTTTAAAAGACACCATATGCAAATATAATTCTATACTGTCTGGAACAATTTTAAACTCTATTTTTTGTGAAATTGGAGCCACTTGAGATACACCATTGAGATAAATAGCAGGATAGCGCAAATAAAATCAGCATTTAAACAAATGAGGTACATTGTATAAAATAGAGCACAATCAACGCATTATGCGAGTTCAAGTGGTGTGATGCTGTAGCGAACCAATTATTTCGTATGAATGTGAAGCATAGATGGTAAACAGAAAATAAATGATTAAAGTAAGATGGAGGCTACAGTGGCACATAAAACTAGAGAGAAGATGTTACAACTAAATGTAAACATCCAATAATCGGATATTTTTGTGTGAGGCCTATAAACAGAAACGTTCTGCAATAATTCCCTATTGTGTCTAGCGTGGAAGTGCTACTCCCGTCACCAATCATTAAAAAGTACGAAGCAGACTATTGCAGTGTTCTATCTATCTATCTATTCGATAAACCCTTTCTTGCATATAGGAGTCGGGGTATAAGAGTTTTCTGGAGATGGCACACGTGTGTGCTGAGTATATTGTGGAATTTGTCGCCTCTTTTTTTCTGTGGTCCATCGTTTTCGTGGTCTGCCTGTAGGTGTGCCTTCACTGTATCTGTGCAGCATAGCTTGCTGTGGTATACTGTCTGATGGTAGTCTGCTGATGTGTGCTACCCATTTGATCTGTTGTCTCTTAATATATTCCAAGATTGTGGTGGTGCCGGTTCTTTGTCTAATGTCATCACTCTGTCTCTTAGCGATATTCTTATGATTCTGCGTAAGCATGCCATTCCAGAGGTCAGAAGTTTACTTTTGTCTTGTGCTATCATTGTCCATGTTTGCCCACATCATTGGCATAATAATTGTTTTGAATAGTCTTATTTTGGTGTTTAAATTGGCATGCTTTACTACTTCTATTGTGTATTTCTTTGCTGCTCTTGCCGTCTGTTGTTATATTGCTTCATGGGTATATGAATTATGTCACTTGTTTAAGTCTGTTGTTTCAAATATATATATATATATATATATATATATATATATATATATATATATATATATATATATATATATATATATATATATATATATATATATATATATATATATATATATATTGCTGTTTCTTTCTGCTCTTCTTATCTTCCTTACTTCAGTCTTTATGTTATGGCCTGTTATTGTCTATCTATCTATTGTCTTTTATCTGCTGTTTCTGTAAGGCGTCGCATTATTCAATGACGATCGGTTTTCGGGCTATGTCACGTTTGGTCACATGATATGCAATAAAATTGTGACGCCTCGGGATATTTGTTCCTCCTTCAATCCACCTTCTTCTTGGTCTTTCTCTGTATCTTGATGTTTCCATTTGCAAGGTGTACGCTCTTGCCGCTGGTCAATAAACATTCATTCTCATTAAGTGGCCGAACAATTTCAGTCTCTATTTTTCAATACAATTGGCCAACGATGTTGCTCCAACAGTTCTTGTTATTTCTTCTTGTTTTCTCACATGAACTTTTCTTGTTCTGTTTGCTGCTTTGCTTTGACATCTCATTTCACACGTAGTAAGTTCTCTTGTTCTTTTGTTAGTATCCATGCTTGACATTGAAAACACAATGTTTGTATCAAGATTGAAAATATGATTTGTCATTTGGTTTCTACCAAAATAGATTTGTATTTCAAAATTGGTGTAAGTTCATAATTCCCCTTTTCTTCTTCACCTTCAGCGTTCGCTCTCATATAACCACAACGATAATTTATAATTCCCCTTTGAATCATTGTCTCGAGTTGTCTATTCATTCCTTCGTCATCTGTAAAAATGCACCCAAGATATTTCAGTTTCTGTACTTGTTTTAGGTGTATAGCCTTTTGCGTCTTGCAGGCGGTCATTTAGCAATAAGAAGACGCATCCCGTTGAATATTTTCTCAGGAATGTGACTTTTCAAGAAATGATATCACAGCAACAGAAGTTTTTTGTTTGCGTCTTTCTCTTTTTTCAGAAGTCACACAAGATAATTTAGAGGGAACATGTTGACCACGTTATCATAAGAACAGGCAAAGGCTTAGCGGTAAAGGAGATTATGGACGATGCACTGTGTGATAAGAGGTTGGTATTTCTTTTGTAACAGGGTTTGGTGGTGACTGATGTGGAATATTCACTGGCAATTCCCACTCTTAGCCAAGCTCAGATCGAGCTGACGTTTTTAACACCATAAGATATATAGCTAGCGAGGGTGAGACTAGTGTGGATGATGATTCCTTTTCAATGTCCAGGATTAAAGATCAGGGTTTGAAATGCGATGTTGCTAAAAGTGAATATTTTGGAGGGCGCACAAGAATGATGGTGAACTAGCAGAGGACCGGCACTATCAGCAGAAGTGTAATGGCGGATACACTCAGGGAGAGATCGGAGCAACTATGGACTTGTCCAGTTTGCAGTGATGATGATCCGACAACTAACTAACTAATTAACTAACTGACTATGATATTCAATCAATCAATAAACCCATAACCCTTCAGGGTCGTAGGGGTACCACATTGGATGCTTCAGCACACAGAGTCCTTCAGCGAATTCTATCCTCAGCGATGCGGATGAGTGTGGAAATATCTTGCCCTGTCCATTCCTTGATGTTGTCTGTCCATGTATTTATTTGTCCTCCTCTGCTTCTTCCACCCTCGACAGTTCCCTGCAGTATTGTTTTTGACAAGGAATCGTGCCTGCATACATGTCCGAACCATGCTAGTTTTCGTCTTTCCACTATTGAAAGCAATGGCTCCTGAACACCTGCACACATCTCTACTTTATTTCTTACGTACACATTAGTTTTATGTTCCCTATAGGAAATTCGTAGAATTCTTCTGTAGCATTTGTACTCGAACGCCTGTAATCTTCTCTCCATGTCCGCAGTGAGTGTCCAACTCTCACAACCATACAACACAAACAAAAAGAAAGCACCAGCGACTTATACAGTTTGATTTTCACTCCAACACTGATGTTGCTTTTCCAAATCACAGTTATCCTTGACAAGGACTATGATATTAACACACACTTGACGCTTATAAAACTGTTGAGCCATCTGATCGGTATAAAATGATTTCATTTATCATTATGTTGTTTGTATTGGGTTCTCTGCCTATAGGCATTAATTATGTAATGTCTGTGTTGATATTCATGTCGTGATTGAGGCAGCTTTCGTTGAGTAGGTTTAGGTTATCTAGCAGCTCTTTACTAGAACTGTGGAGTTGTCACTGACCGTCAGTAATCAGTGGTTCAGTTAATTCATTTAGATTATAAATGTTCGGTGATGTTTTTTATTGTTTTGGTAATATTATTCATATAAATAATAAACAATAAGGGTGATAATACAGACCCCTGTCTAACTATTGTTGCTACTGAAAACCACTTCTGTTATCACAGATTTTTAAAAATGGCATCCGATGAACTGAAATTTGCAAGCTAGTTGTCCCGCCGTCTCTACAGTTCACAATGAAAGAGATGTGGTTTCTGTGAATTTATGGAAATTCTATGAACAGAAAACAAAAGTAATGTAGAATCTCTCAGAGAAGATTGAATACAAAGAGAATTGTAAGAATTATAGCACATATTAGAAGCAGGCATATATATATATATATATATATATTCAGCACTTGATGAGACGAGCAAAACTTGAACATTTAGTAACCGCCGGGAAGATCAAGGTGAGAAAAGACAGGAAGAAAAACAAAGAAGTTATTGGATGGATTGCCACTGCGGTATGAGAGAATGCCACCAACTAAACTTTAAACATCACTAGACATAAAGTTGTGAAGAAACATGATCGCCTACGCCACTCTGCATGGTGATTGATTAATTGAATGATAGAATAATCCGGTATCTTTTATTTTATTTATGTATATTTATATCCTATATGTCACGTTCCATTTCTGAATACTCTCTGATTCAAACAAGTTTCTCTTCATTCTATGATTATTTGTCACACAATAATCACACTTTTCTTAATAAAATCAGATTATTCACAAGAGAGAACACATTCAGAGATAAGATCACTTTTATTGAGTAACTAGAAGTAATTAACGAAGTTAACAATCATTTTTTTAAATAAGTAGAACAGCTGAAAAACTATGAACCTGCAACCAAAATAGGAAAACACAGGATAGTATGTTTTAAGTTTTCGTTTGCCTTAACATTTAGTTTGCTTTTCTGTCTAAAATGTTTTCTGCATCAATTAATAGTTTGTCTGTAACATCATAACTAGACAGTCAAAATCCATTTTTACTTGGATAACTTGTACGCTAGAACACATTAGCAGAGATCTTTATTATATCATTGGCATAGGTCATAAATTTTAGTATTTTCTGTGATTCATCAAGCCGCCAAATATATTTCTTTATATCGGCTTCGATTACTGTTATCAAATTCAACTAAAATTTGTATTTTTACCCGCAATATATCCATAAGACTACGAGTTTATCGTCCACCAATGATAGGATTAGGCATGTGATTACAGTCTGAGGTCCTTGACAATTTTATGTTCTTGAATCGAGTCTGTCGTACAAGCTATAGTCATGATGGGAGGTAGGTGTCGAACGTGAACGCCATGTTGACAACCTAATCTATAGTAGCTGTTGTCTCTGTTTAATAAATTAAAATCTGAATGAATATTAAATGATAATTTAGTGATGTTTAATCTGTTAGCGTGCTTACTTATGTGTGTCAGCATTGTCTTTCTATTCTACTATCACATCAATATGTGTACGCTGTGATCTTTCTCGGTGATGACCGAATAGATATAATTAGTTGCAAGATGGACTTGTCAAATGTGTGTACTGGACATTAGTTTCATGTTATCATTCCGTCTTTCATGTAGTGAATCTGAAATAATAAATAATGTAATTATAGTATTTAAGAACACTAAAAGAATATATCTATTGACTATAATAATAATAATAATATTTATATATATAACCTTAGAAATGCATTTATACCTGAATCAGTATTTCCAAAACATGTTCCTATCATCGCCATTTTGTATGAGGTTATTATTTCTTTTCGTAAATATTGTATATACTGATGCATTCCACCAACATATTACAATAATACCAAATATAATGTTCGTTTTTCATTATCTATTCTTCTTTTTCTTCTGTGTTCGTTCTCAAACTTATGCATGTTAACAGGGTGCAGTCCAGAGAAAGGAATGCGTTATGTCATGGTTTACATTCTGACTGCGACATCTGCGTCTTTTGGGCTCTCACATCCGACTTCAGCATGGATTTAGATCACCTTGATACTCTATTGGATGGTACAACCAGATCCACCCCCAAAACACATACGTTATCACCTCTTGCGACATGCATGGCCAGTAGAGTTATAACTATTTTTTGTTTCCCTTCTAGGCATCGAAAATACACGGGCGATTCTCTATTATTAACACAATATATAAAAACAGCACAATAGTTAATACACAAATTAAGAAACAAAACATTTACTGACCTTTTAGCAGAAAGTGAACAGCACATACAAAGACTAGTAGATAAAGTCGATACATCAAGCAACGACTGTGAACTAGAGATAAATATCCACCCAAAAAAAACAACTAGAATGATAATCAGCAAAATTGCGGAAGATAAAGTGATAAACAAAAACATATATAAAGAGATACTACAACAATTATCAATATCTCAGACACGTAATCACAAATGATGGCAGTGGGGAAAGGGCGTAAACGTGTATAGTGTGGACATGTAACGAGACAAGACTAGCTTTCTAAAAGTATTGAACAAGGAACAGTCGAGGCTGAAAGGAGGTGATGAGGCTAGAGAAAATCCTGGTATGCTAACATCAAAGAATGGTATGGATGTGATTTTTCTACACCCCTCCGAATGACTGAGGATAAAGTTGTTTGAGGAACTTTTTGTGCTGATGTCTCCAGTGTGGCAGCCCTTAGGGATACGGGTATTATTATTATTATTAATAATATTATTATTATTAATATTATTTTTATTACTACTACTACTACTACTATTATTATTATTATTATTATTATTATTATTATGACCCAGCATGGATCAGTTGAAATTTGGAAATGTAGAAGAGACCAAAGAAAATCATAGGCAGACAACATAAAAGACTGGACGTGCCATATTTTTCCAGTCATCCGCATGGCTGAAGAAATAAATCCGTTGTAAAATTGTGTGTTGATGCATTCAATGTAGTAGCCCTACGACCGTGACGGTTTTATAAATAGATGGATAATATTTTTCTCTCACTATCATCAGCATTATCAAGTGCCGTCTCCACAACAACCTTTTGCAGCAACAAACCTCCAATATCCTGTCACAACTAACTTTTGCAGCAACAAACCTCCAATATCCTGTTTAAAAGTATTTTAGTCATTCCTACTCTCTCTCTCTCTCTCTCTCTCTCTCTCTCTCTCTCTTTCTCTTTCTCTCGAGTGCTAGAATGTTATAACGAATCATTTTTTTCCTTGAAGATGTAAAGCATGGAGGTAAACAACAGAGCTCAATGTCATCTGGAGGAAACTGAAATGTGGTTTTTGAGGAGAGGACTGAAAATTCCAGAAAAGCCAAGAAAAGTAATGTAGAAGATCTCAGATATTCTGGAATAAAAAGGAACATTACAGCAATAAATAGAAGCAGTTTCAAGATTTTATGGAAAGATTAAGAAGATATATATATATATATATATATATATCTATATATGGAGACAAGGAGATACATTGCTGGATGGTTTGCCACCGTGACACGAGGCAATGTCACCAACTGAACTTATTAACAAGAAACAAGGAGTTGTAGGAATATGATGGTCTACGAAAATCAGCATGTCACTTGCATTTTTAACTCGCTATATGTAAACCCTTTACCCGAGCCAATGTCTCAATGTTAGACTATTACAGTCTATTGAAATTTCATCAGTTTTGGTAAACCATTCGTATCATTTCTTCTACGTTTTTTCTTCTTCTAAAAACTCGAATGAAAATGTTCTTGTTTTTATTTAATTTAATGTGTATGGGAATACATGTATACATCTCTATGTGTGCCAATGTTCATGTTATATGTATTTATGTGAAAAAATATGTATGTGAATTCATGTATTTATATTTATGTTGATGCTGATTTTGTGTCATTATGTACACCTATTCTTATGTGAACCCTTACTTGTGTTTAGATACACTTACATGCTTATGCATTTTTTGTGGATCTATCTTATATCTATGGGTTGATCTTGTTAGATATATATATGTGTGTGTGTTCCTAGTAGACGTGTTTGTGTATGAATATTTGATGTTAGATACATACTTGTTCCTAGTGTACTTGTATTTCTATGTATATTGTATATATATATATATATATATGTGTGTGTGTGTGTGTGTATGTATATATACATATGTATGCGTATATATATGTATGTATATATATAAATATATATATATATATATATATATATATATATATATATATATATTTGCTTAGTTGTGTGATTGTATGTTGATGTGTATATATTTTGATGTAAATATATCCCACGTGCTATCAATTGATATTCTTCCTTGCACATTTCTATGTTCTCCTTATCTATTTGTAGCCCCTCCCCCTTGCGCATTAATTTCTTTCTCTATCCTTTTCCATTTTATCTCCTGCCCCTACCCCACCTCCCCAAATCTTGGCATCACGAATTGGTGTCCCATTTCTTTATTTTTGTATTTTTATCTTATACTTTGGTTTTCCTTTTTATCATTTTTGCCATGCAAATTTATGTCTGTCAATATTGAACGCATAATTCTGCACCTTATTTAAATGATGAGCTAGAACCGCCACTTGGGCAATTGTTTTTTGTAAGGAAGCAATTGTCTAAGTCTTATCGGCGGTTTTTTTATAGTATTTTTATAGTTGTGTTGTCTTAGTTGGTTTTTGTTTCTTGATAAGGTCTCCAATAGGACCGAAACGTCGATAACTGTCTTTGTTCTATGTTTTATTGTTATTTCTGATTATTTTATATTGATGGTTAAGTATTCCTGTATACTTAACTTAGTATTTACCCCATATTCTGCCCATGATTGCTTTTGCCCTACACTGCTTCTCCCATCTTCGACTATTCCCTGTAGTATTTTTTTTTTACAAGTTCTAATGTCTGCACATGTACGAGTATATATATATATAAAGCCAAGCCACGTAGAGCAGTTGTTAGAGCACTGTCTTTGCATATGAGTGTTTCTGGGTTCATTTCCCAGTTGGGGCAGAAATGTTTTTCAGACCGCAGCAGCTCCTGGGTCGACGCAGCCGTATTTCGTACGGATTAGTCCGGAAAGTAAAGACTACGAGGGAGAGAAGATGGCTACCGCCCTCATATTGCAGAGCCACTGAAATGTCATATTGTTAACATCTCACACCCCTCGGGCATTAATTAATGATATGACTTAACTTTACTTATACATAGTACACACTATGTAATTTTTCGACATTTTACAATTCAAGATTATAGTCACTAAGGATATATATGTATTTTTTAATATATATTTTATAGTTCTTATAAACTCTAGCAAAACACAGTGTATATATAGTATGACAAGTAATATACCTATGGATCACATGACGGACAACATTTTCCTGCTTTACGTTTGGGGGTAGATCCATCAGGACAATATCTGGCGACGAATGGATAGTAGCAGTCAATCGCAGGACAAGAAACGATTCCATCATCCGCGCAAAAACACATATCATCACATGGGTCACTCGTACGGATGGGTCCTGGCTAAAATAAAAAAGTGAAAATTAATAATTGCATTAATTATCTTCATTCGTGGTTCTCAATCATTTCTGACCCATGACTCCCCGTTTGACAAATTCTCTTCTGTGTCGCTCCCTAGTGACTAAAACTAAAGGTTTTTGACTTTCTTTACCAGTCACAAAGAATTTTCTTTAAATCTTAACATTGTGATTCCCCTATTTTTCGTTCAAGTAGTTAAATTCCTGTCCCTCCTTCCCCCCCCCCCCCCGCTTACATGAGTGTGACGCCCCCTCCAATTCTCCGATTTCAAATATCTTCTCTGTAGTCCCAAAAGGGAATCATAAGACCAACGTAGGAAAACTCTGATCCGTATCGTCTGTTTCTTTATTTAGAACCTTGTTCAATAGTCATTACAATTTCTATAAATGTGAGATAGGAATTTGCTAACTCAGTTTTCTGTTCTTGACTCTATAATAAGTATAGATTTAATATTTGTGCCTGGATATGCTGGTGTTCGAGGAAATAAATGCACAGACAGGCTTGCTCTATGTCAATAATGGGGACCGGACAAGCAACTGACGGAGCCTATGTTCTAAATGATCTTATGGAAATAGGACGAGTGACTAATGCAATAAATACTTGTGAACCTGCAACCCTTAGCTAACTAAAGAAATACCATGCCAACAGGGTGTGGCTAAACAGGTACGTTATGTAGGTAACGAGAAAACTCTGGTAAACTAACACAGAGTAGTTGTGGTCAGTATCTTCAGCTGAGGAATATCTTGAGGTCCCAGATCCGAGCATTTACATGCTGTTTTCGATGTGCATGGAGGGTGATATTTTGACTAAAACTATAACTTCGTATTCATTATTCAATGTACCTACATTTTATGTAGACCTATTTATAATACGAGTAGTTGCTCTCTTCTATATAATTTTACCCGCCATGTCATGAAGAAGTTGGTCGTATTGAAGCCATGCATGATATATGGATAAAGAAGTTAGAAGTCTTCAAACAAATGGTTGTATATGAAAGGGTGCCTTCCATATACACACATAGACAGGACCATAAGGTAGATTTTCTTTGGATGATGCAATTCTTTGAAATGCTGTTAACCACCTTTAACGGTTTTTATTCGAAATGTCGCTACTTAAATGGATTTTTATTAGTGCCGCCTCATGCGGCCGCCTCTCTGCATCACAGAACGACACGGCCCTGCACATAGACATCCCCTACTTTTGAGCATATTTTGATGCCTACGTCCTGAATATATGCTGCCATATGTTGATGTAAACGTCATGAATAGGGAGATATGCTGCGATATGTTGATGTAAACGTCATGAGTAGGAAATGCTGTCTGGGTTTTTGTCTACGACCTGAACAGGATATGCTGTCTGGGTTGATGTCTACGACCTGAACAGGATATGCTGTATGGGATGATGTCTACGATCCTAATAGGATTTGCTGCCATATGTTGACGTCTACTCCTGAATAAGATATGCTGCCAAATCCAGATGAAACCCAAAAGACGAGTAATAATTTCACTCGTCCTGCGAAAATTGTGTTATGAATGTCAGACGTTGATATAAACTAACTGTGTGTGAAATGAAATGTCTAAAATAAACAGTAAACAAAACACGTAGAAATTATGTGAGAAATGATTAAAGTATTGTAGGATCAATTTTTGTGGTCAAATATATTGAATTACAGAGACTGAAATTGTTCAGCCACTTAACGAGAATTAACCCATATTGTTCAGCAGCACGAGCATTCAAAATCAGAATGGAAGCAGAGGGGCAGAGGATGGCCGAAGAGAAGGTTGATCGATGGAGTTATCAACGTTCTGAGACGTCACACTATTATTGCATATGAAGCAATTAAGCATTCTAGTGACTGAAAGCAGATCTTCATTTAATCCTTAACAGCAAAAGCAGAAAAAAGACAATAAGTAGATAGACTGAATAGCATGATAGTCGATAATAGAAATGATTGTTTCATCGATTGTATAGTAGATATTCTACAATTCATGTTGTTGTGATATTGTTATAACTTGATCATTTTATTAAAATGTGCACATTTTGAATCTTTCGGACTACGGCAGCTCAGTTGTTAGGAAATTGGACCGCTGAAGCTCAGTTGTTAGGAAACTGGACCGCTGAAGCTCAGTTGTTAGGAAACTGGACCGCAGCAGCTCTGTTGTTAGTAAACTGGACCGCAGCAGCTCAGTTGTTTGTAAATTCGCTTCCTGTCAAGATTATCCAAGGTTCAATTTCCAGCTCAATGTAAAATAGTTTTTAAAAATTACATTACCAACGCTCTTAGTTCGACCCAGCCAAGGGAAAGTGGGTACCAGATCTTTTGGGAAAGTAAATGCGACAGACTTGATGATGACCACAACATCCTTAGCTATGTCGTTGGTCATGCAAAAAGCGGACCTAACACAGTATTTCCTGAATCATCTAAGTGATGTGGAAAAGGGAACATCGTTTGACATCTTTGGACACATGTCTTCAATAAGGGACTGAACATAAATTGCGACTTTTGTCAATTATTTTTCCCAATCCCCTTCTCATGTCAACAACTAGCAAGAATTACGGGACACCCTCGCTCTCTCCGTAATTATGTCAAAAATCTCATCCTTCTTTTGACGCTATTGTGTTCAGTACAAAAAGAGCAGAATTGAGCACGAAAAGGACGAAAACACTACTTTATTTATTTCAAATTTTAAGACAAATGTTTCAAATTCTTCTTCTTCTTCGTTATCAAATTCCTGCAGATTAGCAGGATGTAGTCCGGAGAACGGAATGCGTTGTGTCATGGTTTACAACATTGCTGCGACATCTGCGCCTTTCGGCCTGACACATCTGACTTCAGCATGACTTTGGGTCACAGACCCTATATGGGATGGAACAGTCAACTCCATCCATTAACCTCCTTAGTCGCCTCTTACGACATGCATGGGAGGTAAACAGTGTTGCTATTCTTTGCTCCCTTTCGGGCCACGACAACACACGGTTGATTTCACATTCAAACAATTCATTTGGTGTATAAATATAGTATTGTTTATTTTAATTTTTCTCGACTCCTCTTCCTACTCCTTGTTAAACCTTTTTTCGATTCTCCTACTAATTGTTCAGATCATTTGTGAACTAAATCAATTTGTAGTTCTCATGATTCGTTGACCGTTTTGTTAACTTTGAATTTCTAAGGATTAGTATAGCCAACTTTTTATAATATGGAATAGTATAGCCAACTTTTTATAATATGGAATAGTATAGCCAACTTTTTATAATATGGAATAGTATAGCCAACTTTTTATAATATGGAATAGTATAGCCAACTTTTTATAATATGGAATAGTATAGCCAACTTTTTATAATATGGAATAGTATAGCCAACTTTTTATAATATGGAATAGTATAGCCAACTTTTTATAATATGGAATAGTGTAGTCGACATTTTAATTCTACAGAATAGTGTAACCAACTATTTAGAAAACGGTATAGTGTAAGAAACCTTTTATAATATGGAATAGTGTAAGAAGTTGTTCTTAATTCTATTAAGTTCAAAACCACGTGATAGTAATTGCCACTTAGGTGAATATGGAAAATATAGGGTTCGATATCAGTTTTATGTGGAATAATAG
Source organism: Meghimatium bilineatum (assembly GCA_034231615.1). Classification (NCBI taxonomy): domain Eukaryota; kingdom Metazoa; phylum Mollusca; class Gastropoda; order Stylommatophora; family Philomycidae; genus Meghimatium; species Meghimatium bilineatum. The sequence continues at coordinate 15,199,193 of CM067317.1, read as the reverse complement.
ATGGAATCGACGTTTCGACCAAATGTCTTTATAAAGGTACGGGGGAAAAAATCACTTAATGGAACCACCAAAAACAAGCGAAAACTATGTGTCATCTTTGTGGGAACTGACGGAAAACTAATGCACAAAAAGAAGACGAATGGGTGAGCTGCAAACGGACGAGAGGATGAACGGAGGAAATGTAAGTTGTTACGTATAGAAAAATTACAGTACACAAGGAAAATGCACAATATTAAACGAAATTTGACAATGACTATGAACTGAAAATTCTTAGCTGGAGAAGGTACGAGATTGTTAATTGCGTGGTGGAGGAAAGTCTGGAAATCGGAAGTAGGATGTCACTAGAAATGAGGCAACTGATAACACGTGACGCCAAACTAGGTTCGTCTTCTTCAGTTATAAAAAGCTCGAAGAAGACATGGACCGAACAACCGAAAGTGAGTAGATGTGTGTACCAGAGAGCGGCGAGAGATACTTTGCGTTATTTAACCGACATTTGTTACAATAATTTATGACAGATGTTAATTGTTGCTGGTTCCAATATTATATGTTATGAATAAGGCGGTACTCCATCATGATGAGACTCCTATGGTCCGATGTGAATAACGGAATGTCTGTGACTGAATTGTTACGATGGTCAAGGATGTGAGCTGCAGTTTCATGATATCGAGGAAAATATTTATAGATGACAACAACAGCGATCGCCAAGCCTAAAGTCATTGTATCCTATGTAAGTCAGGTACCAACACAAGTACAAATGATCGCGTAAATTATGTTGAAAATTCAGGTGAAACTCTCGCGAATAGCGAAAGAAAATAGGCCAGGGTCATTTCGGATTTCACAATTGGGAAATTTATGAAAGTGCATGTTAATTTGAGTCGACATTTTGGAATATTTGAGATGTTAGAAAATAATATTGGTAACAAAGTCCTAGGTCTGATGATACGTATTTTAAAGAGTAAAAAATGTAAACACAGACACTAAAGTTGCATTATACAAGACTATTATTATCCCGTCACTGTGCTACCAGATCCAGACATGGAAAGCGACAGCACAAGAGAAAAGAAAAATAGTAACCACAGAAATGATGTCTCTACGAAGAATACTCTGAGTGTCATTAAGAGATAGAATTAGAAACCATAACAGACAGATAACTAAAACAATACCAGTATTGGAATACATCAAGCTACAACAGATTAAGTGGTTTTCACACACTTCCAGACTACCAACAGACATCATACCACAGATAACCATGACACATATACATAACGGCTATAAAGCCAGAGAAAACCATGTACAAGATGGATCACAGAAATCAAAGAGGACACGGGAAGAAGCTTACTAATAGCACACAATAAAGCCATCTTCGGAGATGACTCTTCTACCCCTGACGCCGCAAGTCAAAAAAGAGCCACAAAGTATAAATAGATATTTATAATAATTATAAAATAACAAATATATTAAAGTAATTCTCCGAAAACTGGAGAAAGCGAAAACTGACTTACGTGGTCCGTTCCTACCTCATTGTAATTCTATGGTTAAATGAATTCACTTACCTTGTAACTGACTCCTTTAAAGTAACAGTCAGCCTGAACTTCAAATAATGCCACCAACAGAGTGAAAATGACACACAGTACTTTCATTTGCATCATGGTTAGTCGGTACAAAATATGCCTGCTCGATGAGTTTACAAAGTTAGCGATGACTAAAACCTTTCTTGATCAGTTGATCTACTGGTGTCTGAAAACGAATGTGACAAGTTTGATTTATATTGGGGTTTTTATAGTATCGGTTTATTTTAGAAAGGAAAGTATCAATTGTCACTGAATATAAAACTAGAACTATATTATTTGAATAAATATGGAACAGCAGTGTCACAGCTGACAAAATACAGGGATAGATTTTCACTTCATTTCTCATGTTATATCCATGATCTGCTTGCTAGAGTCAAATAACAGACAATACAATCAATCATCAATTTCTCATGTTATGTCCATGATCTGCTTGCTAGAGTCAAATAACAGACAATACAATCAATCATCATTCATTATTATCGAGGAAGAAGACGTGAATTTGCCGTAACCCGACACGTATATACCCTATATTATAGGTTGTAATTTTTTTTTTACAACGGACCAATTCGACTTCAATGGCATGACTAGTTTCGATGCATCACTGACATATTCAAGATGATACATGATTTGTGTGATACTATGCATGCATTTACATTAGTAAAAACAATTGTTGTCCCAAAATTATGTGAATAAAGTGTTTTACAAGGTATATTTTTCATAATTAGGTTTACTTTTTGTTTGTTTTAGAAAATGCTATTTTCAGTATTGACATCACTTTAGTTTATTTATGCCTTCAATTTTTGTAAAAATAATTTAGTTTCCCTTCAACACAAAAATAAAACCCAATATTGGAAATGTACCACGTAAAACATTAATATGCAATTGTTCCTATTTTTTTTAAATATATGCATACCTGAAACTGCTACACTAGAAATATTCATTAAACACATTTTTTATCTTGGAAAATCCTAAATGATGTAATAGATGGTTGAGAGTGGGTGACTGTCGTAAAACATTTTTTTTCATTTTGCTTTATGGGATTTTACACATTCATCATCATCAGGTGACATGCCGGGTGGAGTAGGCGGTCATGGCTCTCCACAGCTCTCTGTCCACAGTATTATGTATCAAAGTCGTTGTTGTTTCTTTGCCGTGCCAGGTTGTCAAACTGTCTAATATTTTCTCACGTTGTCGCCCTCTGTCTCTGGTACCTTCAATCTTGCCTGTTGTGATTATGTTCTCTAAACCTGCCTGTCTCATGAAGTGGCCAAAAAAAAAAGAAGATTGCCTTTTTCTTATATTGTTGATTAAGGTCCGTTTCGCATTTAACTCTTTCAACACCTCTACATTAGTTTTTCTGGCAGTCCATGGTATTCTCAGCATTCTTCTGTAGAACCACATCTCTGTTGCCTCCAATCTCCCACTTTCCAGTTTGTTTATTGTCCAATAATAGCACCCATATGTTAGTATAGGGGTTATATAGCGCTGCAGAACTCTCTTTCTCACCTCTAATGACAAGGTCATATTACACAGTATATTTTTCATTTTTTCTGAATGTTGTTTTTGCCTGTCCTATTCTGCATCTTATTTCTGTTGAACTTCTTCCATCTGCTGTTATAATTGTACCTAGATATTTGAATTGGTGGACCTGTTTTAATACTATACTATTCACTATGATCTTGCAAGGTGTGTTATTTAACAAATAAAAATTTTTACACATTATTTCAGAATAACTGCTAAAAGAAAAGAATATTCTCTGTTTTAACTTCTCATTAGTACTTCTTCTTCTGTGTTCGCTCTCAATGTCCAGCAGATTAGCAGATTGTAGTCCAGAGAAGGCAATGCGTTGTGCCATGGTTTGAAATATTGATGCGACGTCTGCGCATTTCGGCCTATCTGGGACACTTTGATCCTATATAGGATGAAACAGTCACTTCCATCCCATAGCCTCCTTAGTAGTCTCTTACGACATGCAGAGAAGGTAAACAGTGTTGCTGCTTCTTTGGGACCGCAGAAATAGGCGAACGGTTTCGGCACGAATTGTTATGTTGATCCTTAGCGATATGATGACATGACATTCACTGTGTGCCTAGTTATATTGGTGTTTTTGTGGGGTGGGGGAGAGACAATGGAACAGAAGATAAGCTGACTAGTTTTGGTGCTTTTTGGTGGTGGGAGGGCAATGAGAGAGAAGATAGGTTGACTAGTTTTTGTGGGGGGGGGGGGGGCAATGAGAGTGAACATAGGCTAACTAGTTGTGGTTGGTGTTTTTGTGGAGGGCAATGAGAGAATTGATAGGCTGGCTAGTTTTGGTGCTCGCCCCGTCATGTTCCTACTGCAACCTAAAGAAGTAAAGTGCCTACAAACTCAGAATGGATACGTTGAAAGAAATACAGCGAGATAAAAAATCTATATCTAAACGTACACACAAAAATTATGACAACAGAGAAAACAAAAATAAAGCCGATAATCACAATAGACAACATAGAACTAGAAGGTGTAAACATATTCGAATATCTGGAAGCAAATATAAACAGGTCTGGAGATAGTTCGATCGAGATTAGAATTGCAATTGAACTCGCGATTGCAGCCCTCAAATTGAAACAACCTTTTTGCGGTCGTGAACTAGAAGGTGTAAACATATTCGAATATCTGGAAGCAAATATAAACAGGTCTGGAGATAGTTCGATCGAGATTAGAATTGCAATTGAACTCGCGATTGCAGCCCTCAAATTGAAACAAATAAGAAAGCTGTGGTAAAGTAGTAGTAATAACGACACTAAAGTTACCATTTTAAGATAAATTAATTTCCCCGTGGCAACTTAAGGAGGCGAGACTTGAACTTTAAATAAGACAATATCCAGAAGAATAATTTCATTTGAAATGAAGTGCTACAGAAAGATTTTAAGAATATCATGAACAGAGAAAAAGAAGAACATTGCAATTTTGAAATGACTGAAACTAACTGAAGGGTGGCATTTAAATACCACATAAGAATGAAGCTGCAGTATTTTGGACACATAAAGCGACATGGTGATATCGAAATGCTGATTCGGGAGAACAGAGTGCAAGGCGAGATAAAAAAAAGGAAGATTAAGAAGAGGGTGGACTAGTGACATCGAAGAATGTAGGAACATGTCTCCGGCCAATGCAGGCCTGTTTTCTCGTGTGTTTTTTTTACAGTTATGCAATACATTGACAATACTCGTTATTCTGAGAGGACGGAGTGGTGACTATGTGTGTATGTAGAAGGCACCCATTCATATACAACGTACAACCATTTGTATGAAGACTTCTAGCTTCACTATCCATATGTCATGCATAGCTTCAATACGATCACCTTCATGACATGTCAAATTATATTAAAGAGGGCAACTATTATAAATATATAAAATGAAGGAACACTCAATAATGAATACGAAGTTACAGTTTTAGTCAAAATATCACCCTCCATGCACATAGAAAACAGCATATTAGTGCTCGGATCTGGGACCTCAAGATATCCCTCAGCTGAAGATACTGACCACAACTACTCTGTGTTAGTTTACCAGTGTCATCTGGTTACCTACATAACACTCCTGTTTAGCCACGCCATTCTTGATACGGTATTCCTTTAGTCTTCTCAGTGTTACAGGTGCACAATCATTTCTTACATCAGTCACCCGATCTACCTGCATAAGAACATTTAGAACATAGACATAATGCTTGTCCGGCCCAATTGACCGGAATAGAGCAAGCCTGTCTGTGCATTCATTTTCTCCGAAATCGGCATATCCAGGCACAAATATGAAATCTATACTTATTATAGATCCAAGAACTGAAAACCGAATTAGCAATTTCCTATCTCACATTTATATAAGTTGTAATGATAACTATTAAACAAGGTTAATAATGAAGAAACGGACGATAAAGATTAGTGATTCTCAGCGTGAGTCATATACTCCATTTTCTAGCTGTAATTACTTGAACGATAAATAAAGGAAATCCCAACACTACAGCTTAAAACATCTGTGTGATTGGAAAAGAAAGTCAAAAACCATTTACGTTTGCCAATAGGGAGCGACACAGAAGGGCATTTGTCAAACTGGGAGCCATAGTCCAGAAAAGGCTGAGAACCACTGATAAAGATAATAAAATCAATTTTCAAATTTTTTTTATTTTAACCAGGACCCATGCGTACAGGTGACCCATGTGATGATTGATGTATTTGCATGGATTCCTGGAAGTATATAGATAAAATAAAAGATACCAGCTCCATATATAACTCAATCAGTCATCATGCAGAGTGGCGTGGGCGGTCATTTTTCGCCAAATCTCTATCTCTTTTGTTGCTAATCAGTTCAGTTGCTATCATTCTCTTGTACCACAGTGATAACACATCCAATAACTTCTCTATCTTTCTCCTCTGCCGTTTATCCCCATTGATTTTCCGGTGGCTACTGAATGTTCAAGATTTACTGTTCTCGTTACGTGCCATTAAAATGAATGTCTTCTTCTAGCATTTGCTATAATTTGTCTTTTTACTCCATCTTATCTAAGGACCTACATTAGTTTTCTTGTCTGTCCATGGAATTTTCATAATTCTTCACAAAAACCATATCTCAGTCAAGGCTAACTAAAGAAAGGTGTGACAACTAACTTGTAAATATCTGCACATTGGAGGCCTTTCTTGACATATCTGAAACAACACGCCCTAAAACAACCTTATTGCAATAACAACGAGAGGCTGCTTCTTTCTTTTTACTGATTGGTAACACGTGAGTAACCTCTATAGGTGACTCGGAAGAGGATAGTTTTGTAACGTGTTTCTGTTGTCAAAAATAGGTAAAACAAAAGGGCCTCTGATGAGCGACTGTATACGTTTAATTATAACGCCTTCTCAATATTTCGCTGTGCGTCAGTAGCCTCCATCTCACTTAGAAATTTTTTTATTTTTACCATCAATGCTTTACATCTAGAAAAAATAATTAGTTTTCTATAAAAATTTAGCACTCTAACTCACATATATGTTGATAGTACTCCATTGCATAGAATGTTCATAATTTTTTGAAATGCTGATTTAGTTTTTGTTATCCTGTGCGTTTTGTTTGTATTTAGCTCTGCCATGAGAACGTGAATAACGCCATTCTTACTCGCCGTCTTTTGTTGTTAATATATCTTGATAAAAGCTTTTTTGTCGAAACATCGATTTTTGTGTGTGTTGTTATGTGAGTTTTCGGTTATCAGCAAAATTTCATTTACCAATTCACGTTTTGTGTGTTGAATTTCAGTTTTGCGGCAGTGAGTAAATGTTATTGATCTGACGTTCATGTAGCGATTTTGGTATATCCTCCTTATCTATTGTAAACGCTCCGTCTATTGGTGTCTAGCATGTACGTATGTCTTCTCTCTCATTACCACGAACACCGGTGTGTCCTGGCATGTCATTCCCTGGAAGTTGTATGTAGCTATAGATGACACCCACTGATATCGATCCCGGCCGTTGTGGATCGTTGGCAGCATGGACTGGAAACTTGAGTCAAAATTACTTTCATGATTGCGGTTTCAGAGATGCATGTGAGGGCAGCAGTGACAGCAATGGCTTCCATCGGCGTGCTGGATGTAATTGTTTAGTACGCTCCGCTATTCTCGACAGATACCCTATAGCTTTAGCTGGTTGTGAAGCCACAGTCAGACTTTTTACAAAGACGCACAAAAGGTGATCCAACGGTGAATACAATGAAATAAATTAAAAGACAAAGAACATTCTTGTAGACACAATGCACTTCTTAATAGAAAAAGCTACATTTACCTTGACATTATTTTCAGTTAATTGTCGTTTTAAAAACTTAGAGGAAAATCTAGGTCTAGAGATAAAACAATTAGCAGGGGAATGTCGAAACAAGACTGTCATCCGTGTAAGCATTTTTTGTCAAGACTGTCATCCATGTAACCATTTGTTGTAAGTGTATGAGGGATGGTAGAAATGTTTTGCAGTTTAGTATAAAGGAATCAAGACACTTACCTGAAAATTGGCGTGAAGTTTAGTCCTTCTCTAAGCATTCTCCACTCAAGGCGATGCACTTCTCCCATTCCTTTTTCATTTTCCCAATGCCTTGATAGCAGAACACCTCTTCCTGGACCTGGGATCACTTCAGTTATTAAGTCCAAATTGTCAGGAAAAAAAATTAGGCCCACGAAACAGATTCTTCGTGTTTGAAAACAGAAGTCACTTGGTGCTAAATCAGGTGAGTAAGGTAGATTGAGCATGATTTCATACCAGCAGTGCTGGGCAAAGACAATGGAGTCATGAGCCGTCCCATTGTTCAGCATTAGATAAACGCCTCTGGATGGCATTCCAAATCTTTTGCACCTAATTTCTTCTTGTAATTTCTTAAGAAAGCTTTGGTAGTACATTAGTTGATAGTATGGCCACGAAGAAGGTAAACGTTGAGTATTACCCTGCAAATGTCTCAAAAGACGGTAAGCATGACTCTTTGGCTTATCTTGAACGCTGACGTGTTCCATTTGAAAGTGATTTTTCAACGCTTCACATTATCATACGAAGGGTAGATAGCCTTATAAACGACATACATCTCATAAAAAATGTGTTTTGCAGATTTACCCTGCAATTGCAGTAATTGTATTTCGCAACGAGCCTCCGTCTTTCATGACACGGCTTCATACATAACTGAACTAGTTTCCCCACCAATTTTACTTTCGCCGACACACCGTGAGAAACATGAATGCGCGATAATTGTCAACCAATTGTGCGTTTTAAAAATGATTCACAGCAACTCTGCCTGTCATTACGATTTCTTAGTAAAGTGCAAAACTTTTCGACCACCCCTCGTTATAATGAATGGATCGGTCATCCACCAGCAGTGCGCATGATTTACTGCCAAATTACGCAGAAGAACCGTTCACGAAGGCTGGTGCCGCTTTCATCGCAACAACAAACAGACTAACGAAGGGGGCATTTGCTGGAACGCAGGGACTAAATTAGCCGGAATAGCAAGGCTATTTCCATTTATGCATATTGAGTGGCTTAGTGAATATTATTCAGAAAGTCAAAACAGGTTATATGCATAGGCAATTGGTTGAATCAATTTAGAGCGCTAAAAGGTAGGCATCACTACTGAAAATCACGCTTATCTTTGTTCCCCGACACATGGGCTGTGGAGCGAGATTAGCGAGCCCAAAAAGAAGCCAGCATCGCCATCATCACAGATGATCAGCTTATAGCTCGAGCAGATATATTCAATACTCTCTGGGATAAAGTTTTAATCGGAGGATCTCACGATAATGAGTATGGCCAGTATCGAAAATATGTTAATTAGGTGTGAGGATAGGCTTAGCTCGTAGGGAAGACCTAACAAAAATTTAAAGAAAAACGTGCAACCAACATGAAACTGAAGCCAACAGTCGTTCTACAATGAGACATTTCCTGAAGTAGAGATATGAATACCTATGGACATGTCCCGTGTGCGAAGATGATAATCAACATACCTCACCAGTTTTTTTGGCGACACGATTTTGCAAAATGAAAAATGCAGCATGTTGAAAATTATCTAAAATATAAATGATAAATGTGGTAACGAGTGCCATAAACATAATAATTATCAGTCAAAGCAGTAAAGCTGAAAATTGCATTAAGTCTGCATCGAGTAAGAAAGTCAAGAAATTCTGAAAGTTAAAAATGGTTATGTGTATAGGCAATTGATGGAATCCTTTTTGAGCGCTAAAAGGTGGACATCACTACTGAAAATCAAAATCACTCTCATCTTTGTTCCTAAAGTACCGTTGTGTGTGACTCTTTTCTGTCTTTTTTCTAGATTTCCATATAGCAGCCATGATGCAGAAATATTAACAAGATGGCGCTATCATCGTTGCTAACTGTAAACAATATCAATAATGCTTAAAACTTTAAGTTAAAGTTTTGTTTTAAGAACAGTTTCGGTTAATTATTGTTTACTGTGATTTCCCCTTCCTTCTTCTGTAGCATTCCTTCTTAGATTTTAAGCAGAATATGTTTGAAATAATGTATTAATTAATTTAAGTCGCAGATTAGTATCTCTGTACTGTGTACTATCTGAGTGAGTGTCTTCTCGCACACGATCATCCTATCTATCAGATGAAATTTGAATCGTCCTGAGACTGACATTAGTGGTCACATCACCATCATCATAGTCACTGTTGTGAAAGTTAGTCATAGTCTTCATACTCATCTGATCTCATGATAGGTGTCATCTCAGTTACTGACTGAGGATTACCTTACTTTGCGTTTAATTTATCACCAAAGGTTGTTATTTTGTGTGACAAAGGTTATTATGGACTATCAAGAGCTATTTGCTTACTAATACCCTAACTTTTGTATTAAAAGTAAATGGATTACATTTGGCCCCCTATTATTTAATCATCAAAATCATGTTCTGAAACTGATTTTCCTAGGTAAATGGAGTTATTATAAGCCCCTATATCATGGAAACTTACAGATTAAATGACTGAGATTAGGTATATAAATATAATATATACATCCCCTGTAGTTTATTATGTCAACTTTTTTTAATTCCATAGGCCTATGTTTGAACTTTGTTCTTTTCGTAAAAAAAAAGTCTTTAGGTGGAAAAAGTAAATTCCATGTTTTATTTTCATGTAAAACAGTTAAGCTACTCTTTTTCTGCTTTCCTTCCGAAACCTCTGCATATTAACATAATGTAAACCAGAGAATGGAATAGGCATGTGTTGTGGTATAGTTTACACATCTGACTTTAACATGGCCTCTGGGTAACTTTGACCCTCAATGAAGTCAATGAGATGGGAAAACCAACCTCATTGCCTAAATCTTATTAGTCCATTTATATGACATGAATTCACAGTGTAGCTACTCTTTGCTCCATATTTGGGCATTGGAGCATTCATTATACTTTACTTTTTCTGCTTATCTGAAAAAAACCTTTGAAAAACTCCTGACTGACAGCTATAACTCAAAACAGTACAGACTTTAAACACAATTTACTCTAATGTAGCAGTGGTGATGATTCATCTTATAACAAACATAAAGCAACACAAAGTACCTCTGTGCAAAATATAAACTTGATAATTAACCATCTAATAGATGGAAAAAAGCGCTATTTCTATACACTCTATTTATGCACACACGCATAGAAATAGACATGCACATACACATAGGAATAATGCTAAAAAGTATTGCATTTTCAGTTGAAATAGCACTGCTGACACATTTTAAAATAGATATGCTGTAGAAAAAACTATTTTTTTAAGAAGGGAACATGTCACATAATAGGTTTAAAATAATTACTAGGCCACTATGCTTAAAGAAAATACTGCTAATGAGAAATTTTACAGCAAACACCTTCATGAGAATTTCTGGGAGTCAACCCTGCTTTTGTGAGATTCCCTGACAAAAGAGAGTAGTATTATATCTTAATTTAGACACATTAAAATCATCTAGTTACAGTATTGAAACCATGCAGTCATATGTAGTGTGTGGTTAAAAGAGGCCAAGATTGATACCACGAATGATGCTTTCAAGATTTAGGCCTATGTTTTCTTCTTTTGTTCATTTAAACATGTCCAGATCTGTAATTTTATAACCTCAATAAACTTCACAATATGCAGCTCATACAGGAGACCATAGAGAAAACTAAGTGGAACCACATGGGGAGCCAGTGGAAATATACTTAGTAAAGTTTACCAGCAAGGCATAAGACCACACCTGGAATATGGTTCAGCTGCGTGGTGTCCTGCATCAAACACCACATTACAAGATCTAGATAAAGTGCAAAACCAGGCACTTAGAATAATGTTGGGAACAATGAAATCAACACCCATAGCAGAGATGCAGAAAATGGGAAGAATGCAAACACTTGGCGAACGCAGAGACACAAAAGTACTAATTCAAGCAGAAAAGTTACAGTGTATGCCAAGTCATCCAATGAAGGAAAGATTCCAAAATCTAGCAATGGGGCGACTGAAAAGAAGCAGCTTTATCCATCAAGCTAAACAACTTCGTAGACAACTTACAGACCTACCTGAAGTTGATAGCCCCTTAAGGTCTGTACCAGAACAAACCCCGTGGAGTGAAAGCCATGGAATGCCAATATACATTCAGACCCATGTGAAAGGAATACTAAGCGAGGACGAACAGAACAGTGTGCAGCGAATGACAGTCACCCTCAGTTTCCTGGATGAGGAATATCCACAAGATATATCCAGGAAATGAAAAAGAAGACCAACTGGCTAAGGAAGGTGCTGCCGAAGACCAACCAGATATACCAATCACCTACCATCAGAAAAAACAGATGATCAAGTCAATAAGAAAGCCACAAACGCCAACACAAGATGACTATCACATTATGAACAGATCAGAGCAAGTTATAATTCTACGTCTCAGAACAGGACACAACCGACTCCGCAGTCACATGTATACAAAGTTCAAGATTGGCAACACGGCCATGTGTACATGTGGACAGGCAGCACAGAGTGCCAAACATATACTTCAAGAGTGTTCTGAACATGAAACGCTGAGGCATACATATTGGCCAGAGGAAACAACACTGGAATCAAAGCTCTATGGGACACTGTATGAACTACAAAAGACAGTGAGTTTTATTAAGGAGACAGAATTACAGATATAGACATGTTTCAAGTGAACGAAAGAAGAAGAAGGAGACCATAGATTTTTGATTCTAATGTTGTTTCTATGGGCAAGTATGTTTTTCCTCTTCATCTCATACTCAGAATATTCTGAAGTATATGGTCTGTGGTGCATAAGCACATACATAGCTATGTTGCTAATCCGGAATTTTGTGTAGGTCTACATGTGACTGGGGAGTCAGTTGTGTCCTGTTCAGGCTTTCATGTGATTGGATGTCTGCGTGCAAAATGGCGAAACTTAGTAGGATGTTTCTTCTGAAAGCAGTGTATACCACTGAGAGATGAAGTCATACAACTGAGAGTTCAAGTCATACCACTGAGAGTTGAATTCAAACCACTGAGAGTTCAAGTCATACCGCTGAGAGTTCAAGTCATACCGCTGAGAGTTCAAGTCATACCAGCTGAGAGTTGAAGTCATACCAGCTGAGAGTTGAAGTCATGCCATTGAGAGTTGAAGTCATACCACTGAGAGTTGAAGTCATACCACTGAGAGTTCAAGTCATACCACTGAGAGTTCAAGTCATACCACTGAGAGTTCAAGTCATACCACTGAGAGTTCAAGTCATATCGCTGAGAGTTCAAGTCATATCGCTGAGAGTTGATGTCATACAGCTGAGAGTTGAAGTGTACTGTATATGAAAAAAAGCTATGGAGAAACCCTTCCTGCCATTGTACATAGAATGCCAGATCTTCATTGCTCATATTTCCTGAGAATCTGAATGAATGAACAATAAATTTAACATTAATTTAATATACAATTTCATAAGCTGTGAATACTTCAGATCTCCCTACAAAGCTGGTACGTTGACATATCTTCCATGTGTAAAAAGACTTCTTAATATATAATAACATGACTGAAAACTCTTATGGCGATGAAAAGTTAATTTTCTAGTTTATGGTAATGATAACAGAGGGCGACAACGTGAGAAATATTAGACCTGGCATTGCAGGGAAACAACAGTAATCTAAATAAATAATGCTGGAGATAGAGAGCTGTGGAGAGCCATGATTGCCTACGCCATCCGGCATGGCACCTGATGATGAGAGTGATGATATAGAGAAAGGGAACTAGTGATCTTATGTCAAAATGATTAGGACCTGTGCTGTAAGCTCTGTAAAATTTCACACCCCTACTATATCATGTGATTTGTGATTGCCATAATCTTATATCTGCTATAATATATTATAATCTCAAATATCTTTTATATAGGCCTTTTTGACTGTGAATGAACACGCAAAAGTAAGATACTAATCTCTTAAATATTCGTGATGAAAGATAGAGAGATTGCCATGAGTTTCTCAGATCTAGAAACATGTAATACAGACTATTGTGAAGAATATTTAATCGAAGGTGACAATAATGAAAACAATGTAGATAGTAGATACATCTTAAATGAATTAAAAGATTCGGTCTCTGAGCAGAAATCACATGAAAGTTCAGATGCTGGAACTGATTGCTTACCTCAAATGAATATAACCAGTCAGTTTTCATCAGTTCCACATGGTCTCATTCTGAGAGCTACTTATGAACATGGGAAAAGAAACACAGAAATTATGGGTGGTCAGTATAATTTTTTTGTACTTCTTAGAATGTAGGCCTACATCTCCAGCATATGTTGTGTGCCTGAGACTAACAATTCATCAGGCAGCCGTTTAAAATTAACATAATATTTGGTTGCTTCGCAAAACAATTTTGTCATGATAACTGTTATTTTCTGTCATGGATTACTTCTATTACTGCTTTTATAATTGTTGTCAGTATAGGGCCTATTATCCATAAGCGTCTTTTCATTTACCAAGAAAATAGCACATAAATATTAGATATTCTCTTCCTTATTTTTAGTTGACTTAGTGATAGAGTGGTTTGTAGTCACCTTTCAACCCTAACCCAACCAAATTATCATCATCATCATCAAGTGCCGTCTCCGCAACAAAGGTTGGCTGCAACGTATCTCCAACATCTCCTGTCTCTTGTCTTGGTGGTGCACTCTGCTAGACTGTAACCTGTCCAACCAAATTAGCTTGTGGTTTAAAAACTGATCATCCATATTGTACTAGCAAGTGGATTACCAGCGTTGGCATCAAAAATTCAACAGTATTTGAATGACAATGTCATTTACAGGCTATATTTCAGTCTTCTTCTTTTGCTGCATTCATTTTCAAAATCATACAGATTAGCAAAATGCAGTCCAGAGAATGGAATGCATTGTGTCATGGTTTACAGCGTAACTGTGATATCTAAAATTGTCAGCCTGACACATCGAACTTCAGCATGGCCTATGGGTCACTTTGATACCCTGTTGGGTGGTACAGTCAACTTCATCCCAAACCTTCTTAGCCTTCCCTTATTATTTGTTATTTTTTGCAGTTGTTCTTAAACTCCCGCTGGATCTCTCTTATAACAGGACAGTGGTCCTACAAGATTTCCAGCAGAATGTAGTCCAGAGGACGGAAATGCACTGTGCCTCCATTTTATTTGCACCAATGGCCCAACACAGTTGACTTCAGTGCTAGTAATCTCTTATGTCATGCATGGCAGGTAACAGTGTCCATATTCTTTGCTATCCTTTTGGGTCCTGACAACACATTATTCCTCATTTTGTTAACATAAACTTTAGGGTATAATATTTTTTTCTAATGTGTCCTCATTGATGTATTTGATGTGCTTTTTATATTGATACATTAATTTTTTGGGTATAATTTTTAATACTTTTTGTATACATTAATTTTATGCAGCAAGAAATCAGCTAAATTGTAGTTATTTTCAAATAGAAGTAATCAGTATTACATTATTTTATTAGGCAGTTCATATGAGGCTCAGTGGGAGCCGCGCTAGCGCAGTGGTTAGCGCCCTGGCTTCACATATGAGTCGTCCTGGGTTCATTCCCCAGTGTAGGCGGAAATGTTTTTAAAATTGCAATGGCTCCCGGGTCAACCCAGCCTTAAATGGGTACAGGATGAATCCGGGAAGTAAAGACTGCGAGGGAAAAGAGATGGCTACCGCCCTGATTTGCAGAGCCTCTGAAATGTGAGATCGCGCTAACATCTCACACCCCTATGTCATTAATAAATGCTATGGGTTACTTTACTATGAGGCTCAGCATTTGGAGAATCATGGCTCCTGACCAGCATCACCGGTATTCAGTCATGAAATATTTTGGTAACAAGAAGAGTGGATAGGTCAAGAATCATGTGGAAAAGTAGTGTAGAAGCATATAAGAGTGGATAGTTTGAAAGTAGAGAAGTGCATGTGATATGGTTGGTTTAAAAAAGATGGTCTATGCACTATGCAACCTTTAGAGATAATGAATGAATATTAAGACACAAGTAGGCTCTATGAACAATTAAAAAGTTATATCTTTCCAGTGGCAACATATGGTTGTGAGATGTGTGCAATGATATCTGCAATGGAAAAGAAAATATCTGCTTTTGAAATGAAATGTTATAGAAAGGTCCTAAGAGTATTGTGAACAGAAAGACGAACCAACGCATACATCCACAAAGACCTGAACATAGAAGCAGAATGGCTCCTCAAAACTGTAAAAAAGTGCAAACTAAATATTTCAGACATGTAAAGAGAAACAATGGTTTAGAAAGATTAATCATGGAGGGAAAAGTTCCAGGTAAGAGAATAAGAGGCAGACCAAGACTATGATTGGTACATGAAACTAGAAGAAGCTGAACAGCTTTCACAGAACAAAGAGACTTACAGAGTGGCAGTGAGGAATGTTCTGAAAGGGACACATTACATAGATAGATAGTCTATGACTGAAGAACACTCTATGACTGTCTTTCAAATATTTAAAGAACTGTAAGAACAGAAATGAGTAGAGGCTATCACTGTTTTGGCTGTTTTAAAAAAAAAGTATAATGAATACAAATCTATGATTTGAAAACTTTATAAGTTGTTAAAATGTGAGTACAAATCGATGATTTGAAAAACTTTATACCGGTAAGTTGTTAAAGTGTGAATACAAATCTATGGTTTGAAAACTTAATAAGTTGTTATAGTGTGTGGCTAATTGAGTATTTATATTCTTAGTTACCTACAACGAAAGAATGAGACAGTTTATCATACTGGACACCAAGGGCATCACAACATGGAAACGGGATGCAGTAGATGCTAGAGGTACATAAACATAAATTTGTATAAGTCTTTAAAGATTTGACATACCATGTTAATATAAACCTTGATTCTTGATTAGAAACCAGCGCCATGGGATATTCCTATAAGTGGTCATTTCCTGTAGTCATATATTTTAGACTAAAAATATTATTTTTGACAATCACATAATGAATGTCAACTATTTTATATGTTTTTGTTCATTTTTTAAAGTATTAATATAGAAATGGTTCTGATCTAAAGTTTAATGAGGATGAGTGAGTTGACAAGCTGGATACAAAAGCACTTGTTGTGAGTACTTACAATTTTGACATGCTGGATACAAAAGCACTTGTTGTGAGTACTTACAATATTGACAAGCTGGATACAAAAGCACTTGTTGTGAGTACTTACAATATTGACAAGCTGGATACAAAAGCACTTGTTGTGAGTACTTACAATATTGACAAGCTGGTACAAAAGCACTTGTTGTGAGTACTTACAATAGTGATAAGCTGGATACAAAAGCACTTGTTGTGAGTACTTACAATAGTGATAAGCTGGATACAAAAGCACTTGTTGTGAGTACTTACAATATTGACAAGCTGGATACAAAAGCACTTGTTGTGAGTACTTACAATATTCACATGCTGGATACAAAAGCACTTGTTGTGAGTACTTACAATATTGACAAGCTGGATACAAAAGCACTTGTTGTGAGTACTTACAATATTGACAAGCTGGATACAAAAGCACTTGTTGTGAGTACTTACAATATTGACAAGCTGGATACAAAAGCACTTGTTGTGAGTACTTACAATATTGACAAGCTGGATACAAAAGCACTTGTTGTGAGTACTTACAATATTGACAAGCTGGATACAAAAGCACTTGTTGTGAGTACTTACAATATTGACAAGCTGTATACAAAAGCACTTGTTGTGAGTACTTACAATATTGACAAGCTGGTACAAAAGCACTTGTTGTGAGTACTTACAATATTGACAAGCTGGATACAAAAGCACTTGTTGTGAGTACTTACAATATTGACATGCTGGATACAAAAGCACTTGTTGTGAGTACTTACAATATTGACAAGCTGGATACAAAAGCACTTGTCATGAGTACTTACAATATTGACAAGCTGGATACAAAAGCACTTGTTGTAAGTACTTACAATATTGACAAAGGTGATAACTTGATAGCAATACTGGATTGCTTCTGGAGGATAATAGTGCATTGAACAAATCAGTGGTGGATATACTTCAGGAGTAAAAATGTTACAGACACATTCTACAAATTTCCTATAGGAAACATAAGAACAATTTGTACATAAGAAATAAAGTAGAAATGTATGCAGGTGTACAATTACCAGTGCTTTCAATAGTGAAACAACAAAAACTAGCATGATTTGGACATGTATGTAGACATGCTTCCTTGTCAAAAACAATACTGTAGGGAACTGTCAAAGGGGAAAAAGCAGAGGAGGGCAAATAAAGGCATGGACACACATCAAGGAATGGACAGGAAAAGATTTTTCCTCACTCATCCGCATCGCTGAGCATAGAAATTTCTGGAGGACTCTGTGTGCTAAAGCATCCAATGTTGTACCCTTACGACCCTGAAGGGTTACAGGTTTATTGATGATTGATACTTCAGGAATTTGTGATCATGCATTGGATAATTAGGGAAGGGAAAAAAATGAGATGAATTAGGTTCATGAGAAACCAATGCATATTAGGAACTATAGACGTGCAAAATCTTCAACATCTGTTGAGAGGTACTGAGCATCTATGGGTCTGCCAGGAGTGTGATGATATCAGTCCTTCCGTTACTGTTTTCCTGTTAAGGAGAGCATGTAGACTTCTTATATGCAGTGAAAATAAAGGTGGCTTTGCTATAGAAATAACTACAACTTGTACAGGAATGATTTTTATTGTACCTCCAAAAGATAAAAATCCAACCATGGTTTGAACTAGAGACCTTGTGGTTATTAGATCATTGTTCTAGCAATTCAGCAACATACTCCACAATGTTAGTCCACTTGAAATATCTTGTTTATGTTGTCTTTAGTAATATTATTTCTTTGTCTACAGTTCATCGGGCCTTGTCTTTTCCAAAATATGAGTACCGCCTCATTACAAATATGGTGTATGCAAAAAAGTACAACTGCTACTTTATTCTTGGAAAAGATTTCTCTTTGAAGGTTTGTAGAAAAGTTGGACATTACAATCAGAGCTTGTCAAAGACTTTTAACTCTTTAGCTTCTTTGTTTGAGTTTACTCCGTTCCTCCCACTTAATTATGACTAGTTAACTCATGTGTTTTGTTTTCTATCTCCCTTATTGCTAAAGATAATTCATTCTATAACTAAGAGCCAGTATGCGTCAATCATCCCATCATATCCTAAACATATTCTGTTTAGAATATGATGGGATACTGTAACTGTTGGGGCAGTTGAGGGTGGGAAAAGAAGGGGCAATAGAATGTATGATTTGATAATGTTAAAACTGGAAGACAATTACAATTCTCCATACTTAAACAAGGAATTGAGAACAGAGAGTCATGGCAGGATTTTTGTGTCGATGTTTCCAGAGTGGCACAACTCTGAGAAGTTATGGATTTGGTGATGATGTCTCTGTGTGCCCTAATATGTGCTTAGATTATGTCAGCTCATGAAAGTGTCAGTGACAGGACATTTGCACTGTGGCTCGGGAAGTGAATATGATTGCTATGCAGTCTTAAGTTCTGGTATCCATTTTCAGCTGGGTGTCTGGAGAATTGGTTGCGCTAAGAAATAAACACCAACAGAATATGTGTAGCTCCAGTTTAATATCACTGAGCTATGCATTCTTCCAATGTAGCATTTCCATGGGTAGAATGTTACTCGGTAGTGCCCAACTCCTCTCTGAATCTTGGCTTATTGGCAAACAATAAACACAGCTGTCATTCTACTCCATTTTTTCATACATAGGAAATGAAATTAAGTTAAGACTCAAGATAGTGATGGATGACTGCATTGGTAAGGTCGAGTGTAATTTGGACAAGTAAGATCAGTATTACAGTAAAGGTCAATCTATTCAGATTGCTAGTGCTAAGTATACTTTTATACGAATGTGAAAGCTTGAAAGTCAATGCAGACATGGAAATAAGGATTCAGAGATTTGAATACAAGGGCTAAAGATGTCTGTTCATAATTAGTTATACAAAACATATATACATCCACAAGACAAATATATTCATCCGGCAGCAAATAAATAAACTTACAGGTTATTAAAAACCACTTTTGGCACTGGTGAAGCGGCAAGATCTTGTTTGTTTTGGAAATGTAGCGGGATACGACTCATTTTATAAAATTATTTTTCAAAGAACAGTCAGTTATGGAAGGAGAAAATTCTGGATTTATAACATCAAGGAATGATCTGGACATGATTTTTCTACACGCCTCAGAATTTCTACCAGATGTGTTTGAAGGACTTTTTCTGCTAATGTCTCCAGTGTGACACCCTTATGATCCTGATGGGTTATGGGTTTTATTATTATTTTTATTATTATTATTATTATGCTTGCTTAAAAATAGCTTTAAAAAATAATGTAAATATGACATTAACAATAAGTATGAGGTGGTGACTCTTACAGTACTTTGTTATTTTCCCAGATTCAATCAATCTAGATAGTTATATAAGACTTTAATCCTATTTGTATTTTTGTATAAAAGGGATAATGTTTGTTCATCCATCTTTTTATTTTGTTAATTATTAATGGAAAACACAATTGAACATTAATTAGGTATTAATACATTCTGTTTAGGTATTAATAATTAGTACATTCTAAAATTATGTTCTTAAAACAGAATGACATACAAAATATATTTAGAAGTTTACAAAATATACTGAATACATGTTTCAATCAAAAGGTATTTATCAAGAAAAAATTCAGGACATATGGAGATAAATCAATACAAATAATATTACAACAGATGGACTAGACTGCAGACATTTTAGTTTTTATTGTTTGCTGTCCATGTGTCCTGTATATTATTCTTTATAAAAACCTTTTGGTCAAATTGTTAATTATGTCTGTTAGCTATTTTTTCTCATGTCAGTCTGCTTTGAGAACCGTAAAACATATTATTTCATATTTTCCATTAATAAATATTGGCAAACAGTTTTACTGCAGTCCCATCAGTTATCACTTTTGTTTATGACACTTTCTCTTTTGGAGAATTGAACCTGAATGTCTCTCGCTGAGAGTGTATAACAGCAGAATATCCGGGATGAGAGCGAGAGGAAGACCAAGGCGTAAATGGATCTATAATATCAGAGAAATTCTACAACCCCATGGGATTAACATAGACTTTAGCTCCCCATGATTGATTCTTGATTAGAAACTGGCTTAACAGCAGGTCGGGCATTTACATAAGTGCTCCACCCTCTGTTCCAGCAGCCATCCCAGTGTATGTAGACTCAAGTCCGAGTCAGATGTTGATTGAGATACTCCTATTTCTGACATTCTCTATATATGTACGTTCTCAGCCTCATTGACATCATCCATCTTGAAATAAATGCTTCATAGCACAAGTGGCTAAGACAAGAGTTTCTCATTTGACAATTATTTATTCTTGTCCAGATTGTTTAATGTGTTTTTAGTTGATAATTATGTCTTAGCAAAACTAAAACGTCTTGATTTTTGTGTGTAGACATATGTAAAATAATATATAGTGTCATTACCTCAGGTATACAACAGAGATTTTATTGAAACATGCTCAGTTAATGCTGATTTAAGGTCAGTACTCTTCATGCTCTTCAATCCTATCAGAGATGAGCTCATAACAGGGGGTGTTGGTGGAACTAAGGTGAGTGCTTGCTACACATTGTGTAAGCATTATAATTTTATTGATTATTTATTAGAAACCAGTGTCATGGCACATGGAGCCTTCACATATAAGCTCAGCTCACCATTCTAGCAGCCATCCAAGAGTATTCTGACTCAAAATCACAGTCATATGTTGATTATGTCATGAGGAAGGCACACTCTTCCCTGATGCCTGGTCATCCCCATTTCTGTCTGTGTATTTGTAGATTATCACCCTCCAGCATCATCTTCTTTACTCTGTAGTAAATCTATGACTGCCCTTGTTAGATCTGTCTTATCTATTCATCAACCACATCATTGTCTGCCATTGAGTCTGCTCTTACATTGCCTTTGACCCCTGCATGACCAGGGCATGTAATGCTTTGGAAAACCGAGTTGTTCACTAGTATTAACTATTCCTTTCATAACATTCACCATTCTGTCTTATGTAGCATTTTGGGAGTAAAACATGATCAAGTTGTCTAATTATATAGTTATACATATTTCATCTTTTTACTTCACATTATTACTGCTCTAACTACGCAGTTGAGACAATAGCAATCGAGAAAGCTTTGAACCAAATCATTGTGGGCTTCGAGAATGGAACTGCTCCACCTGAAGATATAATCTCAAAATCAGCACTCCAGGTCCTAGAGAACAAAAAGTCACTTCCTGATTGCAACATAAATAGAAAAATTGACCAGCTATTCACCTATAATGGCACAGAATTCACCCTCCAATGGATACCTAGTCATGCATGGGTCCCTGGAAATAAAATGGCTGATAAACTATCTACGAGATGTGCAGCTGTCCTTCAGTTTCCCCCAAAATTTCTCTTCAAATATGCAAATAAATCCTAAGAAACAATTACAGACAAGAATGGCTAGGACAGTGGGCCAACTCAAAGACTGGGCACTTACTGTATGAACACCAACAGAAAACCAACCCAATGGACCCTCTAAAACAACTTGGGAGGATAATCCAGAGTTTCACATTTCAACTAAGAACAAGCCACTCCCCCGTTAATAAACATATGAACAGAAAAAATCCATTACACGTACCAAACTGCAGACACTGTAACATACAAAAGAAGACTGTTGAACATCTCTTACTGCAGTGCTCAAAACTAATATACATCCGACAAGAATTACTACCACCACTTCCAACCATACACAACACACTCAACATAACTGCACTACAACTGAGGGGAACATGTACATTTGTCAGAAGAGCTATGGCATAGATTTGAACTTAGTTTTTCATAAATATGTATTTTTTACAATTTATTTCAATATGTCAATAAAAACGTCTGTATTTAACACACACAAAAACTCCCACAAAATTTTAAAATTAAAAAATTATTATTTTTTGCCTCTCAATATGAGTGTGAGATAAAAACATCAGTATTAGTAATAAATACTAGGAAATTTAACACCAAGTGGCCTGTTTTAAAATAATTTTTTTTTCTAAATTGTGGTTTTATTTTAATATTTGGGGGGGGGGGGGGAGGGGGGCTGAAATCTATATTAATATGGAAAATTCATACTAGTTGAGACCTATGACTATGAGCTGCCTGCCCATAACATTAGAAATTAAATCATCACCACATTATTACTATTATAAAAAATACACACGTTACCATTTTATTTCTCAAAAACCACTAAAACCGTCACTTAAACCAACTTGTCAAGCTGGTAAATCAATAAGTCAATAATTGTTGTAGTCATTGACTCATGGAATTTGTTTTTCAATTTTGTATGAAAAGACACAGATATCACAACTAATATGTAAGCTATAACCCTATATATTCCTATATTTAGATTAAATCCTGCTATTTTACAGGAGGGGACGAACTAATGCAAAATAAGAAGAGGAAGATGAGGTGGAGAAGAAGTCCAAATAATCAATGAAGGGTTGCACTAACAGCCTCAACCACCATCAATGTACTTGATGTAGATATTCTGTATCCCTTACTGTGCTCTGAAATGACTCACCAGTGTATCTACCATGTATTGTCTCTGAAGACTAATTTCATGCTATCATATCTTACAGGTATGGCATTTCCTCCAACAGTCTGCAAACAATTTTGGAGACCTGAAAACTCATACCAACTATGAGCTTACTCTCAAGTAGGGCTACATCTGTTTTTATTTTTAATTTGCAGCTTTCAATTAGGATAATTTAGTTTCCAAAGTTTATACACATTTTATGATATCATGTTTTGTTAGTACAAGAATTAGGCACTGCATGTCATAGATGGCACACTCTTACATGACAATAGAAGTTATCACATTCTCGAACTTACCAACAGAAGAAAATTGATGGCAATTGATGAGACCATGACAAGCTTTCACAAGGTTATAATTTGCCTTGACAGGGATATTAAAGTTGGGACAATTGAAAAGCAATCCTAAAAATTGATCGACTGATTGCAGATAATGCCAGAAATGGTGATATTGTCTTCACTGAATGGATCTGTGTATCAGGATGAGAAGTCTGGCTGAGGTTTCATAGTCGGTCCTAGTACAGTAAGATCCATTTATTTATAACAGTTTGGTCTTAACCTTCACCGAGCCGATATGATATCCAGCCGCCGAAAAACAAAATGGCCGCGCGCGCTGATGGCGGGCCGTCCCACCCAGCGAGATTATCGTGAGATTTACACGTACCACACTCCATGCACATAGCTGGGGACATGCGCAATCGAAGCCGGTACATCCCCCACTTCCGACATGATCGTTTTTGAGAATGGCTGGCTATTCGTAAAAGTTTAAGAGCAATTAATCTGACCACATCTGTACACCGGTACGATGCCATGATGATGGATCGGTTTTACAGACCTTTATTTCATCGTATTTCGAATAAAATAACATTGAATCGTGGATTGAATCATGGATTATTAGGTTATTTAGTTTCACAGCAGTGAATATACAGAATGCCGTGCTGGTTTGGGGACTTGTACGTTTGATATCGAATATTTTGAAGTGGCAGAAAAAATAACTCTAGGCCTAAGCTCAAAGAACGATTTTACTGCAAATCTACATGTTTTATACAGTTCCCCCGGCTATATTTTGATAATTTCGCAGTGAAAGAACATAAATACAACAGATTTACGTGATTTAGTTGACAGTGTTGCCAAGGAATTCGATATGTAAGGTAAGTTATTTTTTTTTCTTATTTTTTCCCTCTTTATTTGTTATAAAATATATGTTTTTTGTGAAAAACGTCTTTACCACTTTCTCATACGTCTGGTATCACACACACACACGTACATAAATTACACCAATATAGGGTAGCCGGGGGCAATGATGCGCGTTTTTCACATTTTTCCGTATTATGACAAATAGACTTAACTATGAGAGACCAAACTAGCAGCAGTGTGTAGCTTATCCATCCATCTAACAATCGTCAGGGTATTTACAACATACAATCACGTTTAGTTCGTAGAGTGAGATTTTATGAACATGAGTATAATCCCACCTTTGCCCCAATTTCTGGGGCAAACACGCGCAGGCAAAAACAATTACAAAATCATGGGAAAATTGACAAAACCAGCAAAATAACAACGTCACTTCCTATCTAAACATAGTCAGTCACAATGTGGGAAGATAATAGAGCACAAAGACTAGGCATATGTATCTTTATGTAACTTTAATACGAAAAAATAATGAAAAAAAGTAAATATGAAAAATTAATTTAATACAGAGACTGAGTGCTTAGATCCGTTTAAAACTATTACAACGTGTTGGGGTGCTCTATAAAGCGTTCGACTATAATTTCAACTATCTATGAATAGCGGAGGTCGTTCATCTATGATCAGCGGAGATCGTACAACTATGACAGGCAGAGATCGTGCAACTATGACCGGCGGTAATTATGCATCTATGACTGGCGGAGATTGTGCATCTATGAATAGCGGAGATTGTGCATCTATGACTGGCGGAGATTGTGCATCTATGACTGGCGGAGATTGTGCATCTATGACTGGCGGAGATTGTGCATCTATGACTGGCGGAGATTGTGCATCTATGACTGGCGGACATTGTGCATCTATGACTGGCGGAGATTGTGCATCTATGACTGGCGGAGATTGTGCATCTATGACTGGTGGAGATTGTGCATCTATGACTGGCGGAGATTGTGCATCTATGACTGGCGGAGATTGTGCATCTATAGCAGCGACTGCTTCATTTTCAGTCAGTGGCATCATTTTCTCAATTTTCCGTTTGTAATTCCTAAAAAGAAACATAACGTGACAATAAAATATTGGTTTAAATATTTGGCAACATGAGGGAGAAGTGACTGGGGCAAACATGCGCAGTCAGTCAGCAGCGCATGTTTGCCCCATCAGTGTGCGCGGCGTTACCCCAAAATCACACTGTTCACAATTTATATAAAATATCATGCAAACAAAAATTATCTTGACAATGTAACATGCTTAATAACTTAACAATACAATATAGTTTTCAGTTCAGATATGTAAAATAAGATGACAGTAATGATAACAGAGGACAAAGAGTGAGAAGTGGAAAAAAAGTTAGATCGAGAACGTTAAAAAATGAATTTACCCCATAGCTCAAAAATGACCTGCCCGTGACCGATGAAAATTCATTGTGCGACAGAAACGGATGTTAGCGTCCGGCGTGGCCACGTGGTTTGCGGGAAAAACCCATAGTTCCAGAAAAAAACGACTGCGAATCTTTGCCCCCAGCGCATCTTTACCCCCGGCTACCCTATGCATAATTCAATTCTTTATTTATATGTGCAAATATTATTTAAATATCTCTAACAACCAAAAAATTATCACATTTTCAAAACAGTCACCATCAATAATGCAAATTTTCAAAAAAGAATCCGGTGGCAGGGAGACGTTTCGTATTTTTTAATCTGGCTTGCTAAAGGTTAAACAATGAAACATGTATTTATTAACAGAAATTTGTTATATATAGTACTAATAATAAAGAATAAATATAATTGGGAATTTTGAAAAGTGTGTTATCAACCCCTTAGCTGCAGAGGTATCCTTAAGGATACGATGAGGGGCTGCCGCCATGTGGCTGAAATCTTTTTCTTCTTAGTTTTCCAGGCAAATAATTCATATGGGTGCTTTATTATAAACTTCCAGACATATTTTTGTCATTGGCAGCTAAGAAGAGGAGGAACACAGCAAAATAGCAGCCAGCTTTTCATTGTATCCTTAAGAATACCTCCGCAGCTAAGGGGTTAAATAGAGAAATGTGTTATAAGAGGATGCATATAGAGGGATTCAATTGTAGTAGAGATTATCAAGCATAGTAGAGCATACAGAACAACTACATCCAGTATGACAGGGGTGGGCAAACTTTTTGTGCAGAGGGCTGCATTGAAAATTGTAAAGCTATTGGAGGGCCGCATATAATATTATGTATGTTTTTGTTTAAAATTCTCGGTAAGTAATCAATTAAATTTTTTTATTTTAGAGAAAGGTAGTTTTACATAATGTAGATAACTTCTGAAATAAATTACATTTCTAACAGACTTACACTATAACAGTATATTTTCTAATATGGATAAAAGGTTTTGCAAATATTTTAACTCTTTCCGGACCAATCGCCAGTATACTGGCTTTATACTGTGGGTCTACAGGACCAATCGCCAGTATACTGGCTTTGATTGATCAACGTCTTAGATCGATCATATATTGATCAGTTATATTTCGTTTTGCCCAGTTCAAGTTTTTATGTTAACCTCTGAACATCCGGGAAAGATCCTCTTCCGTTTTACAACCGGTACCGAAACACATGTGGTGTGTACAAGAAGATTTGTGATCGACATATTCTGTAACTTTTATTTCTGAAAAAAATGGCAACGCCCACTTCTTCTAGATACAGTGCAGAACAAGCTATGGTTATGTTTCAGAGCTTGCTAGTTAGTGAATCTGATAATGATGATTCCGATAGTGATTATAGGCCTAGTGACTTGTCGAAAGGTAAGAAACCAAAGCAAACTGGTGTAGGTTTTATAAAAAATGTAACAGCTTGCATCAGATCAAGTAATGTTAGTTCCTCTGAAGAAGCATCTAATAGTAGTGATGAATCTACTGATTCAGAGGATTTAGCTGGTACTTCTAGGCCTACTAATGCTACAAGTAGGCCTATGAATCATACTTCCACAGATCGACAAGGTAGGCCTAGGACTGATGCTGTGTGGCGTGAAGCCCTAGAAGGAGAGAGTATAGGAGTGTCTCACTTCAGACAGATACATTCTGGCTGCAAACTTGGCCTTCCTGAAAATGCCTCACCTCTCCAGTGTTTACTATCCTTGATGACAGAACCAATAATTGACAATCTAATAGCCAATGTAAACTCTTATGCCCAGCAGAAATTGGAAATGAATACACCTCGAAGGAAATATTCTACTTATTCAAAATGGACTGCGCTCGACCGAAATATTTTTATGAAGTTTCTCGCCACCCTGATAAACATGGGTTTGGACCCCAAACATTCCATAAAAGATTTTTGGTCCACAAAAACACACAGAAGTAGCCCCTGGTTTGGATCAATTTTCAGCAGGACCAAATTTTTATTGATTTACCAATCAATGCTTCATGCGGCTGGAGCTGATGCACAGGGTAAAATTAAAATAGAGCCGTTCATAAATGAATTAGTTGCAAGCTTTCAGAATGCATTCTATCCTTCTGAAAACATATGTATAGATGAGATGGTTATAGGCCACAAGGGAAGGTTTAGGCACAAGCAATATAATGCAAGCAAGCCAAAAAAATATCATATAAAATCATACGGACTCTGCGACTCCATCACTGGATATGTTTTCAACCTGCTGGTATATTTTGGTGCGGACACGACATACAGGCTGGAAACTGATACAAAGTCTACCCATGCTGTCAAAATTTTTGACAAACTACTAGAAGGCATCACAGGACATCACCATTTGTTTGCTGACAGGTATTATTCGTCCTTACCTCTTGTCCAGTTTCTGCGGCAGAGAAATCACCATTATACTGGAACTCTCAATGCGAACAGACGAGGGTTTCCACAAGAAATGAAGAATAAGAAAATAGCTGTCAATCAACCAAAATGGTTCATAAATGATGAAGATAAAGTTATGTGTGTCAGCTGGAGAGATAAAAAATCGAAGAAACCTTGCCAACTGGTAACAACATGTGGAAGCGCAACATGTGAAATTAGAATTGAGGGTAGGAGCGAAGTCTGGAAACCATCACCCATTCATAATTACAATATGTCAATGAATGGATGTGATAGAGTAGATCAGATGATTTCATATTATGGAAACCACACAAGAAAAACAGTAAAGTGGTGGAAAAAAGTATTTATGTGGGTGTTGGAAATAACACAACTCAACGCCCACATTTTATACACACTTAGCCGCCCTTGCGCAGAGAAGCCTATGCCCCTTTCAAACTTCAAGGACATATTGATAGAGGAGCTATGTAGTTTATTTGAATTAGAGGCACCTAATAACATTGATGCTGCTTTATTGTCCAAGCCAGGAAGAAAAACAGTAAATACAGAGCTTGAAAGGTATCAGGGAACCACCCATCTCATTGACTCCGGTGGAAAAGACAGGCAATGTGCTCATTGTGCTACTAAGCAAATACGAAAGCGCAGTAGCTACTACTGCATAGGATGTTCACATAAGCCACATCTGTGTGCTAAATCATGCTTTAGGGAATATCACACAAGATGATCTCATTTGTAACAAATAAAAACATGTAAATAATAAAGCCGTGACTGGATGTAAATATTTTCATATTTTTATTGCTTCTGATGTCATTCAGAAAAATGTACATAACTTTAACATTTATTGATATTTATTCATCAACTAAACTGCATAATGAAGAAAAATGGATATATTTGTGTAAATATTCTTGAAAAATGGATATCAACAATGATAATCATGGACAAGTATGGATACATTTGGGTAAGTCACAATATTTATACTAATAAATTAATATTTTCATTTTATTTTTGTGTGTTTTACTAACTCTAACCTTGTGAAGTAATCAAATATCATCAATGTACTTATATATTCATATTCTGTATACATTCCCCTTTCCAATGATATATTACACATATACTATTTATCAATATTAGTATGTCAAGTGATACAATGAAGAACACATGTAAGGAAATTTTTCTACCCCTGAAATATTTTCATATTTTTATTGCTTCTGGTGTCATTCAGAAAAATTAACATAACTTTAACATTTATTGATAGAAATTCATCAAATAAAATGCATAATTAAGAGAATTGAATATACTTGTGTAAACATTCTTGACAAATGGATATAATCAATGATAAGTATGGACACATTTGGGTAAGTCACAATATTTATACTAATAAATTAATATTTTCATTTTATTTTTGTGTGTTTTACTAACTCTAACCTTGTGAAGTAATCAGATATCATCAATGTACTTATATATTCATATTCTGTATCCATTCCCCTTTCCAATGATATATTACACATACACTATTTATCAATATTAGTATGTCAAGGGATACAATGAAGAACACATGTAAGGAAATTTTTCTACACTTAAAATTTACTCTGGTCCAAACCTAAAAATACTCAGGTCCTGAAAGAGTTAACAATGTTCGTGTATTTAAAAATGTGTTTGAGGGCTGCAAAATATCCAATGGCAGGCCGCATGCAGCCCATGGGCCGTAGTTTGCCCACCCTTGCAGTATGAGGATGGAAGTTCATGTGGTTATTGCAGTCCTCACATGGCTCTGTGACTAAAGGTAGTTATTGCAGTCCTCACATGGCTCTGTGACTAAAGGTAGTTATTGCAGTCCTCACATGGCTCTGTGACTAAAGATTGTTATTGCAGTCCTCACATGGCTCTGTGACTAAAGGTTGTTATTGCAGTCCTCACATGGCTCTGTGACTAAAAGTAGTTATTGCAGTCCTCACATGGCTCTGTGACTAAAAGTAGTTATTGCAGTCCTCACATAGCTCTGTGACTAAAGGTTGTTATTGCAGTCCTCACATGGCTCTGTGACTAAAGGTAGTTATTGCAGTCCTCACATGGCTCTGTGACTAAAGGTAGTTATTTCAGTCCTCACATGGCTCTGTGACTAAAGGTTGTTATTTCAGTCCTCACATGGCTCTGTGACTAAAGGTAGTTATTGCAGTCCTCACATGGCTCTGTGACTAAAGGTAGTTATTGCAGTCCTCACATGGCTCTGTGACTATTTGTAAAGGTAGTTATTGCAGTCCTCACATGGCTCTGTGACTATTTGTAAAGGTAGTTATTTCAGTCCTCACATGGCTCTGTGACTATTTGTAAAGGTAGTTATTGCAGTCCTCACATGGCTCTGTGACTAAAGGTTGTTATTGCAGTCCTCACATGGCTCTGTGACTAAAGGTTGTTATTGCAGTCCTCACATGGCTCTGTGACTATTTATAAAGGTAGTTATTGTATCAGACTCTCAGTCCATGCTGCACACAATCCACAATAGCAAATGTATCACTATGAGTGTGTTGCATCTTCAGCTATGTCTAAACTCCTGGGTATCATGAATCTGCTACTCATGCCATTGGGGTGTGTATGGCAATGAGAGAGAGAGATCAGACATGCTTACATCCAATGCAATGGATTTGGGGAGTTGGTAATGGATAAAAAGGAATTGCAGGAACAGTTTTATAAGTGTCTACTGGATGCATCCTGTATGCTACTGGATGCATTTAACTCAATTCATACGTAAGCCCGTTATAACTGGACAGACCCGGCACCCTTTAAGGACGTAAGCCCGTTATAATGGGACTCCATATATACCCTCCAAATTGACCTTGTTTGGTTCGTAAATGGCAAGTATTATTGTTCTTACAATTCTTACATTTTTATATTGTATATGAATTTCACATTCAATTATCTTTCTTTTGATACCTTATATGACTTTCCATAGCTAATACTTTGTCTTCAGGAAGCTTGCGCCTGAATCATGTTGCGGTCCAAAAAGTTAGCCTAAAATTAATTACGTCTAAACCCCGGGTATAATTACGTGTTGAAAGAGTTAAAAAACTCATCCTGCACATGATGTGGTGACAGCAAGAGTGTGCGGCCTTTATCACACAGCTACAAAATCTCTCCCTGCAAATGTTTAATGGGGACATGCAGTATTTGACATTTGACTGGATGTAGTCATACTATTGATGATACATCTAGTCTAAGATTTGAGGAATTCAGTATGAAGCATCATAATAGTAGAACTGGATGCTTGCAGGACTTAACAAAAAGAATCTTCAACCAGCAGCCTGCGTGAAACATCTGCAAGCACACCCTTTATCATCTATTAAGTGAGACTGAGAACCTATATACCTGCCTGGATTGCAATGAAGTTTATACACGAGCATGTGTTAATACAGCTGTACATGTCTAAGTGTTACTCTTTATTTAAGAATATATCTGACAGTTTTAGAATATAATGTTATACTTTGTCCAGTAAATTTGCTTCTGGATAGCACAAATTTCTGTGATAATATCACACAAAACATATCGATATCTATACCACATCAATGTTTCAAGTTATACATTTTATTCAAGGTATGAACTTCCAAATGTGGGAGGTAGCTGGGTCAAGCGAGTGGAATTAGATCACCAGATGGAACACTTGTATTTCTGTAGTGAGCATGACCTATATACCTATAATCTAGATGGGAAGTTACTATTCAAGTTTGAGAGGTTTGCTTGATTATGTTTGTCATTGTATGAGTAACATATTCACTAAAGATTGCTTATCTGATATCATTATTATTATTATTATAATAGACTTAAAATATCTCACCTTGTTAACTTATTCCTCATTGACCACTAAAATGTACACTTAGACCCACTTGCCATCTTGGTAAACTGATAAACTGTGCAACAAACAAAATGTAGTGTCAACATCAGTACAGTGTAATGAATACCATAGGATAAAACACATGTATGTTGTAATCATGTTGTAAGGATAACTGGAGAGGAGATGGGTACCACCAGCTAAACTTTTCATCCTCTGAAATATTGTAATATATAATCAGACACAGAGAAAAAATGGCAAAATACTAAAACTTACAGAATTTCTGGAGTACTTTGTGTGTTGGTGAATCTAGTGTTACCCCTATGACCTTGTCATGCTACGGTTTTATATATAAAAAAGGAGCTGAATAGATCAGATATTTAATTATTACATTAGACAAATATATTTGTATGGCAGAAAATAAACAAACTTGCAGATTATTAAAAATCACTTTTGGTAGTGGTGAAACAGTGCATGCCTGTTTGGTTTGGACTTGTAACAAAATATGACTCACTTTCTAGACAATTGTTTGTTCAAGGAACAGTTGAGGTTGGAAGACAAAGAGGCAAACAGAGAATATTCTAGATTAACAGCATCAGTGAATGGTCTGGGCATGATATTTTTACACTTGTCTAAATGTCTGAAGAGAGAAGGGTTTAAAGGGCAATTCGTGCTTATGTCTCCAACGTGGCAATACTATAACCCTGATGGATTATGGGATATTATTATTATTATTATGTTGATAAATCTTCTGTTTTTAAAGTGCCATATAGTTACTATTACTAATAAAACTAATTACTGACAAGCAAATATTGTAATTACAGGGCAATGAAGTTTTTATAATCACTAGAATCACATAGGAAAGCACACAAAAAATGACGTTGATCAAAAGGGCTTTAGGACATAACAAACATAATGAATGACACAGTCAATGTTCACATCAGAGAGTTAAATAATCAGTGATGTTGATTCATGGCCATATGTTAGTACAGTAGCTATAGACCTACATGTTGACCTGTTCATCTTTCTCGTGATGTTCTTTTCTATTTACAAAGTTCACAGTCTATTTTGATGTACACGGTTATTTTATTGGTTGAAAAACATTATTCTAAACAAATATTTAGATCAAATTAATATTGTAGAAATCCAAGTTGTTTTGTAGGATTTCCGAGTTTTGGCACACTTCGCAAGAGAACATTGATCACAATGTGTAGATCCACCTACATTGATCACAATGTGTAGATCCACCTACATTGATCACAATGTGTAGATCCACCTACATTGATCACAATGTGTAGATCCACCTGTGAGCACTATAACATCATAATTACCTATATCAACAACTATCATGTGCAACATTCTTAAGTAACACTTTAAAAACGTTATATTTTCAGAGCACATTCAATGTCTATAACTGGGTGTAGGTATTCCAGGAATGCTACAGTTCTTGTGACTTCATCTCTTGATAGTGAAGGTATATTCAATGTGAAGGTTGTCAAAAATCATTAGATAAAACTTACAGTTTTGGTTAGACAATTACATCATTGATATTAAAATAATTCCATCTGTTGCTGGGCTTGAAGGGGACGACATAGTATAGCAATACTATTACCTGCCATATGTGATGTAAGATGCAACTAAGGTGAATTTGATGATGAAGAAGTTGGCTATCCCATCCCATAGGGTGACCCAAAGCCATTTTGAAGTCAAATGTGTTAGACCGAAAGGCACAGATATTTCAGCAAAGCTTTAAACCATTATACAACACATACCGTTCTTCAGACTGCATCTTGCTAACCTGCATGATTTTGAGAACTACCAGAAGAAAAGGAACACGGTATTTAAAATAACACTGGGTAAGGATCGTGATAATGCTGTCCCATGTTTGATATACCAGTGATTAGAAAAACTTAATTACCCTGTACAAAGTTTAACCTGTTGGATTACAGTTTTTCTGCAGTTATTACTCATTATTGAAATGTTACTGTTTATTCATTTTATTTTGGAAAATAGTTAAAGTCTGGAGTCTTTTTGGAGGTCTCATCCACACTTTTCGAGGCCACTCTCGAGCAGTTACTAATCTGATCTTACATCCAATGACATCTAGCATTGTCATTACTTGTTCTTTGGATGGAACTGTTCGCATGTGGTCTCTTGATACTATGGATTGTCTCTACAGGTAAATGTTTAACCTTTATTTCATTGAATTAAAACCCTTAGATTTCGGGATCCCGAAATTCTGGGAATTGACATTTTTCATATTCTGATGGACTGAATTTTCAGTATTTTGACTTCACAAAACATTAATTATTATTAATAAATTTACACATATTAATGACATCACAAAGTATGCATAGCATTTTGAGATAGCTGCTTCACAAAATAAAGTACATGTGTTCACAATATCTTGTCAGTGAATTAAGATATTTTTAAAACCACTTGTTGAAAATTCGGATTTTATGTGTGTTCAAAGACAGGTGAACAAGTTGCTTAAGTTTGTGCTTGATGATTCAGAGCATGATGAATTAGGTTTAGATGGTGATTATTCTGAAAATGATATGCAAATATAATCAAATGGATTACTTAAGCCTGAGCGAATAGTGTTTGGAGTTGACCTTTAAATTACGACAGGTGTAGTAGTTTTGGTTTATCAGTGGGTGAAGCTACAATCTGTGGGAGTTGGTGGGGGTTTTTTCTACATAGTTTATCAAGTAAATTTGATTCAGTTTGGTCTCCTGTTTGCACCTACATTTAAAGTAGGCACAGCCTTTGTTAAAAATATAGGTCTAAGAACATTCTAGAATCTATTTATTTGGATAGTAAGGGTATTGATTTTTATAATTATTCCTGGACTTATTTTTTCAGGGTGCAAAGAATAAGAATAAGTAATTATCATGATTACAAAATGATACATTCCAGTGGACATTGCGCCTTTGTCCCCTTTTGTGACAGACTCCCAGGTAACAGGGAATGCTAGATGTGGCATCATTGTGGATGGGTCAACATATTTGATAGAAGAATGATGAAATAGTTGGCCAAGATGTGTGTGATATGCCTCTGGCAGAACTTGGTAATCCTGGGATACAGATCCACTGAAAGGCCTCTCATCTGAGACTAAATATGCATAAATACACCTCCCCCCTCCCAAACATTCATGCCTTAGAGACCTTATATTAATCTGGGTGTCCCCTCAGTTACACAGCTCAGAAGAACTTTTGCTTTCATCAGAAAGGCTATGGGCTGTCAAGAGTTACCTGATCACAGCTAAAGGGATTATATCATCATCTTCATCGTTACTTTATAAATCATGTTGCATCAGGTATAACATTTACTTTATAAATCATGTTGCATCAGGTATAACATTTACTTTATAAATCATGTTGCATCAGGTATAACATTTACTTTATAAATCATGTTGCATCAGGTATAACATTTACTTTGTTACTTCATTTATTTTTTGCAAAATATTTCAAAGAGAAAAGGAAAACCTTTTTTTTAAAGATTATATGAAGAACATACATGCTAAAATGTGTTTAGCTGAATCTCGCAGATACCACAGCTAAGCTGGAAATGATGAAACAAAACAATCTATTCTCTGAACTACATCCTGCAATCTGCAGGAGTTTAAGAACAAATGCAGAAGAAGAAATAAACTACCTTTATGAAAAGCAAACAAATATATCACAATGTGAGTAAACCATGATATAAAGATCCAGCTCATCAACAAATTTCCTTTCCAAAACACTAATGGAATATCCTTTCTAAAACTCTAATGGAATGATATCCTTTCCAAAATTCTAATGGAATATCCTTTCCAAAACTCTAATGGAATGATATCCTTTCCAAAATTCAAATGGAATATCCTTTCCAAAACTCTAATGGAATGATATCCTTTCCAAAATTCGAATGGAATATCCTTTCTAAAACTCTAATGGAATGATATCCTTTCCAAAATTCGAATGGAATATCCTTTCCAAAACTCTAATGGAATGATATCCTTTCCAAAATTCGAATGGAATATCCTTTCTAAAACTCTAATGGAATGATATCCTTTCCAAAACTCTAATGGAATATCCTTTCCAAAACTCTAATGGAATGATATCCTTTCCAAAACTCTAATGGAATGATATCCTTTCCAAAACTCAAATGGAATATCATTTCCAAAACTCTAATGGAATGATATCCTTTCCAAAACTCTAATGGAATATCCTTTCCAAAACTCTAATGGAATGATATCCTTTCCAAAACTATAATGGAATATCCTTTACAAAACTCTAATGAAATTATTTACGTTCCAAAACTCTGATGGAATGATATCCTTTCCAAAACTCTAATGGAATGATATCCTTTCCAAAACTCTAATGGAATGATATCCTTTCCAAAACTCCTAGTTGTCACACTAATGGAATGATATTGTTTTCTTACTTTATGGAAATTTCTTCACCTAGTTGATGATGAGAAAACTGTTTTTGATAAAACAGATAAGTTGTACATATCAAATTTTAAGAAGAAGGCACATTATAACTATTTCTCTCTCTAACTCTCTCTTTGACTATGTCGCATGTCCTTTGCAGAATATTGTCCACACTGTAATCCTCACGGTTCTGTGTGAACTGCCTAGATTCATCTAGTGTCATGTTCAGAAAATCTTTGATGTCACATATCCATTGTAGTCTTGGTCTGCCTCTTGTTCTCTTTCCAAGAACGTTCCCCTCCATGATTAATTTTCCCAAACCATTGTGTCTTTCTATATGTCAGAAATATGTAAATTTGAATTTTTGATAGTTTTGAGGAGCCAGTCTACTTCTGTGCTCAGATCTTTATGGACAGCTGAGTTAGTTCTTTTTTCTGTCCATGATATTCTTAGGACCTTTCACATTATAACACAGCTGAATTTTAAATGTTTTAATTTTCACTTAGTCTGGTTGCATCAGTAGATGGCATCCAATGGATGGGTATAACAGATGACAATATCCTATATGTCAGCACACCAAGAACTTTAACTCTATGGCACTTGAATTATACCGTGCAGTTTTGGGCCCTTACACGTAGCCAAGTTACAAGAATGATTAGGTGTGGATGCCAGGAGAAAACAACACGTATCATGGCTATCAGTGAAGACAGCAGGTAATAGAACTGTTATACAAGTTTAAGTGTTTACAGGTAAAGTGTACCATTTCAGAATGTAGCAAATGAGAGATGTCAAAGTTATTGATATGTTTACAGGTCAAAGTGTACCATTTCAGAATGTAGCAAATGAGAGATGTCAAAGTTATTGATATGTTTATAGGTCAAAGTGTACCATTTCAGAATGTAGCAAATGAGAGATGTCAAAGTTATTGATATGTTTACAGGTCAAAGTGTACCATTTGAGAATGTAGCAAATGAGAGATGTCAAAGTTATTGATATGTTTACAGGTCAAAGTGTACCATTTCAGAATGTAGCAAATGAGAGATGTCAAAGTTATTGAGATGATGTAAGGTTACTGAAATGAATGCAAGAGTATTGTGGGATCCGATAGGAAAGAAAAGAATAGTAACACTATTTATCTTTCAAGCCAGTCGAAAGAAGCAACTAAGGAGGTTATGGGGTGAAGTTTACTGTCTCATCCCATATATGGTCAAAGTGCGCAAGAAGCCATGCTGAAGTCAAATGTGTCCGACCAAAAGGCACAGATATTACAAAAAGCTATAAACCATGACACTATGCATTCCGTTCTATGGACTACATCCTGCTAATCTGCATGAGTTTGAGAACAAGTGCAGAAAAAGGGATATTGATAATAACAAATGTTCTTGCATATTTGTGGTTTACTCATGGCTCTGGAGTTGATGATCTTTTCAGTCATCACTATTTTTGTCACAGCTAATATCAATAATACTGTTATTAAAATTAATGCTAGTGTTGTTTTCAATATTTTCTCATTGTTGGAAGTATCAGACAGCTATTTTAGTT
This sequence comes from Meghimatium bilineatum, assembly GCA_034231615.1. NCBI lineage: Eukaryota > Metazoa > Mollusca > Gastropoda > Stylommatophora > Philomycidae > Meghimatium > Meghimatium bilineatum. Next base: position 15,161,243 of record CM067317.1, on the reverse strand, counting down.
AAAACATAGCCAATTAACTTTTATTCAGACTGTGAATAGCTTTTTTATGATAATATCACTGGTTGAGATGGTGAACAAACTTCTCCCACTGAAAATTAACTGGGAAAATGCAAATAGTTTTAATTTACGGTTCTTTCCCAGATAACGGGTCTACATTCATTTTTTGTATAAAATCTGCACCAATCCAAAATTATGTGATGTCACTGACTGCTGGCTCTGTCCTAGAAACAAATGGCTAATGTAACTGTAAGTTTGTTAGGGATGTAGAAAGTATGTTACAGTTACAAGGTCTGCTGCTGGATTAAACTATGTGTATGTCATCCACTGAGATCTTCCCCTTGTGAGCACCATCCACTGAGAGCCCCACTCATACAACGTTTCTAAATTAAATATCTTGTCCCCAAAACCAGTAATCGGTAATTATAGATAGATTAAGCAAAGGAAATCATTTGTGGGAAATACTATTGCCTAAATTTTGTTTCGTTTTCCCCAAAAAATGTAGACTTGTTATCTTGGAAAGAACCTAGTTTACTGATAATTTATTATTATTCTTGATTAGAAACTGGCCTCACAGAACGTGGGGTATTCCCATAAGTACTCTGCCCTCTGTTCCAGCAGCCGTCCAACTCTATTGTGTTTTGAGTCTAATGCCGCAGAAACAGACGTTGACATCAGGGCACAACTCTGGCCCTTGCGAAAGGTTTCTTTGTTGTTCTGCTAACTCATGCTGTGCCCGCAACTAGTTCACGCACAACGTCGGCCTGTCGGAACAACATGGTAACTGTTATCAAAGGTTACGACTACGAAATTTATTATTGTTTTTATATACAATATCAACAGAAAGATTGTTCAGGTGATTACTTAAAATTTTCACCCATTTTAAACTGTCATTTTTATATTATACATTCAATGCTATTGCTTAGCTGCTGTGAGCAGCTCTCCATGATATTTAATGGGATTCAATTCTCTATATCAGGTTCTGGTATGCATGTGTTACGTCCAATGTTAATAACAGTATTAACAGAGTTGTGAAAGCTGGAAATTAACAGATGCACTGGAGAAGAAGTGAAATTTATTGGAAAATAAATGTCTTAGAAATTTCTTAGATATTACCTGGGAAGAATTCAAGTCAAACAAGCAAACAAGAGAAGGACCAAATAACAATATGTTTCCACAATAAGAAAAAAAATGGTGGTTTATATATATCGGACATGTACTTAAAATTAATACAATTAGGCCTATGCTTTCACTACAAGTGCGTACCCAATAGCTATAGAAAGAGAGGAAGATCAAAAGAAGATCTTCATAGAACAACCATCAAAAAAGGATAAAGCTATGGGTCTCAACAACATGCAAGATTTATATACAGCAGCAGCACACTGCTAAACATGGAGAGCACTGGTTTCTGTCATGTGTACCATATTCGCCACTGAAAGAACATAAATGGATAATATGTAAGTGTATTCAAATCTCTATAAGGTGACCACCCAAAGAAGAGTAGCAAACTGGTCAACATGCACATGTGGTCAACATATGGAGCAAGCTTATTGTACTTTTAGTTTACTATGGTGCATTGCTGCTACATGAAAATATGGTCAACTTTGGAATGTGGTCAGTATAGGGAGATGGCCAACTTTGGAGACTCTACTGTTGGTTCCTGTTTGGATAACAGAACTATCTTCCAACTTTCTATAAAATCTGCGCTGATCCACAAATTTTGTGTAATTCTTCATCCACCTTCACCCACTGATGGGTAATAATTACCAACGGAAATAATTTCAGAAAACTTGTAATTTCACCTTCTGGAAAAAAAGTAGTTCCGTTATCCAAGCATGAACTCTCCAATTTTTTTAATACAATAACTACAGATATAGTGTTTTTTATTATATTCACCTAAATGTATATGAAATATTACTGTCTTCTATATTTGATATATTTTGCTCATTTGCTGTTTTCAGTGTTCGGTTGATGGCTAGAAGTAACAGTAAATGCTTAACTACAGTGCTTCCACCTCCAAATATTTCTCCATTACAAAGAGTTTTAAGTGTAAGCTACAATCGACATTTTAATATCATCTATATGCTTATCAACTCTCATGAGATCTGGGTCTACACAGCCAGGTATGCAGATACTTATCTATATTTGCTATTCATTTTTTTTTCTAATGATATCTGCATAATCTCTTCTATCATATGGTTCTGAGTATTGCAGGCATTGAAAGATCCAAAGAACACGAGCATGAATGAACTTATGGCCTGCTTACTACACCTCACAGTACCACCAAAGAAACAGTACTGCAGTGGATCCCAAGTCACTGTGGCATACCTGGAAATGAAAAAGCTGATCTCCTGGCAAGGAAAGGGGGATCACTGGAACAAATAGAAAATGATAATACGTACTATGAAAGTAAGACCATGTTAAAAGCAGAATATAAGAAATAGTGCAAGCAAATGCACCCAACTGCAGAACCAAATGACCCCTACCACCAAATGTCAAGCAAAGAACAAACCATAATTTTCAGACTACGAACTGGTCACAACAGGCTGAGAAGTCACATGTTCCGAAAGCTGAAGATTCGTGAGACAGACCTGTGCAACTGTGGACTGAGCCCAGAGACTGCAGAACACATTATTCATGCCTGTCAACTCTACCAAGAAGAGAGGGAGAAAATATGGCCTACTGAGACGGCACTGCTTCCAGAATTGAGGGGTTCCATGGATGACCTGAAGCGAATCACACAATTCATTGAAGCTATTGGTGCTGTAACCTGATATCTGACTGAAGAACGATGAAGAAGAAGAATATGGTTCTGAGAGAAGAATACTTGTAACAATCTTAACATTGTCAGCAAATTAGATATTGCACCACTTCACTTACAAAACTCTATGCACAAATTTATGTCGAAAATCAATTTGAGATAAAGTTATATTTTTGGGGGTTAACCATTGAATTATTAACCTCACAAATGTTTTGCTGGGGTCTAAAAAGGGAGTAAGAGAGGAACCTGTTAGTCTAGATAATAGTAAGCATGCTTACTGTCACCGGGTTACAGTGTGCCAGATAGACAGTACGCCCGGATAAATAAATCTCGTTTTGTGATTTCTCATCTGACTCGACCGTTCCTCCAGTCGACCCAGCTGTAAATTGGTACCTGATGCATGGGTTGGGGAAGGTAAACACAGCAAGGAAGGAAACTGGACACCCCACCTAATAGTTGTTGCTGCTTAGTACATGAAGAGTTTACTTCATCTCAATGGCAGGTTGCTTCTATGGGACTTACCACGTGGACGAGCGGGACGAGAGAGCAGGATTTTTTTCGGCCCACTATGATGAGCACTAATGAGCAGGAGTTTTTCCTGCTGTGGGCCAATATGACAAGCAGTGACTTTCAGGATGTTTTACTTCTTTGACTTACCTATGCCTAAAAAGGGAGTAGAAATAGTAATGTTATGACCTGCCATTCATAGCATATGAGTTAACTAAGGTAGGATGAACATGTGGGTAGCTATCATATAATGTAGAAGGTCAAGGTAATCCATAAATAATACCACTCAGAAATTAGATGTGTTGGACCATAAGGCAAATCTGTATGTCTATCTATGTTCCTTCAGTGTTGAATATGATGCATAAAGCAGAAACATGTATCTGAGTGATCTCCAGTTTGAGTGTTATGTTGCTATTGTGTGTAATTTTTGCATGTTGTTGAGACCATGGTTATATTCTCTTTGATGGTTGCTCTGCGAAGAGTTTCTCTTTGGTTTCTTCTTTCTTTTGCCATCTTGTAATCATTTTAATGCTTATATTTGGTGGTATGTTTCATTCATGCCATGCATATCATTGATACAAGACTGATATAAATCCACTTGCTTTCTTCATATTGCTGTAGAAATGTGTTGCTGTTTGGTGTCTTCTCTTATTTACTTGTTTAACTTGAATTCTTCCTACCAGATTTTGAAGAGTTTTTTAAGACATTTATTTTCAAATAAGACACATAAGTCTATATTACAGAAAAATTGTACACAATGATACAACGCATTCCAGTCTCTGGATTACATTATCCTAATTTCCAGGGATTTGAGAATGAACATATAAGAAAAAGAAGAAATACACTTGTCTTCACCATCAGGTGCCATGCCGGCTGGGATATACGATCACAGCTCAACACAACTTTCTATCTCCAGTTTACCTAATTACGTATCTTCATGCTGAAGTGTTTCATGAATGCATTTTTTATGCTGTAATTACCAAATCTTAAAATAACGAAGCTTCAATCATAACTCTTTTCAGTCATTGTTTTATAAATGCTTAGTAATAAGCACCTTTCCATCTTTCTAGATGAGAGAATTATTGTTTTACTATAAGTAATATGGTAGCTCATTAATTGCTTATAGGACCTGACAACTATACATTATTGATATGACACAAATATCATGTTCTGTTTCTGTTAAAAACTCTGTACAGAAAAATGTACTTGTTTGATAGTAATAAACAGTCATATTTACTTTCAATTATGATACAACAGAACTGATCCTGCCTGCCGTATTGCTGTATGGCACATGATTGACATGCAGCGAGAATTTACAGCATTGCATTCTGGGATGATGGAATCTAAAGATAATCAACCAATGTAAGAATCTAGATTGCCAAATATTGCTTTAAAAATGAATAAGAAACAACAGTTCACACAGAAAAGAAAATAATATATTTTGTGTTATAATTACTTCTTCTTCTTCAGCATTCATTCTCAAACTCCCACTGGATCTCTCTTATAGCAGGACAATAGTCCAACTAGATTTCAAGCAGGATGTAATCCAGGAAATGGAAATGCGTTGTGTCACCGTTTTATTTGCACCAATGGTCTGACACATCCGTCTTAGGTGGAGTTATAGTTACAGGCTGACATAACTGCACTCTGGAAAGACCCATAAGTGCTCAGTATTCATTAACAAATGACCATGGCTCACTGGTTAACCATGTTTTTTATTCTGTTTTTCTGCATAGGTGTAAAGTTCTACTAGTACCACATAGTTCTAAAGTACTACTGAATTCCCTAACTTACAACATAGATGTGTCATTAGTAATGGTATCTGCATCCATCAGGCACTCTTGAAGCAGCTTAAGCATATCTCCTTTATCCATTGTCACTCTCCATCTATTGGTGCTTTGTATGTAAATCTATCTACTCTCTCATTATATTAACACTAGCATGTCTATGGCAGTAGATCCATGTGATCCCTTGGAGATTGGATGTACTTATAGATTTCCTCCACATATATCGACTAAAATCATTTTGATCTTTGACAACATGAACTGGCAGTGTGAAATGATAACTGCCTTAGTAAATTGGGTCCCAGAGAGACATTTGGGACCCAAATATTATCTGAACTCCTTGGCTGCATAAGGGTAAAAAGGTTAAATCGTCTGCAGTGCAGGGACATTTTAATTGTTTTTGAATTTTTTCCCCTACCCAATTTGCCTACCACATTTAGTCCTGAGAATACCATGGACAGCAAGGAAGACCAAACAAGATGTGCTAAGAAAAATCAACGTTCAAGACAGCAGAGGCTGTGGCTGATCAAGACGTTGTTGGACAGAGACATTCAGGAATTCATGCACATGTTGCTAGAGGTAGCGGGACAACTTGCTAGAGACCGCAGGGACTTCAGGAGATTCATAAGGAAGACTAACGTTCTGGAAAGAATATGTCACATGACAACAACTGTAATTTATGAATTTACAAGTATAATGCTTCTTTATATTATGGAGGATTCGTAAAAACCTTTATATACATTTGTCATGCAAAAAAATAATCATAATAATCCATTTTATTCCAGATTCACGTTTTTCCTATCAGTAATATGCTTGTCAACATTATTATTTGTCTTATCACAAATATGTTGTATAATAGGTGTCATGTGATACACATTCAAAAATTTCTTTAAATGTTTGCATGATCAACATTCTGAATTATTGCACCATTATTGCCAGAAAACAAAAATGTGGACCTCATCCAATCACATGTCTGACCACGAAATTGAAACACATACCCTGCAAATGTCATTCAATTTGTACTATATTCTCTGAATCAGTAACTAGTATTACAATGCAAATTAACACTTTCTAAACCACTTCCTGAATCAGATAGTGAATAATAGAATTATCAGAGAAACTTTCTTCCAAATGTTGATAAATTTCAGGTAAATTGAGTCTACATAGTTCATATATATAGCATCACCATAGTTGTAGGTCAAGGCAAAATGGCTATACAAAGAAAGGCCAGCAGTGTCAACACAAAGAAATTTGAAAAATTGAGTTATGTGCTCTTGGCAGGACTGGATAATCCTGGGATACTGGTTACACAACTGATAAAACCTGTGTTTTTGTCTGAAAGGCTATGGGATGTCAAGAGTTACCTGTTCATCTGAAAAAATTCATCATCATCATTAGGTCTATATGTTTTTACTCTTTTTTTTATTAGTCCTTGTCTCATAACATATGTTCATAACATAACCCATTGGCTAAAGAGTTTTTTGTTTTTTTTGTTTGGAATGATTGTTTAGATTTCTTTTTGCCCATCTATCATGGGAACAAGAAATAGTACTTCTAAAAATGTGTAAATTATAAAGTAGTATAGATATTTTAGATAGTATAGACAGCTAACAGACCAAGAACAAGATGAGAAGATGCAATCAGAAAGATTGTTAAGAACAATCTGACCATGGCAAGTGCAGCAAAGATGGCCAAAGACAGAAAACTTAAACTCCTCACAACATCTGACTGCACATGTGAAAATGACAATAGATAGATAAATATTTTTAATCAGAAATGGACAGTAAATGTGGTGAGCATTCTGATTCTTGAAAAGAATTACTTTTAATATTGAATTTAAAAAATAGAATATAATGTATAAATTAAAGATACTAATAATTTCTGACATGAAATGTGAATAATTAATTCAATAATTAATGTGACTAAACTAAATAAAATAGTATTACTTGCACGAAACATAAGTCATTACTACATACTACATGTCCAAAAATGATCAACAACTTACAAAATTGATATTGCAACACATCAAAATTATGCCAGAAATAAGGTTGAAATATTAAACTTTCAACCAGAACCATCCTTATGTTTATATAAATACTAAAAATGATGAATCAAACACAATTTGTGGTCATTGTTTTATATATTTTATTTCTAAAATGCATTAAAAGTAAATTCTATCCCTCATAGAATATATTATAGTAATCATATAGTATATGTCATATAGTAAATTATATCCCTCACAGTTAAGTTTAGTCAACTTTAGCTGAACTTGTTGTTTTCAGATTAGCTTCCACAAAGTCTACAGAACAAGATAAATCTACAGGTATTGGAGTTGGAAATGAAGTACTAGCCAGGTGCTGTTGTATTGCAGTACTTGCATCTGCTGTAATTATATGGACAAATGAGGGTTACTGTTGTCCTACCCGAGACTCATATCTGCTTTTGGGACTAGAGGTAGAGTTCATTTCAAAATTTGTCCATTCATCCATCCATCTATCCATCCATCTATAGGCCTATATCTATCTATAAAGCTGTAACATTAAGGTAGTAGGTGTACCATATTTGATGCATCAACACACAGTCTTTCTTCGATTTGTGTCTTCAATGATGTGCAAGAGTGAGAAAAAAATCTTGACTGGATCAGTCCTTGATGTCGTCCATGTGTTTTGTAAAAAATATTTTTGTACAAAATGTCATTTTACAATCTAGCATCACTAGTTGTATGATTGAATAAAACAAAAAAATAGAATTGCTAGAAATTTCATCATCAGCATGTGCCATGCAGACTAATATGGATGATCATGGATCTCCACAACTCTATTTCCGGTATCTCATATCAGAATTTGTTGTTGACTATTGCCTTGTAGCAGGACAATGTCCTGACTAGACATCCAGCAGGATGTAGTCTAGAGAATGGAAAATATGTTGTGTCACTGTTTTATTTGCACAAATGGTCCAACATATCCATCTTCTGCAGTTTATTGTTATTTAAGAAGAGGACTTTGTCTTGGCTTTCTACTACTACAATGTTCATTATTTTTGTAGATCTTTCTCACTTTTGGTGATCAGAACAGTGTCATCTGCATATCTAAAGTTATTTGTGTTATGTCCACTCACTTGTATAGCTAAAATATAGGCTATAGTATATAGAATGCCAACCATCAGACTAACTGAAATATCCTGAGAGAATTAATTAGGCAGAATCAACCTGTGTATGTAGTATGACCAAGAATCAATTAGTTAAAGTTACATTACAACATAACTGTCAACTTATTTTTTCATAAATCTGTTTTTTTTAAAATTTATTTCCATGTTTCAATAAAAATGTCTGTATTTAGCACACACAAAAAAAAAAAAAAAAAATAAACTGCAAAATTTTAACAAAGACTTTTTAATTTTTGCCCATTGATATTAGCATGTAAGATAAAAAAAAAATGTCAGCATCAGCAGTAATTCCTAGGAAATTTAACACCAGATGACCTTTTTTAAATAATTGTTTTTTAAAATTGTGTATTTTTTGGGGGTTTTTTTGGGGGGGGGGCTGAAATTTGTATCAATATGGAAATCTGTACTATTGACACCTATGTAATACAATATGATATATTAATACAATCTATTTATCTAACCATCTATTGTGATTTCCACTTTTGCCATTATGCGTCGTGGGGGGAATTCTGAGTTTTTTTGTCTTTGGCCATTTCAGTTGTATTGGCCATGGTAAGCTCATGTCTATTTAATGTTTCTTTGATTCTCTCTGCCCATCTAGTTCTTGGTCTTCCTTGTTCCTTGCAGCCTGGTCTTCTGCTGATGTATGCATGAAGGGCTAGTTGTGCAGGTACAATTCTCATGACGTGACCAAACCATCTGGATTGCTTCTTCTAGATGGAGTCTTGACTTGAGATATTTTTTACTCCATCCTGATATCTTCATTTCTCATGCGGTCTCTTCTTATAACATTTATAGCTTTCCTCAAACATCTCATGTCACAAACTGTGATCTTTTTGTTAGTCTTTATCAAGGGCCATGTTTAACATTGTTAACACAGAGTTGGATACTGTTTATTAATTGTCATTTTGTAGCCATGCATTAATACAATACAATATAATAATACATACTAAAAACAAATCATCAGTCAGTGATATAGCTTATATATAACACAGTTATTAATTTGTAGAATATGGTTGATCCATATCTATACTTGACATACTTGCTGTCGAAAATATCATAACTATTCTTTGTTCCAGGATGGTAGGATCATTTTTATGGATCCAGTAAAAAAGGGGCATAAACATTTGGAATTTAAGACTGGTAAAGATCCTGTAAGTTTGTTTTATATTATATACAATTACTAATTCAGTTATCATCAACTAGGCCTACACTACACATCGCCAATAATTTGAACTAGGCCTACGAAATACTGAACTACTACTACCCCATCAACATCTGATTCATTCATGTTCTCTAGAATTTCATTTAAAAATTGCATTTCAATATCATCTGAATCATAAGTTAGTCCATTTTTACCAAGTTTTGACGAAAATTGAAGGTCATAATAAACCTTGCGCAGTTAGGAAATAACAGCTGTTAGAAACGATCAAAAACAACACTGAACACCATCATAACCGGTAATCACATCAGCGCTAAATTTAGCATATCTATTCACATGTAACCAGTAATCGTTTGATTCTTGATTAGGAACAAGCGTCACAGCACTGGGGATTCCCATATATGCTCTGCTTGCCGTTTCGTCCACCATCTAAAAGTGTATATGCTCAGTGTCCCAGTCAGTTGCTTATTACATGTTCTTCTGATCTTTCCGGAGAGGAAGCACTTTCTCCCATCATCTCTAGTCATTCTAATTTCTACCATTCTCTGAATATGTACATTGTCTCATTTGACTTCCTCCTCGTGTCTTCTAGGGTATCCATAACTGCTCTAATCAATTCAATCTTGTCTCTTCTTATCTCTGTGTCATTCACCAAGGCTTTATCAGCCAACATATCAGCTCTTTTGTTTCCCCTGATCCCAGCATGACCTGGACAGTAGATCCATGTAATTACTGCGCGTTGATGAGAAGAGTGACCCATTCAGTTCTAATCATACCCTTTTCTATCTTGCGCAGCATACTTTGAGAGTCCAATAGAGTCACTAAGTCTGTTGGTGGTTGTGTCGCAAATTTGAATTATATATATATATATATGTATGTATATATATATTTTTTTTTTTTCATCGCATTTAATTTTTTTTCATGCGATGCTCATCTTCGCTTGCGAAGGAAGAACATCATCATCATCATCGTCCCCAGCCAAGTGAGAGCTGCTGTCACCACTTCTATTTCCATTCTCATACTTGATGTTGTAGTGGGATATGCAGCTGACTTCTCAGCTAAGTTGGTCCATGTTTGAAAACCATTAATGAGCATGAATCAAAATGACAGTGTATCAGTGGGATCCAATGAGTTATCCAGAATTGTATTTATAGCGAGTGCCTGCAGGTTATCCGGGATTGAATTTTGAATTTTATATTACCATTTTACTTCTCTTTCATCTATTGTATCTCTCCCTATATCCAAGTGTTATTGCTGTCTCCACGACTTATTCACGCATGTTCCTCCTTCCTTTCTTTAATTTTTTTCACTCAATGACAAGCTAAACGTGAGTACAGTGAAGTGTTAATAAGAACAAATAATAATGTAGCAAATGCACTTTGAACCAGTTCCGCTCGGATGACGCTTACTTACAACTACATCTATGTGAAGTGCTACATCTACTTTGTAGGGTGTATAGTTCTAAAACATGAATAATGAACAAACAGCTAGAAGATAGAATTGATGCCTTTAAGAAGTAAATGTACAGAAGAATTGAAAAAAGTATGCATTTCCTGTACCTGTTTAATTTACCGTTAAATTCCGTGTATAACCCGAGAATTTTTGGACAATAAACAGAGATGACTTCATACTCTTCGTCTTATAATCGAGTAACATCAAATTTTAAAAAAAAATTACGTCCAAATCACAGTAAAAAAGGAGAAAAACACTTTAAAAAAAATGCCAGTGACAACTCACATGTCCCGATATATTAAGCCAGGATAAAATGACTAGGGCTCTCCAACAATCTAGAGCGTACTACCATACTGCTAAGCCTCTAATTACATTAATTTCTATATATCATACAATATTTCCTTCGAAACCTCCGATATTTCTTGATAAAACTCACTTACTAGGTCTATATCGTTATTTCCGACATGCCATGCCCGCCATTTTTACTGAGCTTAATTTCCCCGGAAATGCTATTTTTAGCAATGGGTATTACCGTTTTTTATATATTGACCAAAATACGGTAATGGTCTGTGAAAAAACGAAATATGGTAGCCTAAGCTGATCTACCAGTAACACATGTTTATCATCAAGGCCCAGTCTTGTTTGTGTAGGGAAACACTGACTACCAGTAGTCTAAACACTGTCACACACTTTCATTTTGGGTAAAGCAAATGTTACAACAGTTACTGACCGTCTACTAGGCTATAAGACCTGTGTACAGAAAATGTAAAAACACATCAAAGTCAGATTTTGAGTATTTCCGTGCATGTGCTGGTCGGCCTTGCCAATTTTTAACATGCGACTCCAAGTATATAAATAGGGACCAAGACAATAATCAGAAACATAAAGAATGAAGTCCTAATTAATTCTGTACAGAGGTCTTTTTCTACATTCAACGGTCTTGCACAAACACGGTCTTGCACAAACATGTAACTGACATCCAAAACTTTGCTACTTAGGCAGTGTTGGGGGAATGGCGGAGAGAAATAAATAGTGAAACTCGTCTGAGCTGTGCCTCATGTTTATATTACTGTATAAGGTAAACATACAGGTCACACAAAGTTCAAACTCGTTAAGTTCAAACTGTTAATTCTGTATCTTTTAAAAACAAAGCCGGGGAATGACTGTCTGCAATATTTTTGTGAGAACTCTGTGGCAAATACCGGTAGTTACATACTGGTACTCTGTATATTCTGTTAATTAGTCCAGCCCACTGAGGCTGAAGATGGACTACTGGCCCTACCCATTTCAATCGGCTCAACCAATCCACGTTTCCCTCACATTATGTGATGCCATTCAGATAAGTGACTAAAATGTAATCTTTCTTTATAGAAGATTTGAAACGGGTTCCAAATCACAACACATCATAGGCATTTTGTAGTAAAATTGCACCGTAATTGATTCCCTCCCCCAACCACTGTACATTTAGTGGAAGAAGAGATCAATTTCACAATCCTCTGTTATGTTTATTTTATTACCGTATTCTCCCCACATGGTAAACATAACCAGGAACAAATTTCAAACTCTTCTGTATCTTATAAAAACAAACGTGATCTTGCTGTCTTGCCTTTCATCATTTCCCACTTAAACGTCACTGTCAGAAGCCAGTGACATAATAGTTACTTAGTAATTACTATTCACTAGCGCTGTTCCGCGTCATAACGTCCAGACACCCAACACAGACAATTCATTCAGGAAAAACTTTGTTCCCCAAAGTCTTGCCACCTCATAAACCGTCTATAGTCATGGATAGGGAAGTCAGCCTACGGGTATTCATTATTTTCGGATATATTGATCCAGAATACAGTAGCCACCGGGGTTTCATTCCTTGATTCATTCAAGTTACGTGAGTGAAGCAAATGAAAGGAATGCTATTTTCTTAGAGTTGCAAAAGTTTGTGTTAATTTCCATTTAGCATGTCGGTTCTTTCTTATGATGATGTTCATTATTGCCGGCTTTGTTAAGTTGGGGATGTCGGTCTATAGTAGGACTTTCGACTTTCTCCACTTTTGGGAAGGGATAGTTAGGTTATCGGCCTACAATCGGATGGGTTTATATTCAGAATTTAACGGTATATTTTTTTTAACAATAAACATTGTTAAAAGTTGTTCACATTACATTTTGTTTGCTTTATTGACCAATTAGGTTTTGAATATGTTCCATGATGCAGCCCACAATGGACTTTGCACCCTTCATGCACTGAAAGGCATGATTAAGATACTTGTATGGTGTATACCAAATCTGACTCTGCAACATGAAGTCTATGCAGCAACTGATCTCATAGACTTTGCTAGAGAGGTATGAGAACATTTCTGACCTAACTTAATAGTAAGCACCTTCTATCTATTGAGGTAATAGTTTTATTATTGTGCTATAAGAAATATCATTTACTATCAATGGCAAGGATGATGTGACTCACAAGATCAATCTGAACCACAAAGAGTCGTCTATAGTATGTACAAGGAATCACAGGTTCACTTATACCAATATGTGCTATTATTTTTTGATGTGCAGCCTTTGAGCTATCTCAGAATAAGCTTAGAAAATGTTGTGGTTTTGTCTGCCAAGTGACAAGCACTTATGATATGTAATTGGCATCTCCAGATTTTATTAAGAGACTCGTTATGGTCAGGAATGGAGAATATTTCTCCGTAGCACACTTTCCATTCTGAAATATAGAGACTGTGGTGACCAGGAATGGAGAATATCTCTCCGTAGTACACTGTCCAGGCTGAAATATAGAGACTATGTGTTGACCAGGGATGGAGAATATCTCTCCATGGCACACTATCCAGGCTGAAATATAGAGATTATATGTTACTCAAACCTAGGCTATATAAAATAAATGAGTGAGGTTATTGAAGATAGGGGTTGTACTCTAGCAATGAGGTGTGCCACCATAAAATTCTAGAGCTCGAGTCACCAGTGAGATAAATGATTCAGGAAATCAAAATTACTGAGAATACTCCTTATAATAATGATCATGATGGTTAAGTAATCCCGTTAGCTGTGAGTAGGTAGCTCTTAACAGCCTGAAGATTTGTGACCAGAATCACATGTCTTCCCCAGCCACAATCATGGGTTTTTCTTAGAGTTTTATGGATGTTTGTTTAGTTCTGGAAGGGAGGTGTTCCAGTACAATAGTATCCCTGAGTCATCATGTCCTGCCAGGAATGTAGCATATACCTCTGGGCCAACTAGTTCATCATTCTTCATTCAGATCTTCTGTGACAGTACATGTAGTATTCTCCATCACCTAGCAGTCTGCCACAAAATGACAGCACTAACTAGCTAGCATTCATTCTCAAACGTCTATGAAACCCCTCTTATATCAGGACAATGGTTCTTGTAGATTTGTAGCAAGATGTAGTTCAGAGAATGGGGATGTGTTGTGTTACAATTTTATGTGCACATAGTTGCCATACACATCTGATTTTGACAATGTAACAACTCTCTTCTTCACCTCTATTTGTGTATATTGTGTATAGCCTATATTATTACTATCTGTCTTTCTCTATGTCTGTCTGTTGTCTCTTCTCTGCTTTTGCTGTAAGGCATTGCAAGATTGAATGATGATTGGGTTTTGGGCTATGGCACATTTGATCCCTTAATTATATTATCACAATATATATTATGTTTGTTCTGGTTTGAAATGTGTACCCTGATGTAAACTCTGATGTGATAATTAATTTGATTATTTCCCTTGGCAATGTTTGCCAATTGATATTTATCAATTATTAATTTAACTATTAATTCTTTTAGTGTTAGGCTTAGGGTTTGGATTAGGAGAAGTTTTGCTTTACATAGCTAACCCTAGCCCTAAATAAATTTATATTAAAATTAATAAATGATAAACATAAACTGATAAACATTGCCAATGGAAATAATCACATCTGCGTATAAAATAATAAAGGAAATATTAAACATCTGCGTTCCAAACAAGGATCATTATTTCATAGCATAAGTAGAAATCATATTGCGCTATCCTGCAATCTATAAAAACTGATGCAAGAATCATTCTCTATAAATATAGCCACAGATATGTGTACTTCTTCTTCGTTGTACGCCTTACGGTGACCCTCTGAAAGGATTCCGCTGGCCGTCCTGAGAAGGACATATGTGGATGATCTGCATTGTGTCATGTTTTACAGCAAGCTGCATTATATGCGCTTTTCGATTTGACACATCCATCTTTAGCCAGCATTTTTTAGTCCAGGTTGGCATTCCTTTATTTTCTATCCCTAGTACTTGGCCAGGCTACAGCAGGGTTGATGCACAGCTGTGGTTCGCTGACCATGATGCTCGACCAGCTATGGAGTGCTGGCCTGTGCACTTTGGTGTGCATGTCATCTCTGGGCCTGATATGTGTACTTATAGCAGAAATTTAATATGCTGAAATATCCTATATCTGAACAATCAAGTAAGATTTATTTTTCAGAGCAACACTTTAGTAACAGTACATGATAGTGGCTGTGTAGTTTTCCATACACTGGAACCTGCAGGGGACCCAAGTTTCAAAGCTAGAAGTGAGTAAAACATCTCTCATGGGTTAAGCATTATAATATTTACATTATCTGTATTGAGGCCATGAAGATGTGGTTATTCAGAAAATTGATAATAGGTAATAATATCATTCATATTTGCAGATGTCCTATTATGTTCTTAATCACCTGGCAACAAGAGTAAACAGGTTTTTCCATACTTGACTAACCGCATCTCCAAAAATGTGATTTTGTCAAAATTACACATTTTTTGGAGATGCGGTTAGTCAAGTATGGAAAAACCTATTTACTCCAGTTGCCAGGTGATTCAGTGTCATCGAACAGACTGATTAATATCCCGTTAGTCTCAAGAATTTTAATTTATCCTCTTGCTTCCTACTTTAATTTACTTGTATTATGTTCAGTCACATCTCTGTTTGTTCTGTATTGTTATTATCTCATATCATCTGCAAACATTTGTTTTGTTTCATCTCTATCCTTTTAGTTGGTTATCATTTATACACTTCCGGACTTCTGGATTTATCCCATCTATCCATTATAATATGAATGTGGGTAGTGTAATTTTTTACTCCATGAGTGTTATATTATTTTCTTGATAAAGACCTTTTGGTCAAAACATTGATTTGTATAGGTTATCATGTTTGTTATAAGTAAATTTTTTTTAATGTATTACCTTATTCCAAGTTTCGCCTGTTCAGAAGAATGCTGGGAATTCCATGGGCAGCTAGAAAAACGAATGAGTGACTCAGACTTTTAGCCTGAAGTAGGTTAGTGTATCAGGACCACCACATTTATGATATCAACTGTATCAGTCATCAGTAGCATCTTAGTGTATCTGGACAACATTTAGTTAATGTCCGATGGAGGAGAATACTTCTAACATTATTCTCTACTATGTTTTCTCATCAGTGTTGACATGAAATATTCTGGCACCTTGAACAGGATTTGGCTGCCCACTCAATAAGTTAAATTAATTTTAATTGCTGCAACCCTGCGTACTGATTTTAGTCCCCAACTGTTCTGGTCCTTCTCTAATCTCACCTGCCTAGTTTCGCCCCTGATTTTCATATATTGTTTAGCTGAATGCTTAGTACCTCATTAGATACTAAGAGGGTCTCTGCGACAGTCGTCAATCCATCTGCTTTGTGTATATGATGTTACTGGTTTGAATACTACATAAAATACAAAGGTTACTATTAAACCCAAACTATCACTGTACAAAATAAATAAATAGCAATAAACAATAGTACAAGGATTTCTTTCCACGTTCCTGTCCAACTGGGACAAAAACCACATTAAAAAAACAACACATAAACATAAACATTGAATAAGAAACATTGAAATGTAAGTGATTATTTGTAGATGTCTGTACAACATGATATACCAAGTAAATCTGATACAGTTTAATGTTTATAATAGTTAATTATTACAATGGGTTAGATATAGTAGTTTTATCTATTTAATTATGTAATGAAATGTAAGTCATTTGTTTTGAATCACATTTCCGCCGAAGATGGATGTGTCGGGCCATTGGCGCAAATAAAACAGCGACACAACACATTTCCATTCTCTGGACTACATCCTGCTGGAAATCTAGTAGGACAATGGTCCTGCTACAAGGGAGATCCAGCGGGAGTTTAAGAATGAACGCTGAAGAAGAAGAAGAAAAATCACATTTGTTGATGAAGAATATAGCAATTAAATCTCACATTTCTGTTGCAAATTGATTTATTAAATTTGGTAACCAAATATAAGAAAATTAATATAGTATGGGTTAAATATTAGTTTTGCATTGAACATCATTGAGTTATTTAGAAGTTGATTGCCCATTCAATGTTTTGTTTAGTGCACTTGAAATGTTCCTATTTACCAGTACCAACATATGATGAAATGATGAAGCTTGAACATAAGCCAGAACATCAGTCTCCAGTTATTGCTGTTGATGTTTGCTTGGCCCTCAGACTTTTCTGTTCCTGCAGGTGGGTCAAGATTGACTGTATGAATCACTCAACTATTTCTTGTTATATTTAGTTGTATAAGGGAAGAAGAGGATGGAACAAGAGAGGATATCTCTAATAGAATCAGTAAGGTCGGGACCAGTAGCATGACTCAACGGATGGAGAATCAAAACCAATGTGCTGCCTGTGGCAAAAAAGGAACAAACTAACTAACTAAGATCAAGACAAGCTTTTGGCAACCAAAGTAACATTTGAAAATCTGTACAGTATAACACCAACTATGTAATATATAACTATTATGGACACTTAACATGCCAACAGCAAAGAAAACAGCTTTTAAGAGATGATATTCTACAGAAAAACTTTGAGAATACCATGGATGGAGAAAAAATAAAACCAGGAAGCGATAAGTAGGATAAATGTCGACGAGGGCTGGCTTCTTAGCAACATGGGATAAGAATGCTGAGATTTTTTTGTACATATAAAGAAACATAATGGTATGGAAACATTAATAATGAAAGCATGCGTGACGGTAACAGTGGCAGAGGTCAACCAAGAAGAAGATGGACAACATACATATTAGAGTGTTTAAAGATGACACTGGCAGAGGCTGGTGAGCTGGCTCTTGTTTGTTAGAAGTTCAGACCATTCATAAAAAAGACTACATTCTGGAAAGAATATGTCACATGATATAACGACAACATAGAAATAAGAATCTACCATATGAGTTGTGTGCTTTCTAACTATTGCATGGAACTGAATACTAGAGATAAAAAAGGAAATGTCTACCATGTTAGTTTAGTTGTCTCAAAAGAGAAACAGAAATGTTGATCATGTTAGTTTATTTATCTCAGAAAGATAAATATAAATGTTGATCATGTTCGTTTAGTTGTCTCAGAAAGATAAACAGAAATATTGATCATGTTAGTTTAGTTGTCTCAGAAAGATAAACAGAAATATTGATCATGTTAGTTTAGTTGTCTCAGAAAGATAAATATAAATGTTGATCATGTTAGTTTAGTTGTCTCAGAAAGAGAAACAGAAATGTTGATAATGTTAGTTTATTTGTCTCAGAAAGATAAACAGAAATATTGATCATGTTAGTTTAGTTGTCTCAGAAAGATAAACAGAATATTCTGGTCAGACAAAATGACTAATCTGGAACCAAGACCATAAAAAAGGGGAGTGTTTATGGTGTTAAAATCCCCCACCACCCACTTTAGGAGATCAGAATATAACATTTAATGCTAATAATCAAGAAAAGAAGCAGGTTAAAAACCTTCACAATAACATTATCCTTGTTTTCTATAGGTAAAATCCTTACTTACTGACATACCTTCTATGTGTATTATATCTACATCCCTATTAGGACAAGCTGTTAACTAGATGCAATCAAAGGATATGCAGATCTTTGTCACAACAAGCTGATGAAATTGAATCACAAACAAATGTGGATAGTTGGACTAGAGATTATACATGGTGAAGAACAGCAGAGATGGAGATGTTTGTTTTGTTTCGATCTCCATAAATTATGGACAACTGAGCTATTGTGTCCTTATATACAAGCAGTTTCTCCAGAACTTAATTTCATACCCAGAAGACTAACTCTCAAAGGTGGTGTGGAATGTTTTGAGAAAAAACCTCCTGCTCCGAGGAGGTAAACTCTAGTGATTTTGTGGCTTTTCTGCCTTTCAGAGGAGGTAAACTCTAGTGATTCTCTGGCTTTTCTACCTTTCAGAGGAGGTAAATTCTAGTGATTCTGTGGCTTTTCTACCTTTCAGAGGAAGTAAGCTCTAGTGATTCTGTGGCTTTTCTACCTTTCAGAAGAAGTAAACTAGTGATTTTTTTGTTTTTCTACTTTTCAGAGCAGGTAAACGCTAGTGATTTTTTAAATTTTTTTTTACCTTTCAGAGGTGGTAAACTCTAGTGGCTTTGTGGCTTTTCTACCTTTCTGCAACATTCAGAGTTTGAGCCATGAGTTCAGCTTTCTTGCCAGCCAATACTTCACCTTAGAAGTTTCCATGGTACCTAGCTCAGGGCCATGTTTGTAGGAATGGATGAAGCAGCCAGCTATGCATTCCCATTATCCATGAAGGTTTATGATTATGCAAGGATAACATGTTTGCATGATTCATATATATAGGGCCTACACAATACAAGAAGCTTTACATTTGTTTCATTTTATCTGAATTCAATGTATTTGTACGTTTCTCTGTCGAAGACTTGTGTTTTGACCACTGACACAAATTAAAAGGTGACAAATGCATTTCCATTCTCTGGACAACATCCTTCTGGAAATCAAGTATGACCATTCTCTCATTGTCCATCTACAAGAGAGATCCAGTGGGAGATTGAGAATGAACATTGAAGAAGAAGTATGTTGCATTCTTACTTTCATTCTCATTGTGTTAATTCTTATATTCTTTGTAGTCTAAAAAGTTATTCATATACATGGCATCTTCTTATTGATTTGTTTTACTCATAAGAATTAGTGGCAATTGCCGTTTGTGTTAATTCAGTATAGATCTCTTACAGAAACTCATGTGTAGTTTCTATATTTCTTACAGTGATGATGGGACCATTAAGATCTGGTATAACAGAGTTCTGCTGACTGAAATAACGCTTGACCCTAGTCTGTCTGCAGCATGTTTCCTTAACAACAGAGGTGACCTCTTGGTTGCCTACCAAAAGCATCTCTTTTACATTGACCACACAAAAGGTGACTGTTAATTTATTAGGGAACATTATAAAACTCAGTGAAATAACCCTAATAGTTTAACTTGTAGACCTAAAAAGTTCTTCAAGTACCACAGCAAGGGTGATTTATGCATGGGTTTGCATCTTTTCAACCTGGCGTTTGATCTGCACAAGTAAGAATATTTTTTAGGGGGATATTAGGTTATGATAATTAGTACTTAGGCTATGTTTACATTTTGTCCTTACATATAGTGTATAAACTAATGTACTTTTTTCTGTAGTCTGTCCACAGTTAACAGTTCCTGAAACAGATGTAGATACATTTGATAAAGGTAATACGAATGTTCTATAATTAAACTTTAACATGTAGACATCATCAACTCTTTCCTTGATTTTTTTTAAGGTTTTGACCACATTAATTTTCAGTAGTAGAAAAATTTCATTAAACCTTTTTAATTTCATCATGATTTATTATAATATTGATAAATGGTGTGAATATTATTTTTCATTAGAATGGAAAATGGTTACAGAAAACTGACATATCAGTAAATTGTTGAAAATTTGGTCTTGAAAAATAAAATTACAATTTGTAAAATAGAAAAATTAGTAGCTTATGTTTTTTTGCAAAAGATATTCCAACTGACCTAATTTGTCAGTGAGGTGTTTCATCCAAATGTTCTGTTATTTTATGATAGGGTATTTAATTGTAGTCAATACACAATTTATTTGATGCATTTATGTCCGAAATTTTAACTTTATGAATATTTTTCTCAATGACATCAGATGCAAAAGACAGTAAACATACTCCACCACACCAGTCACAAGACCACTTTGTTAATAGGCAATTTTCATAATTTAACCATTTTTTTTCATTTGAAATATTTTTTCAAAATCAATAGATTACTTAGTATGACTGTCATAAGAGGGCAGGGGGTAAGTTTCTTTGGTTTTATCCTTTTGTGTTCCTCGTTCAGTTAATTATGAGACTATATTACCTAACCTTTAAGATTCTCAAGCATTCTTAAGTCTTGGAGAAGGAAGTGAACCATATTGTTTTGGACCATAAATTTGCAGATGTATCAAGACATACTGCTTTATAATGTGCCTCTGAGTATAAATTTATCAAGTTATGATTGATGAAAACCAAAACCGATGTATTGGTTTATAGCAGGATGTAAAATTCCTGGGATACCAATGTCTCTCTTTGGTAACCGAACATCCATAAGCCCTTTAATTTCAATGTATTGCCAGGGCCCAAAAATGGAGCAAGGAATAGCAACACTTTTACCTTCCATGCATGTCGTAAGAAGCAACTAAGGGGTTTTTGGGCCGTAGTTATCTGTCCCATTATGTATAAGTTAAAGGTAACCCAGAGCCATGGTGGTCAGATGTGTCAAAGCAAAAAGCACAGATATCTCTACAGAGCTGTAAACCATGAAACAATGCATTCCATTCTTCCAACTACATCCTGCTAATCTGCAGGAGTTTAAGAATGAATGCGGAGATGAATATGAACCTCCTAAGAACCTCCTTTGATAAAAAAAAATCTTATACGAACTCATGTATCACCTCAGTTACTTAATGAGGGAGAAATGTGCTTTTGTTAGAAAGGTTGTGGGCTATCAAGAGTTACCTGCTTACAGCCAAAGGAATTACTTCATTATTATCATTATCATAGTCACCAGGCTCGATAGATTACAAAATGAAGACATCAGGGAAAGAATAGGTATAACACAGAATACATAAAAAGGCAGCAGATCAAGTAATTTAGCCACATTATGAGAATGCATCACGACAAGTTGCTCATACAGGCATATAACCAAATGAAATCAGGGTACAAAGCCAGAGGAAGACCATGAAAAAGATGGATAGAAAACATCAGGGACATCTTGAAAAAACACATTCATAGCACAGCCAAGGTGACACATCTGGTCTTGGAACATAAGCTCAAACTCCAATCACCCCTACACTTAATGGCAAGAGTGGTAAACAAACCACTTAGGAAAAGACAATAGACAATAGTCATCATCATCATCAAGTCAACAAACATCTTTTTGTTGTAGACCTATTGTAGACCTACCTTTTTATTGGAGCCATTGTTTTCAGTTCTTTCCATGTATACAGATTCACAAGAATCATTGCTTTCAATAGTTAAATAATGAAAACTTGTATGGTTTGGACATGTAAGCTGATATAATTCTTTGTTGAAAACAATACTGCATGAAACCGTTGAAGGTGGAAAAAGCAGAGGAAGATAAATGAAAGCATGGATAGACAACATCAAGGATGACAAGACAAGATTTTTTCCTCTCAAATCTGCATCATTGAAGATAGAAATCACAGGAGAAATCTATGCTGATACATCCAATGTGGTTCTCTCCCCCCCCACGTGGGTTACGGGTTTATAGACAGATAGATAGTTGTATTACTTATCCTCTTTGTATCTGTATCTAATTCTTTACTCCGTGTATTTCATGGTCTGCCTTTATTTTCTCCCTTTTCCTGAGGATTCTAAGAGGTGAAACTGGAAGCACAGGGTAATCATCTGTATTTGTTTAAATATATGTCATCCTCGAGGAATGTAGGTACCTTTGCAATGTGTATGTAACTGTCTGTGTCTCAATCTATCAAATCATATTCTTGAGAATACACATTGAATGTCTTGACTAAAAACTACAACTTTTCATGGATTCAAATTTATCAAATTGAGAAAATGTCCTGACTCAAGTTGCAAAGTGAATTACAATGGTTAGAATCTTATCTGCTACCTAGTGATTTTTTAGGCAATGTTTACATTCAGTAATTTGTCATTCTTTTCTATATAGTCCAGATGTACAATTGCCAATGAAAAAAGTTGAACCTGGTACCTTGACATTCAAGATGTGCTTTGTATCTCTTAGCCACAGAGCTGAACATTCATAAAAGTTTGATAGTCATTAGAATCAATGTTATTTGAGAACTGTACAGCATGGATAATTGGATCTTTAGTCAAAATGAATATACATGGATTGAGAAAATCATGCTCTCTATTTGAGCAACATATTTGTGTCTGATAAACTTTCATTACTGCATGTTTTCCTGTTAAGGACTGCAAGGAGGCTGTTAAGGCTGTGGAAATAAAGGCCGCTTTGCCAAGGCTATCGCCGTGATGTGTACAGGAAGAATTTTTTATTGCATGTCCGAAAGATAAAAATCCTTGTCCCAACTGAGGAATGAACCCGAGACCTCAGGAATCTGAGGCTGGCGTTCTAGCCATATGGCCACACGCTCCACATGTCTCATAATATACACTAAAAGTGTATATTACACTAATAATATACACTAAAAATACGCACTAAAAGTTATATTTTAACATTTTATGTAATAGGCCTATGTAACTTTCTTTTATCAGAGTCATACATTTGTGAGGATCCATCTGTTCTTTATGATGGTTTGACACCAAATCATGAACAGGTTACTTTGGAAAACTATTTGGTAAGATGTGAAACTTGACAGAAGAATAAATAATATATTTCATACTTTTTAAATGTAATCCTTTTTTAATATACACATATTTGACCTGAAGATTGACTGTAACTCATTATAAATTGGCCGTCACAGATTCGCTCTGTACAACTCCACCACAGAGTCTGACCTAATATAGGATAATATATATTTCATGACAGATCTAATATATAATATTTCTATATATTGTAAATAAAGTGTGATGCAATATTACCAGCATCATATGAGAGAACAAACACGGAACGATGTATTTGTTGTTTGGTCTTTTCCGGCAAAGGTTTAGGCATATATGCCTGTATCAACTCAATGCCATATAAATTATTATTCAAGTATTATGCATAGCAGTATAAGCCTAAAGATTGGATTTAGGCTATAGGCCTACATATTTTATTATTTAACTTTAGGCCTACACTAACTTAATGAGGCAAACAAAAACTTAAAATACAAATGATGTATACAAACAGGTACATGTACTTATGCTGTCATTGCACGTGGACAAAAATAATTTTGTTATTAACCTTTAACGAGTTGGCTTAAAAAAACACAAATTTCCCCCTGCCACCGAATTCTTTTTTGAGAGTTTGCGTTATTGTTGGTTGCTGTTTTGAAAATGTGATAACTTTTTGGTTGTTTGAAATATTTAATAATATTTGTACATATAAATAAAGAATTGAATACTGCATATATTTATCTAAGTTTTGTTTGTGTGTGTGATACCAGATGTGTGAGAAAGTGGTAAAGACATTTTCCCTATAAAAAAAACACCAAATAAATTATAACAAAAACGAAAAAAAAATTATTTAAAAAAACTTACCTTTTGTTGTGGTATTGTCTAAATTGGTAACTCTGTAAAGCACACATAATTCTGTATTTATGTTCTTTCATTGCGAAATTATCAAAATATTGCTGGGGGGAACTGAATAAAATATGTAGATTTGCAGTAAAATCGTTCTTGGAAGCTAGACCTAGTCATATTTGGTGCCACTTCACAAACAGTCAATGTCAAACTTCTATATGTCTGAAGCCAACATAAATATATTGTGAAAACTAAATATCTCCCAAGAATTCACCATCCTAACTACAATCTATAATTTTGTTATTCAAAATATGATGAACAAAGGTCTATAAACCCGATTCACCTTCATGGCATCATACCATACCTGTCAACATGCTGAGACTGAAAACCATAAAAAAGTTATGAAAAACCGTAATTGAGCATGTAAAACCTTAAAATCATACACAATGGTATGGGGGGGGGGGGGCTCCATCCGCGCACAGAAAAAAAAGAAAGGTCATTTGGGTTTTTTAGACAGTCATTGCGTGGAAAAATTATAGAGCACAAAGATTAGGTCTATGTATCTTTACGTAACTTTAATAAGAAAAAATGAAAAAAAGACACAGAGAATGGATGCTTAGATCCGTTTGAAACTATAACAACTTGTTGGAGTGCTCTATAAAGCGTTCAACAATAATTTAAACTATCCAAGAATAGCGCACTTCATGCATTTATGACCGGCATCGATCGTGCATCTATGACCGGCATCGATCGTGCATCTATGACCGGCAGAGAATGTGCATCTATGAACAGCGGAGATCATGCATCTATGACTGACGGAGATCGTGCAACTATGACAAGCGGAGATTGTGCATCTATGACTGGTGGAGATCGTGCATCTTTGACCAGCAGAGATCGTGCATCTATGACCGGCAGAGATCATGCATCTATGGCCCGCAGTAATCATGCATATATGGCAGGCAGAGATCATGCAACTATGACCGGCATCGATCGTGCATCTATGAACGGCAGAGAATGTGCATCTTTGAACGGCGGAGATCATGCATCTATGATGGGAAGAGATCGTGCAACTATGACCGGCAGCAATGATGCATCTATGACTGGCAGAGATCGAGCATTTATGACCGGCGAAGAATGTGCACCTATGACCGGTGAAGAACGTGCATCTGTGAATAGTGGAGATTGTGCATCTATTATTGGCGGAGACCGTACATTTATGACTCGTAGAGATTGTGCATCTGTGGTCGGAAGGGATCGTGCATCTATAGTAGCGATGGCTTCATTTTCAGTCAGCAGCATAATTTTCTCATTTTCTGTTTGTAATTCCTAAAAATAAACATAATGTGACAACAAAATATTGGTTTAAGATAAGTTCTAAAGATAAGATTTAGGCCTACATAAACAAATAACATATTCTATTATTTAACTATAGACCTACCTACACTACCTAGGTCTAGGAGGCAAACAAAAACTTACAATATAAATTAAATGATGTATATTATAGTAGGCCTAGAAACAAAATATATGTGTTACTAGTATTTGTGTACTGTAGATACACTGTGTAACACTGTCAATGCCCGTGGACAAAAATTCTTCAAGTTCTGTATAAAGACAACGTCCCCAGCACAGAGAATAATTAAAGTACTGGGTAGTGTGTTAAAAGCATTGTTTGCAACAATACTTCGCCCCAAGACCAGATCAAATAAACATCGCAAAACGACACTATTGGTAAAAAAAACCTGTACAAATCACTGTTGCCACTAAAATATATACTAAAATATCAGTGTCACCACTAAATTTAATTTTAAAAATCCAAAACGTACAGAACTGCAGAAATTCACGTAAAAACCAGTAAATGCCGGTGTACGCCCGTAAAGCAGTACAGCTTGGAAAAAAACTTAAAAATTATGGCGATTTACGGGCAGTTGACAGGTAAGTCATACCATTGTGCAGATGTGGTCAGATGCATTGGATTGCTACATATAACAGCTACAGAGAACTTTTCAAAATGGACAAGGACAGATGTAGAAATATGCTGGCTTCAACTGTGCATGTACCCGAGTATGCCCATTAACCAATCAGGTTGTGCTACATATAATAAACACTACATATCATTGGAGGAGTACACTCGATTTGGAATGTCGAGCGCCATTAAAAATTTTGTTGAACGCACTTAACCGGAGCCTGTGTGAGGTTAAGACAACTTAACAATTACAGGGAGTAATGAAAGTATCCATAATGCATTTCAAAACAGTTTTGCTACAAAAATAAATGTTAAAACCTGCAAAAATCATTGTTGTCAAAAAATTAAATAAAAACTGCACACATCACTGTTGTCACTAAAATTTATAAATACCGTAAAAATCAGTGTTGCCACTGAAAATAAATAAATCCACAGAAAATTACATTGCCATCACTAAATTGAGTAAAATCCCCAAAATGTACAGAGCTGCAGAAATTAATGTAAAACATGTCAAATGTATTGTATCAGCATACAGAGTCAAACCTTGCAAAATAAAATGTACAAACTAGGACTAATTACGGGTTTTGACATCAAAGATATTGTATGTTCATAATTGGATGATAGGATTATATACAGTGATGCCACTATAAATATCACACTTTTGTGTTGAGAATTACAAATTTCAAGTCAGTAAATATAATTTTTTTGTTTATAATACAGTTAATTTTTTTTGTTTTTTAAATTAAGCATTAAAATAAAGTTATTTGTTAACATAATTAAAGTTATCATATTTTCCTTTCTTGTTTTAAAATAGACCTGCATGTAAAATAGAATAACGTACCTGTAAATATATTTAGAAGTGCTGTATCTTGCTTGTATAAAAAATATGTTTTAAACACATAGACCTACAATAACAACTCTGTTGTGAAACATTTAATATAGGCCTAATGTTATTTATTTCAAAACAATAAATATTTTTGTTTATTTAAAGGTACCATTTGATATAGAAGTCTCTAAAGACTTCCTGGAAGGAAGAGTAACTCTTGAACCTGAAGCTAAGTTAGAGGAAGTAAGACCATTTTGTTTTGTTTTTTTGTGGTTTGTCATTAAAAACATTTGATTATTCATTATGTTTTTTTGAGGTTTTTATTATTGTTTTATTGTTCACACATATTAATTTGCATTAACAGCAGTCATGAGTCTCCATTTCACTATGGACTCTGTTTTGTCAGTAGCAAAGTCTTCATTAAATCAAGTCAACCCTGTTTAGTTGTTGTATAGTTCTTTTTATTAGCATTCAACAAATTAGTCAGTCTATAATCACTGTCAATCACCTACTCTCATGAAGAAAGTCAGAATCTATCACCAATTTATAAACTGCTGTAAGTCACCTACTCATGCATAATGCAAAAAGTTATATGGTATCACCAGTGGCCGACCAGACAATTCACTATGCAACAGCAAAAGCATAGTAAATGGTATGCCAGTATAGTGAAACTTTGCTCTTATTGAAACCCAGAGCACTTCATCTATGCAAGTATGTTTTACCCCCTGTGACTAGGAGCCTTTCATATTATTTATCTTCTACCATATATTTTTAGCACATTTGATGTTGTTTTTCTGTCAAGTTTTTATTTGAAAGTTCTTATTGAGTCAATGTTGAAATTGAAAACACAGGGTAAGGAAAAATTGTGTAAACCACACAAAACATACAGAACTGCTCCGACAATTCAAGAACATAAGATAGTGTATCAAAGTTCTCTGACAAATTAACAACATAGAATAGTTTATAAAAGTACTGCAATAAATCAACAACTTACAATTTATGAAAGTGGTCCAGCAGACCAATAGCATAGAATAGTGTCTCAAAGTTCTCCAGCACAGGAACGACATAAAATAGTGTATCTCCATAGTTCTCCAGCTAATCAATAACATAGAATAATGTATCAGTGTTTCAGTAAATCAGCAACATAGAATAATGTATCAGAGTATTTCAGCTAATCAATAACATAAAACAATTTATAAAATTGCTCTGTCAAAATGAGAAATACAGCTGACTTGATGTTAAGACATGATTCAATTAGTTTTAGAAAAGTATTAAGAATATTTATCATTATTATCATCATCTATTGCAGGTTTCCGATGATGATGAAATGGAGTCTCTTATTTCTGTGGCACCAACTGAAATTTATTTGTCTCCAGAAGCCACACCTCGAAGACGTCTTTCATTAGTTGATCTTGTTCTTGATTCTGAAGTCAGTAG
Source organism: Meghimatium bilineatum (assembly GCA_034231615.1). Classification (NCBI taxonomy): domain Eukaryota; kingdom Metazoa; phylum Mollusca; class Gastropoda; order Stylommatophora; family Philomycidae; genus Meghimatium; species Meghimatium bilineatum. Next base: position 15,132,693 of record CM067317.1, on the reverse strand, counting down.
TCATGAACTTCTGAAGCGCATGAAAGAAACAATGGAGCACTTAGCAGATAAAAGTAATTACTTCATCTCTTCTGTTGTTCCCATTAAAAGAAAATTAAATACAGATTGAGATGATTTTGATCAAATAAAAAAGTATTTTTATGGTGAGGTACACTCCTTCAAACCATGGACTCTGTTCTGGTATGGTTATATCCTAGCTTCTAACCATCAAAATTAGTAGAGGTTGTGGTTCTAGTAATGCAGTTACCACAATCTATGAGGATTTAGATTTCAGTGATTTTTAATTAACACTCTATGGGCCAAATTTGAAGGTCAGCGAATTTCCATTATATACCCTTGATGACCAACTTTGATGATCGTCAAAACCATTACAGTACATCAGAAACATGTTATCTGTAGTGATAGTTTTGCTAAAGAATAGCTCATCTAGATTAATACATTATTCTAAAATTGTGGCACCCATGAAATGCAATCTGTTGAAGTTGGTTATAAATTTTATTCTAGAAAATTTTGAAATCTTTCAAAATTGAGTAGAAAGGATACATAGCATATCATATCCAGCATTATGATTTCATTCCTGAAATAAGTCTAGAGATTGAAATTCATTTGAAAAATTCAGACATTTATTATGATGAAGGTGTCTTAAAATGAAACCCACCCATGATGCGTCACCGATGTCAGCATCGAGGAGTGTGACGACGTTAACACTTATGTAATTACCGGTAAGTAAACATCGATAAGAAATGATCACATGATTATTCTCTTCATATGTTTAGTTTCCTGTGGAGGCAGATGACACAATGATCAGTGTGATAACGAATCTGTTCAAATTTGACCAAAAAAGCATTGATTCTGTTTCTTACAGCCGAAACATGTCGATCAACCAACATTCATCAAAGAATGCAGGGTGTGAGTGGTGGAAAATGTGTTTCCATGTCAGGCACATGTTGTTGTGACAAAAGACAATGGATGATAATGCAGATGACCATTATCATGAAACAGAATGGCACAGCATGCTAGGTTGTTAATTCTTGATATCTGTATGCAGCTTCTCTATTGTGTTCTTGTAGTCGATAGCATTGATGTTCACACTAGACTCTTTAAAGTACACCAACAAGAGTCCTTCTTAGTCAAAAAAGGCGATTAGCATAACCTTTCCCGCAGAAATGTGTAATTTAAATTTTTGGTGATCCATAATGTTTCCATTGCATGCTGGCTGGTTTGTTGTATAACACAAGACACAAGTGGTGACACCCTGATTCATAGCCTGCCATGCTGGCTGGTTTGTTGTATAACACAAGACACAAGTGGTGACACCCTGATTCATAGCCTGCCATGCTGGCTGGTTTGTTGTATAACACAAGACACAAGTGGTGACACCCTGATTCATAGCCTGCCATGCTGGCTGGTTTGTTGTATAACACAAGACACAAGTGGTGACACCCTGATTCATAGCCTGCCATGCTGGCTGGTTTGTTGTATAACACAAGACACAAGTGGTGACACCCAGATTCATAGCCTGCCATGCTGGCTGGTTTGTTGTATAACACAAGACACAAGTGGTGACACCCTGATTCATAGCCTGCCATGCTGGCTGGTTTGTTGTATAACACAAGACACAAGTGGTGACACCCTGATTCATAGCCTGCCATGCTGGCTGGTTTGTTGTATAACACAAGACACAAGTGGTGACACCCTGATTCGTAGCCTGCCATGCTGGCTGGTTTGCTGTATAACACAAGACACAAGTGGTGACACCCTGATTCGTAGCCTGCCATGCTGGCTGGTTTGTTGTATAACACAAGACACAAGTGGTGACACCCTGATTCGTAGCCTGCCATGCTGGCTGGTTTGTTGTATAACACAAGACACAAGTGGTGACACCCTGATTCGTAGCCTGCCATGCTGGCTGGTTTGCTGTATAACACAAGACACACGTGGTGACACCCTGATTCGTAGCCTGCCATGCTGGCTGGTTTGTTGTATAACACAAGACACAAGTGGTGACACCCTGATTCGTAGCCTGCCATGCTGGCTGGTTTGCTGTATAACACAAGACACAAGTGGTGACACCCTGATTCGTAGCCTGCCATGCTGGCTGGTTTGCTGTATAACACAAGACACAAGTGGTGACACCCTGATTCGTAGCCTGCCATCCTGGCTGGTTTTTTGTATAACACAAGACACAAGTGGTGACACCCTGATTCGTAGCCTGCCATGCTGGCTGGTTTGTTGTATAACACAAGACACAAGTGGTGACACCCTGATTCGTAGCCTGCCATGCTGGCTGGTTTGTTGTATAACACAAGACACAAGTGGTGACACCCTGATTCGTAGCCTGCCATGCTGGCTGGTTTACTGTATAACACAAGACACAAGTGGTGACACCCTGATTCGTAGCCTGCCATGCTGGCTGGTTTACTGTATAACACAAGACACAAGTGGTGACATCCTGATTCGTAGCCTGCCATGCTGGCTGGTTTCCTGTATAACACAAGACACAAGTGGTGACACCCTGATTCGTAGCCTGCCATGCTGGCTGGTTTGCTGTATAACACAAGACACAAGTGGTGACACCCTGATTCGTAGCCTGCCATGATGGCTGGTTTGCTGTATAACACAAGTGGTGACACCCTGATTCGTAGCCTGCCATGATGGCTGGTTTGCTGTATAACACAAGTGGTGACACCCTGATTCGTAGCCTGCCATGATGGCTGGTTTGCTGTATAACACAAGTGGTGACACCCTGATTCGTAGCCTGCCATAATGGCTGGTTTGCTGTATAACACAAGTGGTGACACCCTGATTCATAGCCTGCCATGATGGCTGGTTTGCTGTATAACACAAGTGGTGACACCCTGATTCGTAGCTGGCCACTGTTAGCAAAATAAATGCATCATCCTTCATATTATAATGCTGCAAAATGGTTCAATCTCCACCCCATTCAGTCTTCCTTATCATGTTCTGTCAATAACTGTGGTAGCCACTGAGAACATACCTTTCAATACTTGAGTTTCTTCCCAACAATAATTTGAAATGCTCCAAATGACACAGACACTTGATTAGCTAGCGAACACAAACTCTTACTGCGGTCAATACGTATTGCTGCATCCATCTTAGTAATAGTTTCTTCTGTCACGACAACATGAGCCTGACCTGGCTGCAGAAGATAATTTTGTACCTGTTTCCCTTTCTGAAACATTTTTGCCTAATCCTTCACTGTTGTCTTTGAAACACATTTTCCACCATGCACTGCCTGCATTCTTTTATGAATGTTGGTTAGTTGACATCCTTCAGCTGTAGGAAAATAAATCACTGCTGACTGGTCAAATTTGGACAGATTCATTGTCACACTGCCATGTTGTTGGCTGCCTGCATTTCATCTAAATATGCCTACATGAGTATGGTAGCCTAGTTGATAGCGAGCTTGCTTGCTATCACCAGGTTACAGCATGCCAGGTTCAAAGCCATATCCAGACTAAAAAATCCAGGTTGTGATTTCTTATTTGACACAACTGCTCCTCCAGTTGACTCAGCTGTAAAGGAATACCTGACGCATGAGTTAGGGGAGGTAAAGACAGCAAGGAAAGAAATTGGCCACCCTATGTAACAGTTGCTACAGCTTAGTTCATAAAGAGTTATCTTCATCCCCAATGGAAGGCTACTGCCATGCGATCTATCTTTATTTTTTACCGTACATACAAAATTTGATAGAAATAGAAATAGTAGTAGACACGTTTTCATGGTTTCACAAATTAGTATTATTGTTGTCCTATAAGAAATATAATCTACAATTCTGGTGCTGATATATGTGACACATAATATCAACCTTATCCACAAAGAGTTTTCTACAGTATTTACAAGGAATCATAGGCCTATTTACACCATTATGTATTGTCTTACCAGTATAAGGTAACCATGCAGTGGATACCCTCTCACTGTGTAATACCAGGAAATGAAAAAGCAGACCAACTGGCTAAGGAAGGTGCTGCCGAAGACCAACCAGATGTACCAATCACCTACCATCAGAAAAAACAGATGATCAAGTCAATAAGAAAGCCACAAACACCAACACAAGATGACTATCACATGTTGAACAGATCAGAACAAGTTATAATTCTACGCCTCAGAACAGGACACAACCGACTCCGCAGCCACATGTATACAAAGTTCAAGATTGGCAATACGGCCATGTGTACATGTGGACAGGCAGCAGAGTGCCAAACATATACTTCAAGAGTGTTCTGAGCATGAAACGCTGAGGCAGACATATTGGCCAAAGGAAACAACACTGGAATCAAAGCTCTATGGACCACTGTATGAACTACAAAAGACAGAGTTTTATTAAGGAGACAGAATTACAGATATAGACATGTTTCAAGTGAACGAAAGAAGAAGAAGAAGAATACCATTATGTACAGTTATGTTTCTTCTTTGATGTGCAGACCTTGAACTAATTGCTGCCACTTTCTTCTTTATCTCTGTACTATTCTTGATCTTTCCTCACTATGCAATATGATTCTGTATCATCATAAAATACATATTCATTTATTATAATCTCTTTGTTGTGAGATCAACTTTATATACATTTTTATAGACAGTGTTATCATTTTCTCAATTATTTTCGAATCCCTTGGTAATAGAAAATAAATAAGTATGTTCTGCATTGCTGGTCAGTAAAGTGTTAAATAAATAGTACCTATTACTGTGAGTACGCTCATTTCAACTGCAGACATTAGTCGAATTTGATTGTGTCAGAGCTTTTAACCATAAAATAATAGTGAAGGTTGCTATTCTGGTAATCCATTCATCATGGCCTCTGGATGTCGAGATTCAAGTGATTGTTATTGTTAAATAAAAAATACCTTTTATAGTGAAGTACACACCTCTCAACCATTGATGTTCGTTAATTTTGGTTTATGTGAGCTTTTAACTATCATAAAAATAGTTCAGGCCACAGTTCTGTTCATACATCGGCCACATACTTAGAATGAAGGAAGACAGAATTTCACAAGTCTTCATGTGGACACCAGACGGAAAAAGAATACTGGGCCAAAAACAACTCTCAGAAGAACATTTATGAATGAATTAAAATCAACAGGCATAAATCACAAAACCTGCAATCCTTGGCAACTGACCAACAGGCATAGAGAATTATGGCATCCGCCCTATGTGCCAAGCTTGGCAAAAGAGGAACTGACTGACTGGCAGTTCTATTAATCTTGTCACCTAATCTTGGATCCTAGATTGAAGAAAGTTTTCCTAGTGATCTCTCACATTTAATGTTAACAGATGTGGTTTAAGATTGATTTTTCTAAACATTAATGACATTTAATATGTTAATAAATATGTCAATCATTCCTGTTTCCTTTAATACAGAGAAACACGATGCTGCCCAAATGTTATATGAACAAAAAAATGAGACCAAAAAAATTAACCGAGGTTTGTTTTAAATTTTTAAAATTTTGTGTTATGCCAAATCACTCATTTTTATCACCTTTTGATTTCTGATGTAAAACCCCTAAAGTGACAATGAGTTAAAATGTAATTGTAAAAATATTTATTCTTTTTGTATGTTACATAATTGTCCTTACCATCACTCTATAAGTCTTCGGATTCTCTGCAAGCTGTTCTGCCTTCATCAGTATCTCAGTATCATATTCAAAAGGTTTTCAATAACAATATCCTGTATCCATCATACTTTTGGTTTGCCTCTGGGTTTCTTCTTCTTCTTGACAACCTGTTGTAGAGGCAGAAACAGCTAACTTGTTATCTCACTCATTTCCCTCCACACTTGTGTCCAGGAATAAAGATGAAGATTTAAAATTTAAAATCATGATGTGATCATTGACAGTGCCATCCTACATTTGTCATGGGTTAGTTCATGATAAAGACCTTTTGATAGAAACATCAATTTTTGTTTGTTTTCATATGCACTTCAAGTGATTAGGAAAAATTCATTACCTTTGTTTCCATTTTTACCTGGGAATATTTTGCAAAAATTTGATTGGTCTTTATACTTGTTTAATAATATTTAATCCCCATAACAATTTTCCTGTTCTATTGTTATGTATGAGGCGTAATCAAATACAATCTGCCAGTGCTGCATCACTATTTCAGTATGCAAGAAGTGTGAAGATGTCACCACTGATGTAATAAACACGCAGTGATGAACAAATGGTCACATGGTCATTCTCTTCATATAATTAGTGTCCTGAGCAGGCAGCCGACAACATCCTCTGTCTCTTGTCTTGGTGGTGCACTCTGCTAGACTGTAACCTGTCCATCTTGTGATGTTACTCTCCCACTTAAAGATGTAAGCCTACTTTTAAAAAAGATGAATTTAAGAAAATTGTATTTCTGTATAAAATATATAAAAGATCTCTTTTCCTACTGAAATTTATCACAAAGCAAAATGTACGTTTAATGTTTAAGAAACACCATTTTCAAATGTAAATTTTTATCAAAATTGGCCCAATAATTTGTTATTTACAATTTGATTTACTATTTGTTTCTGTGGACAGGATTCTTGAAGCATACTATAGTAATCTACATGATGTTGTTATTGCTTCTCTTTCTGCAGTTCCCTTGCTTCATCAATGGCATCAAAGGAAAAAGGGACACATTAGAGGTGATGATAGTGGGACAGTAAAGAGCAAAAGTGCTTTTAATGATAAATGTATGAAAAGACTTGATGTCAAATTCAGTTTTCCACGGTGTGGGAGCTCACCAGAATCGACCCCTGAGTCTTCTACACCCACTACGCCTAAGGGTCAATCTGAATCAGAGGATGAGCTCAAGGTAGTTTTCTAGTTTCTCATCCATATATTTATTTTATGCAATTAAGTATTTAATAAATCTTTTGGTCGATTTGTGTGTGTCTTTAGTGATTAACATAACTCCATTACCCTGTTCTAAGCTTTGCCTGTCAGAATATAGTATTATTGTTATGCTTTATGAAATATCTTATATAAATAAAGGAAGAATTCCGTAGCTCTTAACGTTTTTGGTTTTCCCTATTGACTCCTTGGAAACTGTACGTAGACGGACAAATATTTCTATGTCGCTTACTTAGGTCATTTGACTCCCCGTGGTCACTATGAGAGCTCTAACAATTGATAATTAGTGTCAAAAATTGATATTGATCGGGTATTGATGCAATAATCTCCCAGTACATCATACTTTTTTCACCTTAATCTTAACACCTGCATGGATATGAGTACCATAGTTGACCTTTTACATCTGACCTATCAACACTGCTAGACTTTCAATGCTGTCTCAATTGTTCACATGTCATGAGCTGGCCTACTGATCACATAGCTGTAAGCTTATTTTTTTCATCATCATCATCAGGTGCCATGTCGGCTAGTATAGGCGATCATGGCTCTTCAGAGTTCTCTGTCTCCAGTATTATGTATCAGAATCGTTGTTGTTTCCCTGCCATGCCAGGTTGTTAAACTGTCTAATATTTTATCACAGCGTTGCCCTCTGTCTCTGTTTCTCTTAATCTTGCCTGTTGTAACTATGTTCTCCAAACCTCCTTGTTGCCAAAAAACGAAGATTGTCTTTATTCTTATAATATTGATTAAGCTCCATCTCACATTTGACTCTTTCAACACCTCCACATTAGTTGTTCTGGCGGTCCATAGTATTCTCAGCATTCTTCTGTAGAGTGTGAGAGCTAGCCTGCTGCTCACTTTTGCGAATGTTTCCCATGTCATGAGCTGGCCTACTGATCACTTATGTGAATGTTTCCCATGTCATGAGCAGGCCTACTGATCACTTATGTGAATGTTTCCCATGCTATGAGCTGGCCTACTGATCACTTATGTGAATGTTTCCCATGCTATGAGCTGGCCTACTGATCACTTATGTGAATGTTTCCCATGTCATGAGCAGGCCTACTGATCACTTATGTGAATGTTTCCCATGCTATGAGCTGGCCTACTGATCACTTATGTGAATGTTTCCCATGTCATAAGCAGGCCTACTGATCACTTATGTGAATGTTTCCCATGCCATGAGCAGGCCTACTGATCACTTATGTTAATGTTTCCCATGCCATGAGCTGGCCTACTGATCACTTATGTGAATGTTTCCCATGCTATGAGCTGGCCTACTGATCACTTATGTGAATGTTTCCCATGTCATGAGCAGGCCTACTGATCACTTATGTGAATGTTTCCCATGTCATGAGCAGGCCTACTGATCACTTAAGTGAATGTTTCCCATTCCATGAGCTGGCCTACTGATCACTTATGTGAATGTTTCCCATGTCATGAGCAGGCCTACTGATCACTTATGTGAATGTTTCCCATGCCATGAGCAGGCCTACTGATCACTTAAGTGAATGTTTCCCATGCCATGAGCAGGCCTACTGATCACTTATGTGAATGTTTCCCATGCCATGAGCAGGCCTACTGATCACTTATGTGAATGTTTCCCATGTCATGAGCAGGCCTACTGATCACTTATGTGAATGTTTCCCATGCCATGAGCAGGCCTACTGATCACTTATGTGAATGTTTCCCATGTCATGAGCAGGCCTACTGATCACTTAAGTGAATGTTTCCCATTCCATGAGCTGGCCTACTGATCACTTATGTGAATGTTTCCCATGTCATGAGCAGGCCTACTGATCACTTATGTGAATGTTTCCCATGCCATGAGCAGGCCTACTGATCACTTATGTGAATGTTTCCCATGCTATGAGCTGGCCTACTGATCACTTATGTGAATGTTTCCCATGCCATGAGCTGGTCTACTGATCACTTATGTGAATGTTTCCCATGCCATGAGCAGGCCTACTGATCACTTATGTGAATGTTTCCCATGCTATGAGCTGGCCTACTGATCACTTATGTGAATGTTTCCCATGCCATGTTGCTAGTTCCTAACAAGCATCAACCAGTTTATTAGATCTAATTAGCAACAACATTTAGGACAGATTCAATTTAATTATACATTATATCATTTGTGGCAGTTTATTTTATATATACAGTTTTCTTTCCCTTGTTTAAGTCAGATGTTATTATTTGGATATTGAAAATACAGCAGTTTCAATTTCAGGAATTGGATAGCACAGCGGAAGAAATTGATGTGAAGATGCAAGCAATGACAGATCTTAATGTTGTTCATGAGACTGAAAGACATATTATTATTGATGGTAGGTTAATTTATGGTAGTTCAAGATCATGGTTTATCTGCATTATTGTAGTGATTAATGATGTTTTCCTTTAAATCTCGGGTAAGATAAGGCAAACCTATGTGCATGAGCATTTCGTGATATTATCATTGGTTGCCATGGTAAACAATTTCTCACTGCTTGACTCCCTTCACTCTAAGAAAGTTTAATATTATGCTTTTTCTTTAGCTATACTTCCTAGTAATATTTAAAGTTAATATGTAATTTATTTCCTTCTTGCTTTTTTTTATGATCATATCATTGACCCTGGCATGTCTTTAAGAATGTTAAATATAACATACCCCACACACAAAACTGCTGGCAGTGGCGACCATATCTTCTACATTTGTTCTAAAACTCCTGCAGATTAGCAGAATGTAGTTTGGAAATCGGATTGCTTTGTGTCAAGCTTTACAATTTATCAGTGATATCTTCGCCTTTCAGCCTGACACATCCAACTTCAGCATGGCTTCTGGATTACTTTGACCCTATATGGGATGGGACAAACAACTCCACCCCAAAATCTCCTTAGTCGCATCTTATGACATGCATGGAAGATATACATTTTTGTTATTCTGTGTTCCGTTTTTGGGCCCTAACAACACACAGGTGAAACTCCATCACATATGATGGTAAGACAATGGATAGCAGCTTAACAATAGTAGTGATAATGGTGCATGCATTTATTTTCAAGTTAAATAAATTTGTTTACCTTGACAACCAGTGATGTTCTCAAGAAAAAAATCATCTGCTGCCTGAATACATGTTAAACAAACTAGACTTTATTAAAGTAGTCATTGAAGAAATGAGAAATTATTGAAAACAATGTAGGCATCAATTTTGATAACAATAATATATACAGTATCATAAACAATGATGATTGTGACCTCAGAATCATGAGACAACTGCAAATATGCAACAACATCAATTGATATCAGTATCATATATGCTATATATCAGGTGTACTGTCATCAAATACCATCTCTGCAATGAAGGTTGGCTGCAACAGACCTCCAACTTCCCCTGTCTCTTGTTTTGATGGTGCACTCTGCTAGACTGTATCCTGTCTATCTTGTGATTTTACTCTCCCACTTGTATCTCTGCCTACCTCTTGCTCTCCTCCCTTCGACTTTTCTCTCAAGTAAGGTTTATTTCAAAAGCATCAATTCTGTCTTCTAATTGTTTGTTTATTGTCCATGTTCCTGAGCCATACATTAACCATTTCCCCCCTTACAGTTTCTGCGTGTCGCTTCTAATAGTAGACAACTACAGTCACAGCCGGGCGTTTTTTTAAAACTTGTTTTGTTGCGGTTGATATTACATTTTTAGTTTGTGCTGGGTTAATACCTGGCCATGATCATTGCGTAGATCACTGTTCAAGCTTTCTCTGCATATTTACATCATGGAAAAATTATGTTCGTCTGATGTTAGACAAATATTTCAGAAGTTGCAGAGATTTGGTACAATTTTTTTTCATTGGAGGATATTGTTCATATGTACACTGATGATGACAGCCGTAGTTGTGATGGAAATATACATGATGTAGATAATTTGCTACCTAATATAACATGGAGAGTGACAGTGATGTTCCTTGTTAGATAGACCCAATGTTTCTGACAATGAGAAGAACATTTGTGGTACTAATTGTGACAGAGTGATGTAGTTTTTCAAGTAGAAGTTGAGAATTTTGTAGAAAGCGTTGGACCTGTATGTAATCATAATAAGAGGTTGATAAGAATCTTGATGTGCCTCACATTATGAATACTTTATGATCATTATCAATGAGGAGTTTATTAATTTGCCGCCGATTGGATAAATTTGTATTTTTATACATTTATTACACTTAAAATATCACAATTAATACATCCTGCAAATTTGTTACACTGTTTTTGCTACAATCTTGAACTCATAGATAATAAAGTTATCCACTTAGTATAAATAACATTTATACAATGGACATTATAAAGTATGTATTTTTTTACAAGCTTAAGACTATGATAGTTTTGTTTGAAATAGTGTAATTTTGGTTCCATAGATTACTTACATCGTAAACATTTGAGTGAAAAATATAAGATGATATATCGGCCTACCAAAAAATATGGCAAAAAAAACAGTTCACAATGTCAACTTACATATCATTCAGTAGATATTCTTATTTTATATGTAAGGTGACATTGTGAAATCTTTGTTTTTGCCATATTTTGTAATAGGTATCATCTTATATTTTTTTATAAAATATAAATATCTGTCAAAACAGATCATTCTGCTAACAAACCAGAATATTACTTTCATGTATCTTCGCAATGTCGCAAATTTGGCTAAAATCTGTTATAAATTAAGAAAACTATGCTTCAGTTTCTTCTTTTGTGATCATCATATGAGAAAATGACACAGTAATTATTCCACAACCTGTATTTCAGTTTAGTAGGCAATGTGTTATTGATCTCAAAGCAGTCAGTTTTACTATTCTTATCCAGGTGTCATACTGTAGCTGGATGTGTCAGGCTGAAAGGCGCAGATATCGCAGCAATGCTGTAAACCATGACATAATTCATTCCATTCTTTGGACTACATCCTGCCAATCTGCAGGAGTTTGAGAATAAATGCAGTAGAAGAAGATATCTAGGTGTGCTTTACACATTTTTTACACCGCATAATTTTTGTATCTATCCTTTGTTTGCCTTATTTTTATCCAACTTTTAAATTTATTTCTAAAGCCTTTTTGACATTTATTAAAGAATTTAAAATAAATTAATTGTAGGGTCTGCATCTCAAGTTTTATGCATTAGACAATATTTAATCATTTTTTAGTCTATACAAGTTTTCTTTTACAGATAAAGAAAAACCACCAGCAGCAGTGATAGTGACAAATGAACTTTTCAAACAGAAACAAAAATTTGGCTTTGCTGATATTAAAATCGATGCTGAAACTTTATTAAAGGAAACAAAAAAATCAGCACCAAAATTAGTAGCACCAAAACAAAGACCAGAGCCAGTGCAGGAAAAAAAACTCGCAGAATCCAGTTCTGATGTAAGAAAGATTAGTTGCTTCAGTTTGATTTGCATTTATTATTGTATATTATTATCATTCATTAGTGACATATTCTTTGCAGAATGTAGTATTTTCTATGGATGTTCTTAGCTCCCACAATTTTGGGTGAGTTGACCATGCCTAAAGGAATATTCAACAGAGTTGGACCTACAATGCAAAATGGTTTAATTTAGGTGGTTTATTCATAGGACAAAAAGTGCAGGGTCCTCAACGAGTTTGAAGTAAAGAGACAAAGTATAGTATACACAAACACTCAGACACTCAAGTAAGACTTATTTTTATTATAAAAGTTAATCTTGAATTTTTAGTGACTACCTAAAGATATGGGAGAGAGGTGGGAGATACAAAGAGAATATCCTTTTCAGGATGTAGCTATCAACCCAGCATTTGTTGGCTGTTGTGATTATCTAGGCGATATAAATACATTCAGTAGTTTGCCATTACTTTCTGGATGCACAATTGCTTGTGGCGGGAATCAAACTCAGTACCTTGGCAGTCACAGACATGCTCTGTACTACTTCGTCACAGAGCCGGACTTTGCAGAAATTTTAAAAAAAAGCTTCTCTGCTTTTTTTGTAGAAATTACCAAGTGAATAAAAACCAGAAATATGTAGTTGCAGGGAGACATGTTTATACACATTGGCATTGGACAGAATTGATGTGAAACTTACTAAAGTGTATACATAAACTTTATGGAGCTATAAATATTATTTCATCTAGAGGTGTACAAATATTTATAGAATTAAATGATTCAATTCTTGGATCAGTTGACATTACTACGAGTATATTGTACTATCTATTGTCTTCTATCTATTGTCTTTTCTCTATTTTTGCTGTAAGGCCTCGCAGGATTGAATGACAATCTGTTTTTTTTGTCTGGGGCACATTTTGTCACTTGATGTACAGCAATATTGTGACGTCTCAGAATGTTGGTAACCCCTTCAATCCACCTTCTTCTTGGTCTTCCTCCATATCTTGCTATTTCCATTTTCACATAGTATGCTCTTTCAACTGACAAATAAGGGTTAATTCTCATTAAGTGGCAGAACCATTTGAGTCTTTTTTTTTCCAATATATTATATTCTCCAACTGTTACAAAGCAGATTGTTCGATATGTAGTATGATCTGTCAACCAACTAAATTCTTCTTCTTCTTTCCTTCCTCTTTTATCCTTTATGGGTGTCGAAAGAGATACAGTGTTCTTGTTCTCGCTTCTTTGACAGCTTCAGGTAATGTTATTTGGTATTCGTGTAATGTCTCTTCGATGTTGTCAATCCAGCGCACTCTAGGTCTACCCCTGGCTCTTCTTTCTGCTTCTCCTCTCTTCATATATGCTTTATAAACTAACCAACTAACTACAGCAGAAATATATAATTATCAAAAAAGTTTGAAAATTTTGATAATCGTATACTAACACCATTTTTCTGATTTTTGTCCCATGCCTCCACCCTCCCACATCCATATCATTATTGTCTTTCTCGTTGTTGGTTTCCCTTGCACTGACATTTTGTTTTCAATCTTGCCCATGCATATGTTTCACCTTTAACCCTCACCACTGTTTTCTCTATTATGCATCTATCTTATATCTGTGGTTAAATATTATTCTGGTTTCTAGTCTTAATTTTTTTTAATTTCTTCAAAGTGTGGCACACATGTAGCAACTGGGACCAGGACTTCTTTCTCAGCATGTAAAGAATAGGCCCACTGTCTTCTTTCCATGCATGTTGTAGGATGTGTCTAAAGAAAGTTGGAGGATCATCAAATGATCCCTATGGGTGCATGCCAGTGAACGTTGCTTCTTTGTTCTTTTGTGACGGATTCCTAAGTGGCAGGGAATGCTAGATATGCCATCACAGCATATTGGTCAAAAGATCTGATGAAAGAATGATTAACTATTTGGCTTAGACACATGCTCTGCACTCCTGGCAGGATGTGATGATCCTGGGATACTTCTGCACTGGATTGACTTCCTTTGGGTACTAAACATGCATCTGTAAACCCCCTTTACCACAACCCATGTCTTTGAGGCAGCAAACCTAATGCATTTGGGTGTCATCTTGGTTACTCAACTGAGGAGGATGATAGGGGCTGCAGTAGCTCAGTTGTTAGTGAACTGGCTTCCTGTTCCAGTGATCTAAAGTTCAATTGATCCCCTGTTCAACATGAAATATTTTTAAATCACCAACTAGGTGATTTTTTAGGCCGACCCAGCCTAAAAAATGGGTACCAGATCTTCTGAGAAAGGAAAGGTGACAGGCTTAGTGCTGACCACATGACCACATCATTCCCAGGAATGCTGTTGGTCAGTGAGAAATACAGACCTAACACTGTATTCCCAAATATGCCTCAATGATGTGGAAAAGGGAAAACTTTACTTTTACTTATTTTATTTCTGGCCTGGTTTTTAATTTTTTGGTAGGTTTGGCAGCCTAACTATTTTGCACTATGAATACCAGAGCAGATAGCACATTTCCTATTTGTGTTGGCTGTTTTATAGTTTATATCTTCTTTTACAACAGGATACTGATGTATTGTGTTGGGTCCTGCACAGTATTTGCATCTGTTAATATTACTGCATGCTACCCTAGTGGCAGAATTGCTGGCATTTGAAATGCTGAAGTACCTCTGGGATGTAGACTTCAGTTTTCATGACCATGACCCTTCCCATTATCACCAATTGTTACAGAACTATATTTCCTTTGTTAACTTTCCATTCTAGATGCTTGATTGTTTTTGTATAGTATTTTAACTTTTACTTAGTTTTATCATTATTACCTTATTATTTATCCTGGCATCTATTAATTTAATCAATAATCAATCTAGGCAGTTTTATTAATCTATTAGACCATTGGTTTACTTTAAAAGAGATTGAGTGGAAGTTTGAAAAGGATGTTTTAGAAAAAGGAATTTCTTGCAAAATGTTGTCTATAGACAAATCTTTCTACATTTCTGTGAATAGTAGTGGAATCCGGTTATAATGAATTGGTCAGGAATGACAGAATATAGGCCTATACATAATAACCGAATTTCATTATTAACATAATAATTAACATAAGCTGTCCTTTTCAATTATTATCATGTGTTATATGCCTTGTGAAATGTTTTTCCATGACATAATCACTGCATATGAGCTAATAGAATCTATCTATCTATTGTCTTTTCCACTTGCGCCGTTAAGCGTTATGGGGGGGGGGGGGGGATTCAGAGTTTTCTGTCTTTGGTCATTTGAGTTGTATTATCCATGGTAAGTTTGTGTCTATTTAATGTGTTACCTGCTGTTTCTTTGATTGTCTCTGCTCATCTAGTTCTTGGTCTTCCTCATTCTTTGTAGCCTGTTCTTCTGCTGATGTATGCATGAATGGCTGGTCGCGCAGGTTCCTTTCTCATGGCGTGACCAAACCATCTGGTTTGCTGCCTCTTGATGTAGACTTGACTTAAGATAGTTTTTACTTCTTTCCTGATATCTTCATGGGTATATATCTTCATCTTCATCACTATGAGAATGATTTATCAATTTTCACCTTTTTTGGTATGAGTTGTTTTCTTGTGAAACATAAACAGTTACAATCTTTCTGCAAGTATACGTTGTTTCCTGTTTCAGATAAACAGTGTCAGTCATTCTGCAAATTAATTTAATTGTAAATTCATGTTGATCTTTGAACCTTTTTCAACTACCTGAGACTTAAGAGTTATTGTCCACAGAGTTATTGTCCAGGTTTCACTAGGAACAAGTTTAAATAACTAGGTTCAAGTCTTCACAATTAAATGACTAGGTTAAGTTTTTACAACTTTATCTAAAGTATTATAGTTAATTTTAAATTACATTTCTGAAATTCTGATAGAAAAAGTCTGGAGGTCGAGAAGTTGCAGTCAAAAAGTCAATGATGTCAACTTCTGCAAGAAAGATGTCCAAAAATCTGATTACATTGAAATCTAAAGATGAACCTTCAACACAAATGCAAACTCTTGAGGTAATTGTTCCTTGTATATATTTAATATAGGTAGGCCCCTATTGTATACTACTTTGTAAAGGTATTGGATTACAAGTAATGTGAAGATGAGAGAGACCAGGTTTGGTACTGGTAACACAGTGTTGGCAGGAATATACTATAAATCATTTGTCTTTTAACTTCCATATCAATCTTGGGATGAAGGAGTAGTGGTGATAGTTACTGCATTTACGTTTTGACATCTCATCTCTATCTCTCTATCAAGGTTTTCATTTTCTGTAAAAATTTAACTCTGATACTTGATTTACTAATATGTTTTATATCTGTATGTTTAGTAGTGGGCTCTGTGTTATACATATTTTCATGATTCCATCTTTTGTGTATTGATCTGCATGTTGTATTTTCTACATGCTGCAGATAGTGAGTTAACATGATTTTGAAGTAGTTCTTTGTTTTTGTTTATTAGGATCTGCTTAGTCTGCGAAAATCAGTTAATTTAGTTCATTGTTTAGTTGCTCTGTGTTATCTTGTTCTGAATCAGTAATGTTGCCCTCTGCATTTTTTGCCTCTTTTATTATTCTATCTATGTATATATTGAAAAGCAAGTGTGAGAGAATGCAACCCTGACACTGCCGTTTTCGTCTCAAATGCACCTGTAATTTCAACCAAGCCATGCTAAACAAATTAATGTTCCAGAAGGCTGGCTTTTAAATACCATGAAGAGACACAGTGGCATGGAAATAGTTTTGTGTTCGAGGGGGCGATAGAAGACAGTAGAGGCAAAAGTCAACCAAGGCGTCTCTGGACAAGAGATATTCAGGAATGCAAGCATATGTCACTAGAGGAGGTTGATAACTTGCCAGAAACCGCTGGGATTTCAGAAGGTTCATATTCAGAAGGTTCATTCTGGAAAGAATACGTCACATGAAACATATGACTATTAGAAGAGAGCTTAAAAGCATATGTTTTTTCAATCATCGTTTTTAAAGATTTGTTCTGTTTTTATTCTAGAGCGTCACTCTTATTGATTTTACTACATTAATTTTTTTATCACATAATGTTTTTATTGCATAATTTTTGTATTGCATTATATTTCTAGTATTATATTTTCCACAGTTTAATATTTCCTGAAGTAGGCATATGTCTAATACCTGTTTCCCCCCCCCCCCTCACCAATAATTTATACACGACTAATGATCACATTATGCTTCTATTTCTTCAATTTCTGAAGTTAAAAGAGATTGATTCCACCTTCTCAGTGCAAGATTCATTGATTAAAGATGATCAGCTTTACATTGAACATGGAGAGGTAGATGCATCTTTCTGTCCAGTTATTGATGTAGATAGCAGCAATAGTTCTGCGTCGGATTTAGCAAGACCAGCGGTGGAAAGTGAACATATTTCAGCATCTGTTATTTCAGTTCCAGCTCAGCCCCAAGAGATAACCAACCAAGATGTGCACAGATCTGTATCTAGGTCTAGGTCAGTTAAAACTAACCAATCAACTCTTCAGTCTGTGGCAGATTCTAGTTATCATCCTGATAAACAGAAGTGCAAAAATGAAGCAAAAGACAATGATAGTAACATTTTGAGTAGAGGTGATAATTCAAGGCCTAGGCCTATAACTGCAGACTCGGCTATTCAATCAGATTATATGTCTGTAGCTTCTACTGGATCAAAAGATGGGGACTCTGCATTCAGAATTGGACTAATGTATAAAGAAGTAAGTTTCAATATTTTTCCATTGGTTGTCATAAATTGTCATCAGTTTTCTTTAGCTGTAGTGATTAGAGAACTAGGCCTATATAAATTGTCATCAGTTTTCTTTAGCTGTAGTGATTAGAGAACTAGGCCTTTATAAATTGTCATCAGTTTACTTTAGCTGTAGTGATTAGAGAACTAGGCCTATATAAATTGTCATCAGTTTTCTTTAGCTGTAGTGATTAGAAAACTAGGTCTATATAAATTATCATCAGTTTTCTTTAGCTGTAGTGATTAGAAAAATAGGACTATATAAATTGTCATCAGTTTTCTTTAGTTGTAGTTTCACATCTATAATATTTAGATATCTGATTTATCTGAGCCTAAAATCTCAGGGGGAAAAAAAGAAATCTTATATTAACCCGTTAACTGCGCAAGCATCCAATAGGATATGAAGAAAAGTGTCCGCCGAGTTGCGGTAATCGCCTATTGGTGCGCGTATTTAAGTATGTGTATATTTTCTCCCAGAAAGCCCCTCAATGTTATAAAATAATCTGATTGGCTAGTGCAAGCTATCTACAGGTCAATTCCAAATCGAGGCTCTGAAATTGGACATGCGTGTATGTTTCATTTCAAATTCTGTCAGTGGACAGAGCAGTAATTTTTTTCTCTAACCACAATATCTAGACCTACAAATATGTCGAAGCGAAAACTCAATGAATAAGAGATTTATGCGCTTTTGAAAGAATGTTTTGATAGTTATAGCATTAGTTTATCTAATGAAGAAAGTGATTTAGAAAGTGTTAATTTGATTTGTGATAGTATTACTATTCATGATTCTGAGGATATAGAATTAGATACGGGGTAAGGTAAACATTTTTGTCTTTTGTCAATAATAGTTTAAGATTAAAAACATTGATCATGCAAATGTTTTCAGAATCTTTGAATGTGTATTACATGATACTATTAGGCCTATACAAGATATTTGTGATGTAACAAATACATATGCTGAGAAGCATATTACTGGTAAGAAAAACTTTGCGTCTGAAATAAGACGGGTTATTATGATTAGGTCTATTTGTTTTACGTAATGTTTATTTTGCGAAAAGAATTATATTAAGGTTTTCGTGTCTCCTACATAATATAAAGAAACATTATTTAAAAATTTATGTTAGAGTATAGGCCTAGTGTATATGCCTTCAATAATAATAGGCATACATTTCAATTCTTTAACGTGAGAATGTAGTGTGCAAATTGGTTAGAGGAAAAATATTTAACAGCCTTTGAAATTTCCCAGCACTGTAGATACGATATATGCTTTTTTACTCAGCACAGCTAATGGGTTAACAAAGCACGTTTGGTAGTGCACACTGAATAAAATGTCGCAGAGGGTCTTTCCAGAACCTATGGGTTTTTCCAGTAGCACACATAACTAGGACAGATGCCAACATTGTAATATTTAATGCAAATGAGTTTGATAGGTCAAGGACGAATCAATTTTCAACAATGTGGAATAATATTTTTTCACTATGCTCAATCTATTTTTCTTGCAACTTCTCACACTCTGCCTGCTGCTATCATTAATATCGTGATTATTTTTTTTAAATGTTTAAACTGAAATATATGTTGTGTTGGTAAGTAATTAACACATTATATTGTCAGGCTACTTGATTTTTTTCATCAGAATTTATGGTAGTTGTTAAATATGCGATTTAGGATAATGTGTCTTTCATTTGCTCAAAATGTCACATTCAAAATATATGTAAACAAGTTATGATGTCATAAGGAAATTTAAAACGCCGCTCTAAAGCTGGGAGAGACTGATATATGTGGTTATAATGATCATCCAACCTTACAAAGACATTGTTAGCTTTATTATGGAACTTAAAAACTATTTTTTTTCCGAACTTTTTTTCAGATTAAAGTTATGAAACTAGGTATATCTAATTATTATATCTATTCTTAGCACACATTTGCACACTGTTGGTGTGCTAGACCTGTCACAGTGGTGATCTACCTCAATTTTATAATGATTTTTAATCACCATTTTACTTGTGACACTTTGCCTAAAAAATAGGGCAAAGTTATTTTTTTTACATGTGCACATAAATTCTAATTCTACTGTCTATGCATAGCTGTATGTTTTCAATAACCTCATGAATGTAAGATGGGTGGATGGAATAAGCTATACAATGAAGGAAGTTTGGTCTCTCATAGTTAAGTCTAGTTGTCAGAATACGCTAAAAAGTGAAAAGTGGACACTTTGCCCCCTGCTACCCTACATTTAGCCTTTATGAAATATTTTATTTATTTTTAAACAACAGTGATGTACTATGCAATTTGCAGAATTGAATGCCATTTCTAGAATATATATCTATTGTCTGGTTTGAAGAGCAGAAATACATAGTACCGGTACTTAGATAAAACATAGGCCTGATATAAGACTCGAAAATGCAACAATACACCTAAATTATAAAAATTACTTACTCAACAACATGTGACTATCATCTAAAGTTGGCTATTTTGTAAAGTATTATACCAATTTTTGCTACTATTTGAAAAGTTTCAAATATTTCTATGCGCAAATAAAAGTTCTTTCATGATTTTAATGAGTTGACATGCTTGAATTCCTTACAAAAGTTTTGCACTGTCTTTACCAATCAAAGGCCAACCAATAAACTAATGATTTTCATTTGCTCCCAAACTAATATCACAAAATGGCTGACCATAATAAAGAGGCAATACCTTTAGAATATTGTGATTAGATGAAATACTACTGTATATTTATGAAAGCTTTTGGTGAAGGTTTTCTTTGCAGTGTCTACCACTGACTCCAATCATTTTTTAGAAAGATTAGTTAGAATAAGTAAACTATTTATTCGTCTTCTAGAAAGATGGGCCATATACTAATAGTTAAATATAGGTCAAAGGGATGATTTATAAAGCAATAATAATTCAGGTTTCTGAAAGTCTGTTGAAAATTTGAAAATAAATGATATATTGAAAATGACAGCCTATGTGTAAATATACAGTAGTCATATAGGGAAAATACATTTTTATAGTTAGTTGTGAAACATAACATATGGAAAGTAATAAATTTAACTGTCTCTTACATTTTCAGCTGCAAGAAACTACAGATTTTGAAGATAAAATGACACCTTCTATGACAGGTCAGAATGGGTTGAGAATATAGGCCCTATTCTTTTTTCAGTATATTTTTTATAAGAATTGTAATTTTCTATTTTCCAATAATGTTTTCCAAGTGGCACTATAGGACTATTTCATATCAGAACGTTGCATAATATAACTTTATTAATTTGCCTAATTTTATACTATAAAGAATGTCAATAATTGGGGATTTTGAAAAGTATTGTTAAATACAATAGCTATTGATAGCATATAGCATATTTTCTCTTTATGTTGTAGAGATTGTCCTTGTCATTTGTTTTGATAATGTATAAGTAAACAGCTCTGTGTTTCAAACTAGGTTAACAGTTTGTTGTGTGTGTGTGTGTGTGTTTTGTTAATTTTTAATGTTGATACATTTAAACAGTTATTTTGTAGTATAAAATATTTGCTACCCATTTCTATAAGAATATTTTGCAATGAAGCAGCTTACCAAGAAACTGATGAGACCAGATCCCTAGATACATCTGATTTCTGGGAAGTATCAGGAGTGAGAAACCAGACTCCAGCATCGATTCAGACACCTGATGATTCCCATAGTCACGTTCTACGATGGGCATCATCACATCATTTCTACCAGCCTCCTGCAAACACACCTGTACCTTATTTTGAAAATGAATCATTAACAGAATCGCAGGAAGATTTTGCTCAATCAGAAAGTAAATGAATAACTTAAAACTGAGTGCAAACAACTTACTAATCTAATTTATCTAAGCTTATCTAAATTTATGTAATAACATGTGTTCCCATTGGGTGTCTACAAAGTAACTATGCACTCATTTTATATTGGTGGTGACACTACTTCATGTGAATTGTAAATATTTAGTGAAAACCTATGTGATGTCAGTGTGCACCAACTTTATGGACACCCTATATGAAATAATTTTTGCAGAGCTGAGTTTATTTTACTTCAGTTTTCTTCTTAAGTTAGTATTTTAAATTTTGTATATGTTATTTATGCACTTTACACTAGGCTTTATCTATTTAGTAATATTTTTGTTTTGTTTTCTGGATTAACTCAATAATAGTTTACCTGAAGGCCATAAATGTATTTAAAAGTAACTATAAAAATGGAGACTTTATTGGCATGTTGAGTATGTGTAAGAAATAGTTTTAACAGCTCACCAGAGATAAAGAATTGAAAAACAATCTGCAAATTACATATTTTTTTTGTTAACTCATTTGATAATTATCATTATTAAGTGCCATCTCCATAATGACGTTTGGCTACAATATGATTCCAGCATACTGCTGATATGATACTATTTCGATACATATCTTTTATTGTGTTTTGTCATCTGACATTTTGTAATATATCCATCCTTGTGAACCATAACAATTAATGGGTCGGAATTTTAATTATATCATGAAAGCAAGTGTGCAAGATGACGAACACTCAAAATCATTAACAGTGGCCAACAGTTTTAACCTTTTATCTGCTAAGAGTTTACAAATTTCTATTTTGAACTGCTATTGATGAGTTTAACATATTTTTTTTGTTATCTTTCTCTTCACTGCTAAAATTGATTTCATTCTGAAATCACTGAGTGCCAGTACATGTCACACATTCAATCCATACTGATAATTCTTGTGTCAATATAAAACCAGTACCATGGAAGCTCTCTTCTTTTGTAGGACAAGAAAAGGTACAGTGCTCCATGAAATTCATTGGAGAAAGTATTTTTAGCACAACTGGGACCCATGAGAGCACTGTAGCAGCCAATGGGCAGGGATGCCTCAGGAACCAAGATCGCTTAGACTTTGCAGTAGCAGAGTTGATAGAGTGCACAAACACTAAACTCTCCTCCTCATTACAATAAAGTAAAATTATTGCATTGAAAAAAGGTCCTCTAAGGAAATGAAAAACCTCATCTGTTTAAGAAAAACCCTATGATTGCTGTAATCATACATGGTACATCCTGATAAATGCTAATGAAAAATGTGTATGGTTAAAAACTACTATAATAAATAATTTACATATCTGCATGTTTCACATGATTCAATGCATCTCAATTGTATTCAAATGTTGTTTTATAGGCCTATTACACATTGGTATATCTCATATATTTATTCTATGCAATTATCTTTGGCTTTGATTATGTAGATTTAAAAATAATTATACATGTTTCTATTTACTTTCTATTTCATTTCTATTGTATTTTTTGTCTATTTTATTGAATTAATATTCCTCCAAAGACTGATGTGTTGGGCTATTGATGCAAAGAAAATAGAGATACAATGCATTTCCATTATCTAGACTACATCCTGCTGGAAATCTAGTATGACCATTGGCCTGGTACAAGAAAGATGCAGTGGGAGTTTGTAAATGAACACAGAAGAAGAATTCATATCATGAATATTTTTCATTTAAAAAATACATTATCTATTATTTAATAGGGAGAAATGTGTCTAATCATGGACTCTTTTGCAGGATGTCTACAGTAAATTACATAGACTTACATGTTGCAATTAACATTTTTGCAGAACTCTTTGTTTTACAAGTACTAACAATCCACCATTTTAATTTTGTGTTATGAAATTACTTGACTAAAATTAACTCATCTAATGTAGTTCTTCACTAGTAACAATGTGAATATTAGTCTGTTGTTATCAAAATATATTCTCATATAGAGTTAGAGGTGTTGTAATGCTGTATGATAACACTTAGAGATACACTATGACTACAAATTTGTATGACTATTGAGATTATGACAGTAACTAAGGCATAAGACTGGATGAGATCATGCAGTGAATTTGTGTGTGTTATGTGTATTTCAAGTGATTAGCAAAACTTCAATAACCTGTTTCAAGCTTTGTCTCATAGAGTGAAACTCAGGTATATTCTCAGTGACCCAATCAACCTTATCAGAAAAATAAAAGTTTATTCTATTTGTGAGTAGTGGCTTGAGGCTGTGAGGAGGTCGAAGTTGGAAGATACATTAATTTTTATTCTTGGTCATTTGGGTGTTCAGGGCAATGTGAGAGCAGATTGTGAAGTTCTAACATTGTATTGAGCAGCAGGACAATGGACCGATCTGATATAATGAATTCTTTACAAGAAATTACACGCTCAAACACAAATTGATGAGGATGATGACTCTTTTTCTATGTCCAGAATAAGGGAGCTAGACTTGAAATGTGGCATGGCCAGAAATATGGCATGGCTAGAAATTGTTGTGGCCAGAAATTAACAACATTATCGACTGACAATAATGTGCCAACCAACAGAGAACTGGAACTATCAATCATTATTTAATTGCGGATATGCTCAGGGGTAGATTGTAGCACCTATGAATGTTTCCTATGTGCAGTAATGATGATCTGATGAAGAACTAACTAATACAAAGATACAGTGAAATATCTGTGAAGTTGGTACAGTGGAATCCCATTATAACATCTTGGTCCAGACCAACAAAATATGTATGTAATGACAGAAATTCGCTATATACAGTAGAAATAACATAGAATAAATGCAATTAGGGATATTGAAATGTGTTGTTATATAGGGAAATTTGTTACAAAAGGATGTGCTATAAAGGGATTCCACTGTAGTTAGTTATGAAATCATTCAATAATTTTCTATTTCACTCAATGAATTATGTTTTTGTGAATGACATAACTTTATGTTGCATGTGATAACACCTGTATAAAATTGCATGCAGCATTAACTGACTCAGCAGTTCAAACTGTCCTTGTATTGATGGGGCCAGAAAGTGGAGCAATGAATAATGAATCTGTTATCTGTCATGGAAATCAACTAAGGAGGGTTTGGGGCAGAGTTTTTAAAACTGTATTTTATTTTCAACTATCAAAACTGTATCATCAACAAATCACAGGCTGTTTATATTATGCCCTACAACTGATATTCATGCATATCTTATATGGATTTGATTATTAATTCACAGTATAAATTGAGCAAATCAGGTGATAGCACACAACCTTGTCTAACACCTTGTTTGATATGTTTTAAAATCCCCTGTTTGGTTATTGATTCTTATATACCAGATATGCATCAATTATTATTATAATACATATAAATATGCACTATTTGTACAGACTTTTTAGAAACATTTAATTATTATTATTATAATAGCCTCAACATAAGTATATACTATTTTTACAATCTTTTTAGAAACATATTTAATTATTATTATAATAGCCTAGACATAAGTACACACTATTTGTACAAACTTTTTAGAAACATATTTAAATGTTGCATTTTCAAAATAAGGTGGCAGCCATGATTTTATGTGGATGGACAGAGACATAACTTCAGCATCTACATGTAAGCTACAGTCACATGAACAGTCCTTGGACAAAATGAGTGCCGTCTGTGAGCATCAAATCTTTGAACCAGGAGCTGCTGAAGTTACTCAAGTATGGACTTTTGTGTCTATAAATGGAATATATTTATTTTTCCGGGTCACCTTAGACCTAAATCTTATGTCATGAGAGTTACGGCAATTTTTTTTACTAAAATTGAAATTTTAAAAATTATTTATTTTAATTAGGATGGTTGACATCTGCCTTAATGGTTTTGGATCTCTTGATTGATGTCTCAAATTGCTGTCTCAAATTGCTGTCTCATTTGACAGCTCAGCATTGTTTCCTGATCAAAACATGTTATGGTGTTTCCTGTCTCTGGTTTCAGATTTTCATTTTTATATCTTGGTAAAGCCCATTGTGTCCATGGCATCTTCTCTGTACCTATGGTTTTCTAGGAGATCCACAATTTTTTTGTATGTTATGTTCTTTTTTATCCTTCCGATTCTGGCTCTCCCAGTGTTTACCTTATATTTGACAATACTTAAGTTTATACATACCTATGTTATATAATAACAATACCTATGTTATTTTTTAATTCTGCGATATCATCTTTGAATCACATCACTTTTGTTTAATTACTATACATATTTCTTTTTCTCTCCTCCCCATGTACCCCTCTCCCTTCGGCAGCTTTGGGTTTTAATCTCTTTCACGCATACCTTACGTTTGACTTTTTTTTTCTCCCATTCATTTCATGCCTTCCTTATTGTTATCTTGCCATTTCATTATTATCTTGCCTTTCCTGTATGTTTACATTTTCCCCTTGTCTCCCTTTATTGTGAACTTTGTTGGTTCTATCTTACTGTCCTATGCAGTTCTATTCTACTTAGCTTTGGAACTGAAAATACATTTTTCTGTTCAGATAAGAAGATTTCGATTTATTCCTCATTCATTGTTTTGAATCATTTTTGTTCTATTGCATTTCTTTTTGCTCTTATATATCTTGTATTTGTTTTCTGCTTCTGTCTCTTGCTCTTGGAGGGGGTTGCTTTATATTGATTCTATTATCTTAGTATACATTCCCATATTATACATAAACATTAATTATGTATTTTCTGTACTTATAGGCACAAAAAGAGAAAATACAGTCACCCTCAGTAGCAAAGAAAGCTGAAATAAGACAGCCAATACCTTTTAAAAACAATATGTTAGACAAATCAGATCTTCCACATGGTAAGACAACAACCCATAGTTCCTGCTCATTGCTGTTCTCATTGATATCATCATCATAGTTTGTCTTTGTCAGTTTGGAAGTCAGTCCAGTTACTAGTCAGTGTCATTTCATCATATCTCATTCTATTATATATTCGCATGAAGCAACCCAAAGACCAGTGTTAAGTTGTTCAGCCATGTTGCTCCAATTCTCATGGTTGTCTTGATATGTCTTTAATAAGGGGAAGGGTTTTCACTTTCCCTCTGTTTTATCAGAAATGTGATGACATTTTTGAGGAAAATCTTTGGGGGGGGGGGGTTGTTACAAGATAATCTTTGAGGGAAGATTGTTACTCAACCTTTTGTCTTAATTACTAGTACCAAAAGCCATGTAATGATTACTTGGGGGAGAAGGGGATTGAACACCTGAAACTTTAACTGGAATTACAATACTTCATTTACTTATTTAAAATGTCTGCAGACGTTTCCCATTGGCTTCTTAATTTAGTAGTGTTTTTTATACTAATCACAATATCAAACGATCCAATAAACATCTGGTTAAATGGTCACACACTGGAAGAAATTACCATCTTCACATATTTCAGGTCCAAAACATGATGATGATGATAGTTCAACAAATGAGAAGATAAGACTCATGATGAAAATGTCTTCTTCATCGTTCATTCTCAAACTCCCACTGGATTTCTCTTATTACATGAAATTGTCCTACTAGATTTCCAGCAGGATGAACTCCAGAGAATGGAAATGTATTTTCGCCGTTTTATCACACCTATGGCCTACCGCATCCATCTTTGTGTGTATGGCAATATCAAGGTTGAACAGGATTTGAAAAAGTAAGATCAGTATTACAGTAAAAATCAATCTATACAGATCACTTGTTATAACTATTCTTATGTATGGATGTGAGAGCTGAACGCTAAACGCAGACACAGAAAAGATTCAAGCTATTGAATATAACTGCTACAGACTTCTACCAAAAATCAGTTATGTAGAACACAAGACAAATGTCTTCATTCAGCAGCAAATAAACAAACTTGCTGCATTTCAAAAACCACTTTGAGCAGTAGTGCCTTATTGTGTTACAAATCCCTAAAAAATATCTCAAGGTGGACAAGATGTAGTCTATCAGAGTGCACCTAGACAAAAGACAATTGGAAGTTCCTTACAGCCAACCTTAGAGATAGTGACCATAACATACAGAGTTGAACCATAACATACAGAGTTGAACCATAACATACAGAGTTGAACCATAACATACAGAGTTGAACCATAACATACAGAGTTGAACCATAACATACAGAGTTGAACCATAACATACAGAGTTGAACCATGACATACAGAGTTGAACCATAACATACAGAGTTGAACCATAGCATACAGAGTTGAACCATGGCATACAGAGTTGAACCATGACATACAGAGTTGAACCATGACATACAGAGTTGAACCATGACATACAGAGTTGAACCATGACATACAGAGTTGAACCATGACATACAGAGTTGAACCATGACATACAGAGTTGAACCATAACATACAGAGTTGAACCATAACATACAGAGTTGAACCATAACATACAGAGTTGAACCATAACATACAGAGTTGAACCATAGCATACAGAGTTGAACCATAACATACAGAGTTGAACCATGACATGCCTGTTGTAAAGTAAATGCAAATACATACCATCAATTTCATCAAGAACACAGTAAGCCTGCCGAAGATGGGTGTGTTGGGGCATTGGCGCAAATAAAATGGCAGCACAATGCATTTCCATTTTCTGGACTACATCCTGCTATAAATCTAGTAGGATCATTGTTCTCCTACGAGAGATTCCAACAGGAGTTTGAGAATATACATTGAAGAATAGAAGAGAGTAAGATAGAGAAATAGATTCAAGGGAAGGAAATCTTGACTTGATAAGCAGAATGTATTATAATTTATGTATATTTGTCTGCCATTCATAACGCTGTTCAATTATATTAGGGAGAGTAAAAAAGTAGTCAGTAGCCACCTAATAATGCTGTCACCTGTTTTCTATGTATGTAATCACTAGAAAGCCATGGTGACAGGTTACCAGATCTGCAACTTCACAATTTTGTGATTGTTGTATAGCTCTGATATAACCAAATTGGACTAACGTCCGCCGTTGAAAGAAGTGTACTTCACCATAAGATGGTGCATTTTACTTAACCAAAAGACTTCATTGTCACATGTCTGACTATATATCCTCCTGTCGACTGCCTCACTATATATTTTGTGGTTTCATGGAAAATTGTATTTTACTGTTATATAGCATTTTATCAATATTATTATCATCAATCTATTTGTAGAATTCCTTCAGTTGCCACAATTACTATCATTAAATACATGTTTTAAGTGAGAATATTAATCTGTCAGTGTCCATTTGTTTCATATTTTCAGCGGTCAAGCACATTCAACAGAGAAACCATACATCCCCTATGAAATCTAATACAGAGGTATATAGGCACATATTCACATATTCCAAATTCACTTCCTAAAATAGTATATCTAGTATTACAAGTGAAAATTTCTGATTGTTAGAAACACACATGATTCACACATGATGCCTCCAATAGATTCTCCCCTGGACTGAGCTGGGACACAAACTTTTGGTGTATATGCTTTTTTCCAGGAAAAGACTGAGCTTCATCCTGTTGATTGGCCTGAAGATCTTGCAGACCAAAAGAGCCTTGAACACCAAAGAAAAAAGAAGACCCTTTCCAAAGAAGAGTTGTTGAACTACTTATCTTGTGGTCACAACATCATAGGATCATATAAGACCAAAATGTCTTGTATTAGAAACAATTTTTTTTGTATCAGACCAAAATGTCTTGTATTAGAAACAATTTTTTTTGTATCAGACCAAAATGTCTTGTATTAGAAACAATTCTTTTGAATCAGACCAAAATGTCTTGTATTATACCACATCTTCTATACATTATAGCAAAACTTCATTACCCTGGTCTTGCATATATATGCATTCTTTCAAGATTTTGATTACTACTTGAACTGCAGAATTATATGCTTGAGCAATAGTATCAGACAGAATACTGCTCTGAACCTTGTAAAATGACTGACAAATTATGTACCATCTTAGAGTTTCAGACCTTGTAAAATGATGACAAATTATGTACCATCTTGGAGTTTCAGACCTTGTAAAATGACTGACAAATTATGTACCATCTTAAAAAAGGAAGACATAATGTTGTCACCTGTTTTCTATATATGTAATCACTAGAAAGCCGAGGTGACAGGTTACCAGATATATATATATATATATATAGCATGAAACTTCCAACATTATTTTTGTTGTGTGTATGTTGTTACTCTTATTATCAACAAAAATATTAAATCTTTTGATTTTTTTCAGAACTTGCAAGCTGTGTCTAATGCTTCCAAGACCAAGTACAAATCAATGCTCAGGTTAGGTTCTCATAGAATATTGGCTTTCATGGTAGGCTTATGTGTTTGTTTTATTAGATGGTATAGGCCTGTGTAATTTTTTTCTTCAGTTCATTCTCCAGTCATCCAGTTGAAATTGGTAGTAAACTTTCTGATTCAGGAAAAGAATGAAGTCATTGCTATAGCTATTGTTCAAGTGCTCATCCACTTACATTTTCCATTGGCTTAAAGAAACTTAGCAGCTATAGGTGGAGCCCTGAGTACATAGATATTAGTTATATTCAGTTTAACACATTTTATTTATTGATTCACTGGAGGAGTGTATTCCTGAATTATGAAAGGTTGCTCTGTTATTTACTTGTTATTTATTTTTGTTATTTGATTAACTTAACACAGTGATATACAGCCAAAGTCAGATGTGTCAGGTCATTGGCACAGATAAATAAAATGGCAACACAATGGATATATATTTTATCTACATCCTGCTGGAAATCTAGTAGGACATTGTCCAGCTACAGGAGAGTGCCAGTGGGAGTTTGAGAATGAATGCTTAAAAAAGACAGTGATGTGTTAGCATGGCAGCTGTGTTATATGTTTGTTTGTTCGTCATGTGATTTGTCAATTATTGATCATGGGTCTTTCTTTCATGTGTTAGTCATGTGATGTACTGGTTTATTGGTCATTGTGATGTGCTGCCATGTTGAATATGTTTTATGTTCAATTTTTGGTTCTCTATTATGTTGTTTTGACTATAATGTGATTTATAGTTTGTCCAACATGTAACACTTAGTTTGTCAATCATGTGATGCATGGTTTGTCTTCTTCTTCTGCGCTCATTCTCAAATTCCTACATATCAGCAGGATGTATTCCAGATAATGGAGTGTGATTTGTCATGGTTTACAGCTTTGCTGCAATATCTTCTTATAAATGACCATAATTTCTGTCATTTTCTTACTTAGTCTGAGTCTTTTTTTGTCTCTGTTGCCACTGCAATGATCAAGTGTTTCAGATTTTTTTCACTTTTAGTGATCAAGTGGTGACATCAGCATATCTCACTCAGGTTGTTTATGGTGTGCTCGCCTACAGGTGTGCACATTTTTGTGCTCACCTATTTAAGTGATAACACTATGCAGTAAAGTTTCACTGTGTGCCAAGTCATCCAATGAAAGACAAATTTCAGAACTTAGCAACGGGGAGACTGACAAGAAGTAGCTTTATCCATGAGGCCAAACAACTCCATAGACAAATCAAATTTTCCCAAAATTAACAGCCCCTAAAGTCTGTATCAGAACAAATGCCTTGGAAAGAGGGTACTGGATTATGATTCATATCCAAACTGAGATGAAAGGAATTTCTGAGAATGAACAGAATAGTGTTCACTGTAAGACAGTTACTTTCAGTCTACTGGATGACGAACATCCACAAGACATGGATAAGAGTATATTAAGATGGGTCAGCTGAGAATGCAGTGAAAAATGGAGAAGCAGGAATATATATAGAGTTACCAAACAATGTTAGGGATACAATTACAGTACCAATGGAAAAATTGTGTAATAATTGTGAAGCAGAAATCCAGGTAATCAAAGTGACAACTGAAAAATTTCTGAGATACAATCTTGGTTCACAGCCTGTAGTATTCTTGACAGATGCAAGATCAACACTCCAAGTGCTCCAATTCATAAAACTACCAGACTTGCAAATGTTACAGACAAAACTAATAAATCAGCATAGAGTAGTTATGCAGTGGATGATCAACCAGGTGTGCCAATAATGCACCATTAAAAGAAAAAGGTGATCAAGGAAATTAGAAAGCCAGCTCCAACACAAGATGACTCAGAACAGGACACAACCGAATCCACAGCCATATGTATACAAAGTTCAAGATTGGCAACATAGCCATGTGTACATGTGGATAGGCACCTCAGACAACAGAGAATATCTTTCAGGAATGCCCAGAATATGAAATTCTGAGGTAAGTACACTGACCAAGAGAAACAACAGTGGAAGAAAAATGTATGAATCTCTGTACGAGTTACAAAACTTCAGATATAAGCATGTTCTAGGTGAACGAAAGAAGAAGTGATAAGGCTAATTTATTTACAATATCCATACATGTTATTTTACCAGTAATAGACCACCTCTGACAGTTTATAAGCTGTACAAGAGCGATGACAAGGAATATTCTGAGAACTGGCATGAGAGACAGATTGAGAGGTAATATTTCTTATGTAAAACATATTCAGCTCATAATATATGTGTAATAATGTATAAATGTTACAGTGACTTTAACCTGTAGCAGCCCAGTTAAAAATAACGCATTCTCTATTTTTTATGACTTCTGGTTTTTCTGCACGAGTTTGCTTTTTTGGTGTAACATTTGTATTTCTTGAGTTATTTTTTTCAAATTCGGAGAAAATATAGATAAATGGATGCTAGATATGATTTGGAGGTGTTATTTACTTGTGTGTGTCAGTGTTATGTTGTGTAAAACCAAAATCGATAATGTGGACATACAAAGAACTTATCGCGTCAAGGTTACGCGTCAGTCTGGCAGAAGAAAAACACGGCTCCTCAAATTTCTCCTCATAAATTACATCATGACATCGATTACATCACTATTACATATTACATATTATAAGCATCTCTCTCAAACACCACATATTGGTCTACAGCAACTGAAACACTAAAACTTTAAAATTCCTCCTTTTTTATAAATCATAATCTGTGAAGAATTCTCGAAAAATGGAGGCATTGAAGTTAGGTCTACACAGTTTGACATTGCAAACATGAAAGATCGAATAAATTACTACTGCGTATTTATATCGCTGCGGAAAACTAAGGATCAATCACTCTAGCACACACTTACTGTAAGAAAATGATGGGAAATAATCATGGATGATTGTTGTCCATGACTACAAATGGCTACCTCAATGTAGACATTTGTTGAAAGTGGGTTTCTATTATTAGATTACATTTGTTGACTTCAGATTGCTACAGGTTAATATATTGTGAAGTAAGCATTAATTGTTTATGTTCAATAACCTACCAAAACTGTCACTTAAACTCACCTGCCATAAAAGTAAGCCATTAAAGACCTATCCTTTATTTGTAATAATGACTTCAATTTGTATATAAATAAGATAACCCTTATGGAGGTAAGAGTTAAACTGAATCCATGATCAATGTGAAACACTAGTAGCAAAGTGGTTAACCATTGAATAGTATAATGGGGTCTCCCTGGATCATTTGTTTTCCATGAAACTTCATGGAACCATTTGCCATCAGTAAAATAAAGCTGTGCGGAAATTTGATTTTAATCTGCAGAAACTGAAGATTAATAAATTGACTACCTAAGATTTGCCATGGACAGCTAAAAAAAACTAATGCAGAGGTTCTCATTGATGCTGGCGTACAAAGATCAATCATATCAAACATTAGGGTCAGACAATCAAGGTTTCTAGGGCATGTGCTGAGAAGAACACAGCTTGAACACTTAATAACCACTGGAAAGATCAAGGAAAGAAGAGATAGGGGATGGCAAAGAGAAAAGTTGCTAGATGGACTTGTATTGTGGCAGAAGTTCATCAACCAAGCTTATTGACAACATAAGAAACAGAGAGTCATGGAGAAACATGATCACCTATGCCATTTGGCATGGCACTTGATGGATTGACCTAAGATTGACCAAAACAATATAGACTTTTTGGAATTGGTGACTCTGATATGTGTCTAATGTGAACAAACTGAAAAAAAACCAATATATTTTACAGAACTGCCCACTATACCACACTGCAAGAATAATACTGTGGTCATCTGATAAAAATTGACTAATATCCTCTACAGCCTGGTCTTTGGGCTGTTGACCACATTACAGTTCATTAAAGAAATCAATGTCTGACTCCAACAGGAGAACTAGGGACAAGAAAAAGAAATACGATATTAAAAGCATAATTAATAAAGTTGGACAAAGATCTACAGGTACTACCATGATCATTCTGCTTCTGTGGCACATGATGTGAACATCAATAGTGCCATTCTTACTCATCATATTTTGTTGTGTATATGTTCTTAATAGAGGCCTTTTGGATGAAACATTGATTTGTGTGTGTTATGTGTGTGTTTCCAGTTATGAAAACTTTATTGCCCTGTTCCAAGTTTTGCCTTTTGGATTTAAGTTTTGCTGCACTGAGTATATATTATCAAAACATGATGTAAATGAATGACATTCTTCAGACTACATCCTAATATTGTACAGAAGACTGAGAACACACACAGAAGAAGAAGTTCACTCGTCAGAAATTGCGAGCTTCGTTCTTCATACGAGTAATGGGAGAATTTAATTCTCTAGGTGTTAAATACTCCCCAATAGTAGAATTAAAACTCTAATAGTCTAAAATAGTTAATCCTATAATGTATAGATTTATTAGCTTATTTATAATTTACTGTTGTCATTGCTAGAAATTGCTGTTATTTGTTTTCTGTAAGTAAATTCAAGTAGGAAGCATGAGGATAAATGAAAATAATTCTTAAGTCTAACGAGAATTAAACCAGGTTCATTCTAGCGACACTGAATTGCCTTGCAACTCAAATAAACAGGTTTTCTTTACTTAACCAACCACATCCCCAAAAAAGATGTGATCTCGTAAAGACATTCTACTGGTGTACTCATGTAACTTTGTTTACAACGTAAAGTCATATTTCAGGCATATGTTCATTCAAATGCAGAAGGAACTGAGAACACAGAATGTTCAAAACAGGCAACAGATGATGAAACAAACACAGGAGAATTTGAGAAAGGTTACCACTGAAGGTAAACCCTGTATGACTTAAGTACCTGTGAGATAATGATAATTTATTATTTATATCTGTCAGGAACATTTTTGTCTTTCCAGATGATAGTATTATTTTTTTGCTATAAGAAATGTAATTTAAGAAATTACTGAGTTTCGAGAACAAATGTCTTCGTAGGATAACTAACACCCATTGGAGTGAATTCAAATCGAATGATGAAATCAGAGAAGAGACACATCAAAATTTCATCACAGATGTTTTCAGAAAACGCCATTGGTCCTACATCAGGCATGTCCTACACGCAGATACCAACAGAATACAGCACCAATCTCTTGAATGGATACCTACAGGCAATAGAGCAAGGGGTAGACCAAAAGAACCACTCAGAAGAACAATACTTAGAGAAAGTAAAACAACCATTATTCATACTATTCAAGAACTGCACAGAATAGCTTTGAACGGAGAGATTTGGAGAGATTTGACCTCTGCCCTGTGTGCTAACTTCTGTGCAAAAGGAAAATGAATGAATGAATGTAATTTGCAAGCCATGGCTATGATGGATATGACTCACAAGAACATAATGCAATGTCCTGACTGAAATAAAGAGACCATGATCCTATCATGATCCTGCAACATGATCCTGCGAACATGATCCTGCAACATGATCCTGCAAAATGATCCTGCAACATGATCCCTATCTCTGCATGCCTTGTTAACTGTGAAGGAAAGGGGTTCTGTACAAGTAGACGCAAATATATAGTTAAGTTTTTTAATTCCAATTTGTAGATAGTCACTGCACATGACAATTTTCTGGCAATTCATTGCTACAATAACAAACATGGCTGATAACACAAACATGACCGTTAGCACCGAGTCTTCCCAGAAATGAGTAGGAAGCAGCTGTGTTTCTACAAAACAGAGAAATACTACATGTTGATAAATTCTGTAGTCCAGAACATTACCAGCAATGTACTGTACCTCTCAGGTGAGGGGGGTGCGCTCCCACTGCGTTGCGAAGGAATGATTGAATTTTTATTTTTAAAAGGTCACTTGGTGTTAAATTTCCTAATAATTACTACTAATGCGAACATTTGTATCTCACATGCTCATATTGAGGGCCAAACAAAAATATTTAAATTTAGTGGGGGGTTTTGGTGCTAAATACTGACATTTTTATTAAAATACGGAAATAAATTGTTAAAAATACATTGACAGCTATTACAGCATGACCTCTATTACAGCATGACATCTTTGCACGATCTATCATACCTGCTTAAACATTTGTATTACTGTTACTTTTTTTTATGTTAAGGAGTTCAGGGAAATTATTTTTTAGGCAGTGGAAATAAAGGTCACTTTGATATAGCAGTACCCACGATGTTTACAGAAATTATATATTACAGGACATCCAAAAGATAAAATCCGGTCCCAGCTTTGGTTTGAACCAAGATCTCATGGTTAATGAGACAGAAGTTCGAACCATTTAGCCACATGCTTCTCTTGAAGCATTTTAACAATGTTTATTATAGTATATCCCAGAAGCCTTTTGGTTTGTATGGGTGCTGGAAATTTATCAACACATGGAGTTGTCCATTTTCTACCATCATCTGCTGTGTGGACGAGTGTGTAGAATTTAAGTCTTTTTCAGTCCTTGAAAAAGAGTCATGATACATTATTTGATCAAATGCAAGTTGAGAATGATACTTAACCTGACAACAAACATAAACGTTGTTAATACTGTTGCCCTCATTATTATACTATCAAAAGTAAGAGAGGACTGAAAGATTGTGATCTTCAACATCATCATGATCATCAATTCTCCAGTGAAGGAACTTGAAGGACAGATCACAGTGTAGTAGTAGCAGTGTATAGTTTCCATCTGACAATGGAAATTGGTAAACAAAGTCATGAAACCGTATTTGATAAAATGCCTGCTGTTTAAAAAATATGACTGTGGACAGCATTCAGATAGGCAACAAAACGGCCAAAGTGTTGTGCAAGTGAGATGGTAAAGCTGTCGAAACACACAGGCTAACTCACTAGTGATATGCTGTGGACATCAACAATATAGTGGAATTAGTCAAACACCAACCTATACATACCAATGCAGAAGTTGGATATGTTGACCCTTTGCAGTATAACTCCTCAATACAACACATTTACATTCTCTGGACTACAACCTGCTGGAACTCTAGCAATATCATTATCCTGCTATAAGATAGACACAGGAGCTAGAGAATAAACACATAAATAAATCTCCTATATCTGTTCTATTCTATTAGAAGATTACAACCGAATAACTTCAAGCCTGCACTTTGAGTACTAAAGGATAAAAAAGGTAATAACCTAACAGAGAAAACAGATATTCTAACATAGATGGAAGGAATAATGTCAAGAAATGTATAAAGGAACAACCCAGTCACCAAATGAGAGCATCAATGAATTAATAATAAGAATCAGAACCTACAATGGAAGAGGACAGACATTCAATCAGAAATCTGAAAAAAGGAAAATGATGGAGTAATATCAGAAATGCTACAAGCCAGGTCGAGATTCCTGTGTTCAAATATGCCATACTT
This sequence comes from Meghimatium bilineatum, assembly GCA_034231615.1. Taxonomy (NCBI): domain Eukaryota; kingdom Metazoa; phylum Mollusca; class Gastropoda; order Stylommatophora; family Philomycidae; genus Meghimatium; species Meghimatium bilineatum. The sequence continues at coordinate 15,095,324 of CM067317.1, read as the reverse complement.
TATGCTGCAAGATATTGAAAAGTGGAATATGGCCAGAACAATGGAAAAGTCAGTATACATACCCTTACCAAAGAACGGAGACCTTCAACTATGTACCAACTATAGAATAGTAGCAGTAATTAGCGAGCAAAATACTACTGCAGATCATAATGAAAAGAATACAACAAACATTAGAAACAGAAATTCATGAAGTTCAAGCCGGTTTTCGAGCAGGAAGAGAAATAAGAGACCACATATTCAACATGAGGAATATAATTGATAAATGAAGAGAATACTGTTTAGACCTACATATGTGTTTCATAGACTACACCAAGGCTTTTGATTGTGTTAAACATCACCAACTATGGTCCATCATGGGAGACGTGGGCTTCCCCATGCATCTTATTGAAACACTATATCATGAACAACAAGCAGCAGTAAGAGTAGAGGGAGAAACATCTGAATGATTCGCTGTTCAAAGTGGAGTGAGACAGGTGTGCACTCTATCCCCTTATCTTTTTAACATCAATGCAGAGAATATAGAGAGAAATGTAAGAGAAGAATGAGTGGAAAATGAGTTTCATCTATTAAATATCGGTGGGTACAAAGTTCCAGAAATAATATGCAGATGACCCAGTTCTCCTTACTACACATCCTGAGGGACTGAAACAGCTAATCACAACAACAAAGAAATACAGCGAAATCTAAAATCGATATCTAAACACATAGAAAACTAAAATTATGACAACAGACAAAACAAAGAACAAACCAATAATCAACATCGACAATATAGAACTAGAATATGTAAACAAATTTGAATATCTGGGAGCAAATATAAACAGTTACAGAGATTGTTAATTTGAGATTAGAAGAAGACTCACAATTGCTACACTCAAATTAGCACAAATGAGAAAGCTATGGCAAAGTAGTAATAACGTCACTAAAGTAACCCTTTAAGATCATGTGTTTTCCCAGTGACAACATATGGATGTGAGACTTGGACTTTAAACAAGACAATATCCAAAAGAATAAATTCATTTGAAATACAGTGCTATAGAAAGATCCTACAAATATCATGGATAGAGAAAAGAACAAACTTTGAAATTTTGAAATGAGTGAAACTAAATGAAGAGTGGCTTCTAAATACCATCATAAGAAGGAAGCTACAGTATTTTAGACACTTAAAGCGGCATGATGGTATCGAAAGGCTGATTCTAGATGACAGAGTGTCAGATGAGAGAGGAAGAGGAATACCAAGAAGACAATGGACCAGCGACATCGAAGTATGTAAGCACATGTCTCTGGCCAATGCAAGCCTGTTTGCCCAGGACAGATAGGCATTCAGAGTATCCACGATGAAGACAACGTTCTGGAAAGAATATGTCACTTGATATATACAATTTACAACTTTCATCAATTTTGTGTTTCTTGGAGTTTCCTGTTAATGAGTAGCAATTAAAGTAGTTTTTTTATCCTAACCAATGATGGGAAATCATTGATATCTCATCAGAACATTCTACTGTCAGACGAAACTCCTCACCTCAGATTGTACCTGGTACAAATCCAAGAACATATAATATCCATAGCTACAAGCAAACCATCAATATTCAGACACCAACTCCTGCACCATCCAGGCCCCACACAGCCATTGGGGTATGTAGTCAGTATCAACTACAACAACAGAATCAATCAAAGTTGCGTATGTCCATGACATTACAGCATCAGAAACATCTGACCATTCAGCAGAGAATGGACACCAGAATTCAGAAGCAGCTGATGAGCCCCCATGGACAGACTTTGTTTGGATTTGAAAAACCATTCAGGTTCGTAGAAACAATCTTTTCTCTAAAGTGTTTGGTAATCATTCATATTAAATTCTTAATTCTTGTGTTTGAAATAAGTTTTTTTCAAATATCATCCAGCATCATGCCAATTTCTATCTATCATATTTAAATTTAATATTCTCTGAGAAACTACAATGTTTCTGTTATTTAATTGAATTTATTCTCAAATAGGTCTATATATCTACAGTTTTTACTTATGTTCATTGATACAACTTTTACTTATGTTCATTGATATAATTTTGGCTTATGTTCATTGATACAGTTTTACTTAGGGGGCCTATGTTCATTGATGTCAACCAAAGCTAAATCATTAGAGATCAATAAATATCTTGGTTTAAAATATATTATATACATAACTTTGGTCCAGTTTCTACTACAGTGAGGTTACTCATGGATTGAAAAAATAAATTGTGGTCAACACATTCACTAGAAAACGGGAAATGATGATGGTGATTGTCACTCACTGCTTACTGTTTCTATTGTCACTCACTGCTTACTGTTTCTATTGTCACTCACTGCTTACTGTTTCTATTGTCACTCACTGCTTACTGTTCATATTGTCACTCACTGCTTACTGTTTCTATTGTCACTCACTGCTTACTGTTTCTATTGTCACTCACTGCTTACTGTTCCTGTTGTAACTCACTGCATTGCTACATGATTTTACAAATAGTTCATAAATGTTTAGTGACTTACTGCCACAGCGTATAGATTGTTTTGCTTTCCAAATATTTTCTGTTCAAAATGTGGACAAATATTTCTTTTTTAAAAATTATATTACATTAATATTGTGTGTTAGTGAACCTGGAATTAAAGTCATGTAATTTTTCTCCAATTACTACATTCTGTTGTCTCATTTCTTTAGAATCTGGATTATTTTTCTATACTAGTCAATAGACAGTTTTTCTTGATTTAAAATATCTATGAACTTCTTGTTCTGTGTTTGTTTGCATGTTCGTGCTGTTTAACATGATGTAGTCTGTATAACACAATGAAGTGGGCCATGGTTTCACATCTAATACATTCAATGACAGCACATTGGGTCATGGTTTCACATCTAGTACATTCAACGACAGCTCTGTTTGGTCATGGTTTCACATCTAATACATTCAACAACAGCCCTGTTTGGTCATGGTTTCACATCTAATACATTCAACAACAGCACTGTTTTTGGGTCACCTTTTTCCTATGGTCACCTTTTTCACCTTTTTCCGATTTCCAACTCTACCCCGAAAACATCTTTAATTGCCTCCTACTACATGTTTAACAGGTGAAAGTGTTCTTATTCATTGCTCCCTTTCTAGCTCTGCACCACACAGGCAATGGATTAATTATTCTACCACAATGATGGCTGAGGTTAAATCTACTTTTATTTGTCAAAATCTGTTACCCCCCTAATCTTATTTCATATTTTGTTGATTCTCAAGGAACTTGTTAATAATAAATCTATAATAGCTTTTATAATTTCTGGATTTTGATGATTTTATATTTATCGCAATGTCCCAAGACAGTTCTAAGAAAACCTTGAATTCTTTACAGCAAAATAATTCTCTAAAATACCTTGTGCTCCTTACTCTTAAGAAATAAATACTTCAGCTGAGAACACACCTTAGTTGGATATCTACCTATATCTACTAAATATACCCATAAGTTGGATATCTTTTACTTTTAAAATTTCTTTAATTTCTGTAGATTCAGATTGCGACACCAAGAACATGAAATGGTTGAAAATCCTCAGATCACTGACCAATCACTCTCAATTGACCCCTGGTTGCTTGATCCACGTAACCCAAAAGCTATGAGACCAAGATCAAGCAAATCTATACCTAGTAAATGCCAGTAAGTTCAACGGTTTGTGCAGGTGTTTACAACATTATTTATATTCATTCATTCATTCATTCAATTTCCTTTTGCGCTGAAATTAGTGCATATAGTGGAGGTCAGATCTCTCCAATTTGGTCTGTTCAAAGCTATTCTGTGCAGTTCTTGAATAGTGTGTACCGGTATATTGATTGTTTTATTTTCTCTAACTTCTTCTGAGTATTTCTTTTGATCTACCCCTGTCTCTTTTGCCTGTAGGTATCCATTCAAGAGATTGCCAAGAGATATTATGTATATAGGGGCCTATATATTTATAATGATTTCTTATATATATCTTAGAACAAATACTTCCATTACTTTATTTGTTAGCATTGATGATCTTGAATATTTTGTTGTTGGTAAGTTACCTTTTCTAATGACAGTAATCAATATTTTAGAGAGAAATTTATAGTTTTTAGTCTCACATTTCATGATTTGTGAAATATTTTTAATGATATGTAAACACAGGAGATTAATTGTTAAAGAGGTTTTGAGTGATCCTGAAAATATCTCGGGTCAATTCCTGTGTATTTTCAATGTGGTGTACTTATGACTTGTTGGCTGACATTAAATTATTTATATTAGGTGTGTTCAAACGAAACGTGCCAGTGCTTCGTTACCTCTGCCAGCATATTAGAAGCATTAAAACATCATCAATGAAATAATAATAATACACCAATTAACAAATGGTCATGCAGTCGTTCTCATTGTATGCTTAGTGTCTAGTGCAGACAGTTGACAGCATGGTCTGCATAATAGCGAATCAATTTAGATTGAACCATTGATCACTGATTCAGTTTCTTACAGTTGAAGGATGTTGACAGACTAAAATTTCTAAAAAGAATAGGCAGTTATTGGTTAAAAATGTGCGTTGAAGACAACAATGAACGATTGGGCAAGAATGTTTTAGGAAGCGCAACAGGTAATGAATAATCTTCTGTGGCTTAGTTCAGGCAAATGTTGTTGTGACATAAGAAGCCATCACCAAGATGGATGTAGCAATACAGATTGACCATTGACAGAGTTTGCTTTTGCTAGCTGATAAGTTCTCAGTGTCGCTAGGGACAATTACAATGATGGTTCTAAAGAAATTCAAGTATCGGAAGGTGTGTTCTCAGTTGGTACCACAGCTATTGACTGACCATATAGGGAAGAATAAAAATAACCCAAATATCGGAGGATGTCTGACAAAATGGAAGTGCCGCAGTAACCAGACTATGTTGCTCGAGTACCCATTTATCTGTTACTTGGTGATGATTTTCTGGTGAGAGAAATCATTCTCCCAGCCATTTTGGTTATATGGGATATGATTTTGTTTTCTTAACTGTTTTTGTGTCTTTATAGAGATCCCAATTGGACTGACACGTCAACAATTGTATTTGTTCTTTGTTTTATTGTTATTTTCTATATTTTATTATTTTATATTGACAGTTTTCTTCAGTAACCTGTCTACCTTATTTAGTATTTACCTCTAGGGAAGAATAAACATGGTAGTGTTTGAACCATTTATAGCATCACCATGTAAGGGTTATGCATTTTTGTTTGCGAGTAGTAGCTGACAACAAATTGTGGTGTCACCACATTTATGTAGCAAAGCAGCCAGCACGAAATGGAAACAACTTGAATCACCAAAGAGCAAATAATTATAACCTCAATTTTCTGAAGGAAAGGATATGCTTATTGCATTTTTTGACCACAATGTAACCATGCTGGTGGACTTTACAGATCCTAGTGTGAACATCAGTGTTATCAGCTACAAGAACACACTAGACAAGCTGTATACAACCTTCAACAATAAGTGAACCAACAAGCTACATACAACCTTCAACAATAAGTGAACCAACAAGCTACATACAACCTTCAACAATAAGTGAACCAACAAGCTACATACAACCTTCAACAATAAGTGAACCAACAAGCTGTAGCCATGTCATTCTGTTGCACAACAATGTTTGCCCATGTGACAGAAATTTTGCGGGAATCGTTAGCATATAAAAAATGAGAAGTCCTGCCACATCCAGCCTACATTCCTGAAAATGGTTATAATAAATGGTCATCATCACTTGTGATTAATGAACACACACATCCCTGATCTATTGCTATGTGACTTCATTTGTTTGGACCCTTAAAGAAAGCTCTGAAGGGACAATGATTTCACTCCGATGAAGTGTCATGACAGAGATGAGCAAATTGTTTATTGAGCAAATGAAGTCCTTCTTCTCTAACAGAATTCACCGTCTACCCAAGCTGAGGTGATGCATGTTTGAATGCTTAAAGTGACTTATTCTGATGACTCCAGGTTTTTACATCTTCCCTAATAATTGCTTTATTTAATAATAACACAACTCTTGATGTACTTCTCCTAATTTTGTAATAATCCCACTTGGATGGGTTTCATTTGAATACACCTTGTATCAAGTTTCTTGCATATCATATTAGGCTTACTTCTTATGAAAACATATTTTATGTATTTGTTTTCTGATTATTATATTCTCTTTCAGATGAAGATCTGAACAATTGTTTTCTTTCTTATTCATTTTAGTATAATTTTTTCTAATCATCTTTTTACTTCTAGTAATAGGCCTAAGTATGAAACTTTCCCTGAATGTGTACTAGCAATCATAGTTTTTAAATAATTGTTTTATTAAATTTCAAGTTTCCACTATTTAAATTTTTTTGTTTCATACAAATCATTATTTTATCACTATTTATGGTTATAGCAGCACATGTCTCAAATTTATTACTTGCTAATATGCTAATAAAAATTAGCATACCAGGACTCATGATCAATGGGAAAATAATAAACAACATTAGATATGCAGATGACACTGTTCTTTTAGCAGAAAGTGAACATGAACTACAAAGACTAATAGATCAAGTCAATAAATCAAGTAATGAATATGGACTGGATATAAACATTCAAAAAACAAAAACCATGATAATCAGCAAAGACACAGAAGAACAGGAGGTAAACATAAACATACAGGGAGAGAAACTACAACAAGTAAAACAGTATCAATATCTTGGACACATAGTCACAAATGATGGCAGATGTGAAACAGAAGTTAAAAGGAGAATAGGAATGGCTAAAAGTACCTTCAATGACATGAGGAAATTATTAATATCTAAACAAATTACAAACAAGTTAAAAATGAGAATTATAAAATGCTACATCTATTCCATATTAATGTATGGCTCAGAAACATGGACACTAAATAAACAATTAGAAGACAAAATTGATGCCTTTGAGATGTGGGTATATAGAAGAATAGGGAGAACATCATGGAAAGAGAAGAAAACAAATAAAGAGGTGCTAAAGACACTTAATATGAAGAAAGAACTACTAAGAGAAATAAAGATCAGGCAAATAAAATACTTTGGACACATTAAAAGACATGACACCCTATTGAAGACCTTACTTGAGGGTAAAGTCAAAGGGAAGCGAGCAAGAGGTAGGCAGAGATACAAGTGGGAGAGTAACATTACACGATGGACAGGTTACAGTCTAGCAGAGTGCACCACCAAGACATGAGACAGGAGATGTTGGAGATACGTTGCAGCCAACCTTCGTTGTGGAGACGGCACTTGATGATGATGAATAGGGTAGCATGGGTAAGATGGCGCACTTTTCACATTTTAGCATATTCTGACAACTAGATGTAATTATGAGAGACCAAACTGGTATCAGTGTATAGCTTATCCATTTATCTTACATTTGTGATGTTATTGACAACATACAACTATGTGTAGACAGTAGAATGAGAATTGTCTAACATATTTAAAAAAACCCATCTTGCCCCATTTTGGGGGCAAGATGGCGCAGGAAGAAAGGTGATACAAACCATTATAAAATGAGGGAAATAACCTCTACAACAGGTCTAGCACACAGGTAGTGTGTAAATGTGTGTTAAGAATAGATAGAATAAATAGATAGACCTAGTTTTGTAACTTTACTCTGAAAACAAAATTTCTTTAAAAAATAGTACGTAGTTCTGTTTTAAAGTTAATAATGCTTTTGTAAGGTTGGTTGATCATTATAACCATATATATCAGTCTCTCCCAGTCTTAGATCAGCATCCATGACATCTGCATTTTTTCCATAACATTTTTATGCGCCATCTTGCCCCACTAACTGTGCGCCATCTTTCCCCAAATTATATGGTTAGAAACTTTAATAAAATGTCAGCAAAAAAAACCAAAGTATTTAGTCAATGTAATGTGCTTAATAACTTAACAATACAATATATGTTTCAGTTTAAATATGTAAAACAATATGACAGTAATGATAACAGTAGGCAAGGAGTAAAAAGTTGGAAAAAAAATAATTCACGACCCATGAAAAACAAATTTACCTCATGGTTGGAAAACGACCTGTCCGTGAACTGTCAAATTTCGTTGTATCATAGAATGGACGTTTCCCGCCAGACATAGTCACGTGTCCTACCCGAAAAATCCATAGACTTGGAACAAAACTGAAATGCTGTCTTGCCCCGTGACCATCTTACCCCCGGCTACCCTATGTCTAACCATTTGTTGCCTACCAAACTCACTTCAGAATTTATAGGCCCCTACTAATAGTTTCTTACAAGTCAAACACTAATTTATTGCAACTGTTTTGTGTAGGATAATCTGTAGCAAAATTCACCTTGTATGTTTCCTGATGACTGATATGGCAAAGTGGCTGTTATTTCCACTGCTAATTTAAGCCTCCCTGCACATCTTGACAGAGTAACATTGTAATGAAGTTATTTCATAGCAAATCTCTTATTTGTTAAACTACACATTTCGGTACTTGTCACTAAAATGCCTGACTCTAGAATGTGGGTTAGATCTGTGGTGGGTGATTGTGTAGAAGCATGAAATCAACAGAAACAATCATTGCAACAAGGTAAACTGACTGACAGTGTTGCCAATTATACAGAGAAATAATTCATTCATAAACATACAGTGACACATTTGTTTATTTTTAAATAAAACAAACAAGTAGTTTGTATTCTTTCTTGCTAGCCTCCATCCATTATCGCATGGAGTGTAGCATATACTCCCTCTTCAAGCATAACAAGCAAAACTTGGATCAGTTTAACAATGTTGTGCTAATCACTGGAAACAAGCATAATAACACACAAATTGACATTTTGACCATGATCTCCATTATGTTTGTTGGTCAAATAGCTGTGATATAACCATATTGGACTCATGTTAATTGGACTCTTGTCGAAAGGATTCCTCGTTGAAAGGAATGTACTTCACCACAAGGTACTTCACCACATGGTACTTCACCACATGGCAAGGTACTTCACTCATAAAGGGTGCAAATTAAATTACCAATATCAATATTGAAAAAATAAACAATTGTATTACTTTACATTTGAACTGTGAAACAAATGTGTTACTTACATTTCATTATGGAAACAAATGTGTTACTTACATTTCATTATGGAAACAAATGTGTTACTTACATTTCATTATGGAAACAAATGTGTTACTTACATTTCATTATGGAAACAAATGTGTTACTTACATTTCATTATGGAAACAAATGTGTCATTTTACCATTTCAATATTGAAACAAATGTGTCATTAAATATTGGTCAATTGATTTTTTTTGTGGTTATTATTTCCCTTGGTTACGTTCTACCTGATCACCAACCGTGGACCAGACCCATTTTAGAGAGGCTTATTAGTGACAAGTACCCACATTTATTAGTGACAAGTACCCACATTTCATTCATATTAAATTATTACTTCAATAAGTCTATTATTTATATTCCACAGCCGATATGTTCTGATTACTAAACCAAACAACAATGGGAATGTCCACCTGCCCACTTCTCTGGAGAAATACTTGCTGGCTATAAGGTTTCCAAATGAAAGGGAGAGAATTTATAAAAGATTCAAGAATCTTCTTCTGTCTGGATCTTCAAATCATTTTAATGGATTGTACAACTAGAATTTTTACCTAGGTCTGCTTTTTGAATATAACGGGAAAATGTACTGAATACAAATCATCCAACCAACCTAGAATATATGACGGGTTGCTAAATACCACACTAAAATGAAAGAATGAGAGCAGACAGGTAAGACAAAACTATATTGAGAGGATAATTGGAAGAGTTGGACATATAGAAAACTGTGAAAGTATGTGCCAATGCTACAAGTTACAGATGCTATAGTATATCTGCTGTAGCTAACCATTAATATAGAGGAGAACCATAAATAGAGATTTTGTAGATACGTCTTTCCTAACAAAGAAAAAATACTTATGTTGTTTTTGTTATTGTGTGATTATTGATGTTCTTGAAAAATGGGATGGTATACTTTGGCAGGAAAGGTGGGGGTGTTCCCCTCTTTCTTTTTTTCCTTGTCTCTTTGTACTTCTTCTTTCTTCATTTCTTCTAAAACTCTTGAAGATTAGCAGGATGTAGTTCAGAGAACAGAATGTGTTGTGACCTTGTTTACAGGTTAACTACAATATTTGCATCTTTTGGGCTCAAACATCCAACTTCAGCATGGCTTCTTTCTTGGTTATTTCAACCCTCTATGAGATGGGACAGTCAACTACACCCCACAACCTCCTTAGTCACCTCTTGCAACATGCATAGAAGGTAACAAACTCACTATTCTGTGCTCCACTTTCAGGCCTCAACAATACACGAGTTGTCCTTGTAATAAAAATGGCATGTTCTCTTTTCCTCAATAATACACACAGAGTCCTTGTAATAAATGGCAAGTTCTCTTTTTCCCAAAAATACACGAGGTGTCCTTGTAATAAATGGCAAGTTCTCTTTTTCCCAACAATACACGGGGTGTCCTTGTAATAAATGGCTTGTTCTCTTTTCCTAAAGAGTTTGTTAGAACCCTAAACTCCCCCTCCTCGTCCTCATCTACGGACTTGACTTAGAAAAGGTACACACTTTTATACTAATTTCTTTATTCAAATTAGTACTTTCGTAGCTGGTTTCAGATCGGGCAGAGGAACAAGAGATCACATTCTTAACATGAGATTGATCATAGAAAAGTGTAGGGAATTTTCAACTGACCTGCACATGTGTTTCATAGATTACTCAAAAGTGTTCGACTGCGTCCAACACCAGCAACTATGGGAGATAATGAACAGCATGGGTTTCCCAAGACATCTGATTCATCTAATAGAGGAACTTTACCAAGATCAAAAGGCTGCAGTGAAGTTAGAGGATGATCTCTCAGAGTGGTTTGAGGTACAGAGTGGAGTAAGGCAAGGGTGCACACTCTCCCCATACCTGTTCAACATCTACTTTGAAAGTATAATGAGGAACGTGAGAGAAGACATACACAACACTGACTACCATGCTTTAAACATAGGTGGATTCCTAATACCGGAACTACGCTACGCAGACGACACAGTACTTCTTTCAAACGATATAAAGGGATTGGAACAACTAATCAAGAACACAAAGAAATATAGCGAAGCACAAAATTTGTATTTAAACACGCAGAAAACAAAAATCATGTCAACAGATATAACAACACAGCAACCAAACATCAGAATAGACAATACCGAGATAGAATGTGTGGATAAATTTGAATACTTAGGAGCAAACATCAACGGTGCAGGAGACTGCATGGCAGAAATAAGGAAGAGATTGGCAATGGCATATTGCAAAATAAAACGGCTGAAAAACATATGGAAAAACAACAAAATAGAAACGAAAGTGCTAATGTTACGAACTTTTATTTTTCCGGTTGCAATATACGGCTGTGAAACATGGACTCTAAGTAAAACAGCGGTAAAGAGGATCAACGCCTTCGAGCTGAAATGCTACAGGAAGATACTTAGAATATCATGGAAGGATAAAATCAGATACTCAGATATTATAAACACACTGAATATTCCAGAGTGTTGGTTACTAAACACAATAACAAAAAGAAAACTACGCCTGTTTGGTCATATGAAGAGACATAACTGTTTAGAAAGACAAATAATGGAGGGAAGAGTACCTGGGAAGAGGAGAAGGGGCAGATCAAGAAGACGATGGACTGACGACATTAAAGATAACATGAATACATCGCTAGAAAATGCAAGCCACATCGCCCAAGACAGAGAGAGGTTCAGAGAGTTCATTGGGAAGACAACGTTCTGGAAGGAATACGTCACATGACACACTTTCGTAGAACACGCGTATTGTCATCGTTTTACAATAACTATCAGACTATATGGTAGGCCTATATGTAAGAAAATATACAAATAACAGTATACAAGACATTTTCAACATTTCAACCTTAAGGTCTTTTACAAGAGAATACGAAACAAATAGTAAAAACAATGGTGCTTTCACAGAGACACTAGAGCGCAGACAATGAATAGCAGAACATTCAAGGTGAGAATGACATATGTGTACACAGGTTGTCATGGAGGCAGGTTTTTTTAAAAGGAAATGGAAAATGAGAACAGAATAAAAAGACTTTTACTGAAAACAACATGGACAGCAATAAAACAAGGACGACAACAACCAAAATTTAAACAAATGAATGATTGGAATTAATTCCAAATTAGTGGCTTCTCCTTAGAAATTACATTTCTACAGATATTCTTCTTCTGCATTCATTTTCAAACTACAGCAGATTAGCAGGATGTAGTCCGGAGAATGAAATGCATTGTGTCATGGTTTACAGCCAATTCCACCCCATAACCTCCTTAGTCACCTCTTACAACATGCATGAAAGGTAAACAGTGTTGCTATTCTTTGCTCCCATTTCAGGCGGGCATCTAAAGATATGAATTGCAGTTACATTTATTTATTGCTTCCCTGTATAAAAGCATAGCCTCTTAACATGATTTAATTCATTCGCTACAGAGTATTTTTAGCATTTCGATGGAATTCTTTCTTAGAGATTTTTGTGTGTGTGTGCAACAAGAACAAGAAATAGTTCCTGTGTGTCACTGGAACAAGAAATAGTAGTTCCAAATATATATCTATATATTTTATTTCTCAGTTTATATCTTTCATATCTACTTTATATATATATATTTGTATATATGATACTAATATCTAATATATATATATATATATATATATATATATATATATATATATATATATATATATATATATATATATATATATATATATATATATATATATATATATATATATATATATGATAGTCACTGCAATACTATTTTTCACTGATGAGATGTAAGAACTAGATTAAGCTTTTGCATAGATTTAAAAGTCACACATTAAGTAAAGTAGGGAGAAAGTAGGAAAGTAGGGAGAAAGTAGGAAAGTAGGGAGCATTTTCTTCAGTTAATGTAATTTCAATAATTTTGTTAATGTTTTTTTTTTTCAATTTCAAACTTCTGCTGAATCTCTGTTGTAGCAGGACAAGTATAAATAATTAAAAATGTGAAATAATTAAAATGTGACATAATTAAAATGTGAAATAATTCAAATGTGTGAGGATATTCGACAAGGTGGACAGTAACACAATCACGAAGCCGATAAATACTAAGCTGATATAATAATGTTACTGTATGATCTAATTATCGAATAAAAAAGAAATAACATCCAATAATTGATCATTGATAGGGATTGCCGATTGAGATTTATTGTTTTGTTCTCAAAGTAATATTGCAGCAGGACTAATGCTCTAACTAAATTTACAGAAGGATGTAGTCCAGAGACTGGAGATGCACTGGGCTACTAATTTATCTGTATCAATGGTCTGACACATCTAACTTTTGTGGTTCATTTCTATAAATTATTAATGTCATGTGAAATTGCTGTGCATAATGTTGTCTCAATTAGAACTGATGTGAAAGAATGTTTATAGTTAACAAGATACAAAGCACAATGTGGATTTAATGAAATTTTGGTTTGCCATTTGCTGTTCCTCTAGAGATAGTGGGTTCTAAGTCATAGTATGATCAAATGTGCCATGGCCCAAAAATCAATCATTCAATCCTGCGAAACCTCACAGCCAAAGCAAAGAAAAGACAATGTGAAGTCAGAATAAAAGTCTGATTACATGTCTAATATGTGCATTTTATCAGATATTTATTTGGTTTTTGAATTGAGATTTATTATGTTCTCAAAGTGATATTCCTGACCACCAATTTGTCTGGACAGAGTAAATAATGAGGAAATAAATTTGTGTATAATGAATTCAACATTCTGAGATTTTAGTTTTCTTATCGCAACGAATGTGTCTTTCATACTAGTTTCTGCAATGTTTTGAGTCATTACAAAAAAATAACTCCATGTAATCTCAGATGTAGCCTGTGAATCGATTAAAAGACTTCATGTAGCGAAAATAGAGTTATTATACTATGATCATTATCATGTGCCATGCCGGCTGGCATATGCGGTCATGGCCCTCCACCTTTCTGTATACAGTATTATGTATCAAGGTCGTTGTTGTTTCCTTGCCGTGCCAGGTTGTCAAACTGTCTAATATGTTCTTATGTTGTCGCCCTCTGTATCTGTTGCCTTCAATTTTGCCTGTTGTGACTATGTTCTCTAAACCTGCCTGTCTCTTGAAGTGGCCAAAAAAAGAAGATTACCGTTTTCTTATATTGTTGATTAAGGTCCGTTTCACATTTGACTCTTTCAACACCTCTACATTAGATTTTCTGGCAGTCCATGGTATTTTCAGCATTCTTCTGTAGCACCTCATCTCTTTTGCCTCTAATTTCCAACTTTCCAGTTTCTTTATGTATATTGTTTATGTATATTGTTTATGTATATTTTATACTGTGATAAGTACGATAAAAACATCATTTTTTTGGACTACGTAAATAAACAAGTGATTGTTTCCCTTGCGCTGTATTTTAACTGATCAAGTTTTGTCTTCACAATGAAGATTGGTTGCAACAGTTCTCCATCTTTTGTCTCTGTCTTTTAGCAGTGCACTCTGCTAGACTGTAGCATGTCAATCGTGTGATATTTTATTCCACTTTTATCTCAGCCTACCAGGAAGTGAGGACAACGTTCTGTAAAGAACACGTCAGACAGATAGGTTCAAATTAAAGTTCAAATATATAACTCATACAATATTTGTTTTTGTTATTGATCGTTTTCATGGAGTTCAGGAAGTACTCTAGCTATGGTAATAAGTGTCTCGGCACAAAAGCATTCATCACAGCGTATAAATGGTGACTTTTTTCCGAAATATAAAAATTCTGCACTTATGATAAAATGAATGAATTGAACCCGTGTAATCAAGATTTTGAGACCGACGTGATTGGCAACGATTTATGAGACATAATAAGGCATAAAGTTCTTGATGGCTATTTGCCTTGCGGGCAATACGTTACTGCTTCGAATCCAACTCGTGTCGTTTTGGTTAGAAAGTTGATTTTTTCAGAGATCCCTGATGACATTTGTTAGAAGCTACGGAGTTGCGTGGTATAAGTGGTATTCTCAGCAGACTTACGACATTGTTCAGAGGGACAGAGTACATATGGGGAAACCCGAGTACATTTAAATCATTCATCTATTATTTATTTATTTTAATTATCTATGCCTTTCGAGTCTTTTTAATAAGTCATACATATTTTCACGGATCACAAGATAAACCAAAATTTATTAACCAATTTTGTAGACACTAAAATGGCTAAATATGGCCCAATATAGTTGACTGTCGACCGCTTTTTGAATGATATGTTAGCAATCCATGAAGCATTTCTCCTTAAGGGATGTTCAATCGAGTATCTTATACAGTAGACAACATTCAACTTTTACTGATGTTAGATTAGCGAATTCAAGAAATATACGCAATAGCTAGATTAGTGTATGCAAACTACAAATAGTAGTGAGATTATTGTATGCAAGAACTACAGACATTAGCAAGATTAGTCTTTAGTATATATATATATATATATATATATGCATAAGATACCCGATTGAACATCACTTTAGAAACATGTAGGTATTCACTACCGTTCAGAAAAAGTGATAGGACCAGATAGCTGTAGGTTTCCATGATAAGCAACTATATGCGTTTTCTTTTACTGAGTGGGTTTTTCCTTCATACTACATTTGATTTAAAATTTAGTACATTAAATAAGTACAGCCGTGAAATTAAACCTATATAAATCTCTAATAATACATATTCTTTTGTATGGCTGTGAGAGATGAACAATTAAAGCAGAAATGGAGAGGAGAATACAGGCTTTTGAAAACAAATGCTACAGACAAATATTACGTATCTATTATATATAACACAAGCCAACATATACGTGAGAGACAAAATAAATAATCTTGCAGGCCAACAAGAACATCTCATGACAGTGGTGAGTAGTCGCAAACCTGTGTGGTTTGGCCACGAAATGAGGCACGATTCTCTTTCCAAAAATACCTTGCAGGGAACAGTTGAGGTTGAAAGAGAAAGAATCGGTAGGAGGAAAGTATGGATTGACAATGTTAAAGACTGGACAAGATTAAGATTCTCCAAACTCAAACAAAGAACTGATAACAGAGACGCAGTGCGAAATTTTCGTGTGAATGTTTCCAGAGTGGCATCACTACGAACCTGAAGGGTTATGGGTTTGATGAATATAAATTATGTCACAAGTTACCACCGGTTGCCTTTCCACAAAATAGCAGAATGGTAGGAAAGAACTGCATGATTTATTTGGTATTCTTAATGAAAACAATTTTACGCTTAGATGTGAAGTCACAATGAATATGAGAAATAATATTGGAAGTTTAATCAAGACAAATTGTATCATAAGAAAGCAGAGCACATTAAAGTTTCTGTCCCGCCCAATCCCCCAATTGAATTTGACTATTTATTCATTATCATAAGCCCAGAACCCGTCAGGGTCGTAGGGTACCACATTAGGATGCATCAATATACATAATATTCCATCGATTTCTATCTTCAGCGATGCCAATGAGTGAGGAAATATCCCGACTTATGTTTATATAGTTAGGCAATGCTATCAGTATTTACATAATTATTAAACCTTTTTTCTTTAAATTTATACTTTTCTACATAAATTTAACATGTTTTCACCCAGAAAATTCTGTTTAACAGGGTGTTTTTTCAGGAAATGGTCAAACCCATATGCATGGAGTTTATTTGTTATCTTTAAATCTAATATTCTACTTCTATGTGACGTATCCTTTAAAGAACGTTGTCCTCACTGCTACTCTGTAAGAATCTCTGTTCTGCACATGCTGCCCAGCTTCTTCCAGTGTCATGTTCAGAAGATCTTCGATGCCATGTGTCCATCGTAGTCGTGGTTTCCCTTTTGTTCTCTTATCTGGAAATCTTCCCTTCATGATTACTATTTCTAAATCATTGTGTCTCTTTATCATATGACCGTTTGCGTCTTGAAGACGATCATTTAGCAATACAAAGAAGCAATCCGTTGAATATTTTCTCAGGAATGGGGACTTTTCAAGCGATTATATCACATCAATGTAAGATCTGTGTTTGCGCTTTCAATTTTTTTCTTCCATATCTTTAAACATATTATCTCTGAACAATGCTGCTCCCTCACGCAGGTTCTGCCTCCAGACATCCCGAGTTTCTTCCGTGTTTTCCCAGTTTCTGGATTCTATGTGGAAGCCTTTCATTGAGGATTTACAGATGTCTTTATACCTCAGCATTGGTCTACCGAGGCTCGATGGCCTTCAGCTAGTTCATCGAATATAATTTTATAAAGAGACATGTATGTCAGGAATATGTTAGTTTGCGTTTGTTAATAGTTTCTGGAGCCATGTCTATGTTCATGTCTTTGCGGGCTTCTTCGCTCATCATCGTTCTGTTCTTGATATTCTATAGAAATTTATTTCAGATGCAGATATAGTTTCCTTTTTCATTGAGGATGTCATAGCTCACGTCTCATCACAACAGTATTTTGCTACTGAAATATTATAGCTTCTTAATAGTTGCAACTGTTTTTATGTTTTTATGTTATAGATTTTTCATCTGTGATATTTTTTTGTAGAACCATTGCAAATCTCTTTATAATCGTCTTTTGATGATTGACCCGTAAAACATAACTAGTTCTAACCCCTAAGCCTAAAAATATGAATATTTTCAATTAATTACTGATGATTTATTGATATAATATTTTGATAAATCAACCACAAAATATATAGGTATGCACTGATGGGAAACAAGAACGAAAACGGGGGTTGAACTGCGATCATAGTACCCATGACGGACATGTCATGTCACAAGGATATAATCAAACAGTGAATACAGAGACATATCAGATATTAAAGGTACTTGCAAGAGGAATGAAAGTAAGCTAAATGGTTGATCGTAAGGGCGATACAGTGTAACAACTTAATATGTCCATCCCCAGTACGCAACATAGAAATATATACACCATAGTCTGAGATGGGGTTATATGACATCGAGACTAGATGCAAAGATAAGGAAGTCCGATCCAATACTGTTCATAAATACATGATTCAATTTCCCAAACGTCTACTTAAATGCGATTGATGTGTCCATCTTGTATAACTCACTGACTATAATTACAAGACATTTGTGTCATGTTATTGTTATAATTAAACATTGTATAATACAAAGTAGATTAAACCTAAGCGCAGTCAGTGTCCGCTGAGAGTACCACACTTAAGCAGTTGTTCATAAACTACAGTAACAACCTTTTCGTCAATGTTTGGCCCTTGTCAACAACTGTCAAGTATTTAAGGACACCACTCCTCCCTGTGCTTATTATGTCAAAAAATTGAAAAATTAAAACCAATTAAAACCCTCCCCACCTCTCATAATTTTGAGCAGAATATGTACTAAAAAGGTACATGATATTTTTCATAATTCTTGAAAAGAATGTTCGAAATTCAAACTATTTAATTGGCAAAACATATAACAGCAATATTGTTGACATCAACTTTTGTCAACTTCACCCATCCTTGCTTAACAACAACTGTGACACTGTTTCAGATCCCTTCCCCTGATATACGCTCTACAACACTAGCCTATAGCTACAGCCATGATTTTGACTGGTATAATTACAAGTCGAAATAAACTATATATATATATATACATGGACAAATACAGAACAAGACAAACGTAAACTTGTGACAGCTGAAATATCATGCTTGCGCAGAATCTTAGGAATATCCCTAAGAGACAGAGTAAGTAATGAGGACATTAGACAAAAAACAGGCATCGCATCAATCTTGAAATATATTAAGAGCCAACAGATCAAATAGTTTGCACACATCAGCAGACTACCATCAGACAGCATACAACAGCAAACAATGCTACACAGATACACTGAAGCAGATCTAGAGGTCGACTACGAAAACGATGGACCACCGAAATAAAAGAGGCGACAAATTCCACAATATACTCAGCACACAAGTGGGCCATCTCCAGAGAACTCTTCTGTCCCTGACTCTGAAAGGCAATCAAGGGTTTAGCAAATATGTATATATATGAAGGGTTGGGGTTGCCGACACAGATGATTGGTATTGGATAATAATTTTGAACGTTTGGTTTTGCCGACATAGATATCTTTCCCTGTGGACAATCTTGCGAGTACTTAAGATAAAAAGCAGGTCAGCCCCCAAAAATGCACTAATATACGCTACATGCATGTAGGAAGAAGCAACTAGTACTTGGTACTGTGATACAATGTAGCAATCAATGTTGTCATCATGAACGAAAAATATCAAGAAGTCTAATGATTTTGATAGTCTTTATTCTTGGAAGTCGACGAAAGAATGTGATAGTCCATATGCTTGGAAGTCGACGAAAGAATGTGATAGTCCATATGCTTGGAAGTCGACGAAAGAATGTGATAGTCCATATGCTTGGAAATCGACGGAGACCTACCGAACAAAGGTGGGAATTTTGAGGCATACTCAACAAACGTGAGAATGTTGAGGCCTACGGAACATAGGTGAGAATGTTGAGGCCTACCATAGAAAGGTGAGAAAAGTATTTGTCATTCGAATTTTATACTAAAAGTAAAACATCTGGTAGGTTCACACGTATCACTACTTTCTATAGTAAAACATCTGGTAGGTTCACACGTATCACTACTTTCTATAGTAAAACATCTGGTAGGTTCACACGTATCACAACTATCTATAGTAAAACATCTGGTAGGTTCACACGTATCACTACTTTCTATAGTAAAACATCTGGTAGGTTCACACGTATCACAACTATCTATAGTAAAACATCTGGTAGGTTCACACGTATCACTACTTTCTATAGTAAAACATCTGGTAGGTTCACACGTATCACTACTTTCTATAGTAAAACATCGAAAACGTTCATGGATTGAACATGTATGACGAAATGACTCTTTCTTAAAAACGATATTGCGAGGTACAGTTCAGGGTTGTAGAAGCGGCGAAAAAAAGAAAATCATGGGAGACAGTATTAAAGACTGGACATGTCATGATATTTGCACACTTATCCGCATCTATCATCGCTGATGATAGAAATTGCTTTAAGCATGTGTGTTGAATCCAGTGTAGTTATGCTGCACTTTACACGACCCTCAGGGGTTATCGGTTAATGAATGGGTGGGGTAGGAATCAATCATATAATTATGAATTAAAACATACGGGTTTTAACCAAATATATGTTAGCAAAAATAATAACGTATTTGAATTAATCAATCAGATATGTATATAAAGATAATAACATGTGAATTAATCAATCAAGTGTGTGTATAAAAGTAATAACATGTTAATTAATTAATCAACTGTGTGCATAAAAGTAATATGTGAATTAATCAATCAATTGTATATAGATTTTTTGTTTGGGGATAGACCACAAATGATTTTTTTAAAACATATGTTTAAGAAGTTTGGGGTTGCTGACACAGATATGCTTCCCTGTGGACACCGTGCATTGACCACATGAAACAATAGGAATCAGGTATTTCGGCTTGGATCGACTACGTCTATCTGGCATGAGGTGTTCATCTGCCAGTGAATGTCTCGTCTAAGTAGTGGTTTAATCAAATAGAGATGGAACATATCAGCATACGACTGAGTATACCTATGGGATTGTTCGGAGTGCAATACCGACAAGTAGTCAACCAATATGGCTAATACAACTTGCATGTCATAATAGCTCAAATGGATTCTGTACTATGCGAGAGAAGCAAATACGCAAGAATGTTGTAGGCATATGTGTCATTATAGTTTTCTGATGAGGATGTCAACGTGATGATAGTTTAGAAAACGTTAATAACAATAATGCAAACCGTGATTATAAGCGTTCACTTTTTGCTTGTAATAGGCGACCGTTCCAAACAACGCGATGCATTCCAAAATCGCAATCGTTGGTTCACAATTATCAACGTTGTAACAAACGTCGCCATAAAGTATTCCCCAACAAAATGAAAGTTTGATTACAGTACTTCTGGTAAAATGGCTGACAGTGAATTATTAGCTAGGCTATGAGACTCTTCAGTATGACAAGATTGATTTCAGAAAAAATAGAGCTCGACTACAAGAACCTTGTGACTCCTGACGGTAATCATTCTCTGTTGAGTATAAAAAAACATTTGATCAGTGGTAATCTTCTTTGAAAACATGTGATAATTTATATCCAAAAATATTTGTCAAAATATATACAATTTATTAAAAATATTCGAAGTGGAATTGTACAAAATATTTGTTTAAAAAATAAAATATATGAATCAATCATTTGTGAGTATACTTTTAGATTGTGAACAAACCATAAATGATTCAAAAAATGTTTAGGAGGTTTGTGGCTGCCGAAGCAGATGTGTTTCCCAGTGGACAATCTGCAGAGAACACATGACAACATAGTGAAAGGCAGAAGAGTTCATGTCTCTTTATCTTTCAGATTTAAGATGTCACTCATAACATTTGCATCTTTTATGCTGTAAAGATTACCATTACAATTTCTTCAACGGTGCCAATGAAATCTGTTTCCTATCTTTTTGTTACTGAAGACATTTCAGCGGCAGTGCAAGTATACTATAGCTTCAACGAGGTTCTATATATAATATGCGCATGCGGTTGCGTCTGTGGGTCTCACCAATGGCTCACTAGACAAACCAACCATGCAACAGAAAACCTTAGTAGATGACATGCCTTTATATTGAGGTTATCTTCTTATAGAAGCTTCATGGCACGTCATCTATACAATCCCGTAGTCGTAACCTTCGATAACAGTTACCATGTTGTTCCGACAGACCGACGTTGTGCTTGAACTAGTTACGGGTACGGCGTGGGTGGGCGGAACAACATAGAAACCTGTCGCACGGGACAGAGTTGTGCCCTGATGTTGACGTCTGTTTCGGCAGCATTAGACTCGAAACACCATCGAGTTGAATGGCTGCTGGAACAGAGGGCGGAGCACTTATGCGAATGCCCCACGTGCTGTGAGTCCAGTTTCTAATCAAGAGTCAAGAATCAATCTATATATAATATATTTGAACTGTGTTTGAGGAAGGTATCTCATGCGAAGAATGTGGTTGAGGATTGTTGGAAGTTCATCATCATCATCATGTGCAGCGAAGACTGGTGCATACGATCATTAATCTGCACAATTCTATTTTTGGTATCTTTATGAAGATCACTGTTGATTCTTTGCCAGTCTACGATGTCAGACTCCGTTCGGGTGACTTTGTGTGCACGGTTTGAAAGGCTTGATGAAATAGTATCTTTTATTGGAGATGCGGTTAGTCAAGTACGGAAGAACGCGTGTGCAATTGTTGCTAGGCGATTTGGTGCCGTAGAACGGACTTGTTCAATTCCCGTTAGTCTCAAGATGTCAGACTACGTAATATGGTATCTTGCTGTTGCCCTAGATTGCTCTCCCCCCCTCTCTCTCTCTCTCTCTCTCTCTCTCTCGCTACTGTACTAACTCTTGCCCGTTTTAAAATATGGTTGGGGGTTACAATCTTATTTAAAGAAGCACGCAGCTTTCAACTTCTACCATTTCGGTTATATTAGAAAAAGAAATATAATTTTACCAATTTTTAAATGGTCTAGCTAACGTCTTTTATATTCTTAATTTGTAGGAATTATTATTTATAATTGTTGGCCGTGACAAGTGTTTCGTCAACATATTCGTTTTTTTAATGAATGAATGGCTGGTTGGCCATGAGTGGATGAAGATCATTGGGATTTCACAGGTGCGGGGATTTACATGGAAGTTTTGCTCTGGACATGTCGAAGTTGAGGGAAATGATCGATCTGAAATAATGTCTCCAAGAGCACAGGTTCCAGTACAGAAGATTATGAACAAGAGGGACATTTTGAATTCCTTATGTATATTTCTGTCTAATGAGGTGTTTGGCAACTGAAGCACGGATCATACTTTTTGATCAAATATAGGGTGCTCCTTATATGTGGCCTTGGAAGGTCGAAGACTCGAGGGTGAAGCAGACTGTTATAAAGAGAATTAAAGAATTTGGCATTACTGGTGGGGATAGTAGAGGAGGAGGGTTTAAGGGTAATGATGAGGAAGACATAAAATCAATAGGCTATAGGAACTATCAGCATAGGTATCCATCGCCATTGACTGATAGAGACGGAGCGCCTGTATGGATACTGAAGTGTACTGTTGTCGATTCAGAAAATCACAGATCACTTCTTCTTCTGCGTTCGCTCTCGAACATGAGGTGCGTTTGATTTTTGCCGGGAGTTTAAAGTACTTTGTTTTTGCCAGTTTCATAGCGAAGCTGCAGTATTTTGCGTCTTACGTACAGCTAATCCTTTTTTTTTTTTGGTATGTTTTTAATTTCGGGTTAGATTCCCTAGAGTTTGACATCCTTCTTATATGTTGCATATGTATCATCTCCTGTGCCCTTGGAATTTGCAGGCCAAAACACACGCTTGGTGACAGTCTCCGAGAACGCGGTAATCAGGGATTTAGGCTTGGATCGACTACGTCTATCTTCCCTAAGTGTTCCGCTGTCAGGTAACCTATCATGCGTAATTAGTCGCATTGTTCCTATGCCCATAGAGTACTGAATATTTTCTCGCCCGTTAGAAGTGTTTCGGTATTTGAAACACTCTTTATTACAGTATATTACACTCGGATTCTTTCTCCCTTCTAGTCTAGATATTATTCTCTACAATTGTAAACACTTCGTCCACGTCTGAGTCTCTATATATATCTGGGAGCACCGGGAGACGTATACTGCATGTTTCCACGAGACATTTTTCTTGGAGGTAACTAGAAGCTTGTTCTCGAGCTGAACATTGCTTTAGTTATGATTTCCATATAGCATTTCCTCCATTCTATTTGAACATAATGCTGCCCTCTAGCTCTGTAACTGTCCTCTAGTTCTATGCTGGCTTTTAGTTCTGTAAGTGTCCTCTCTTTGTACATACTATGTTAGCTTACTTCATCGGAGACTTGCGCACAATTCTCGATGTTCGTGATGATATCTTCCTATATCGGGACATCGATATTGGCCGCCTCTTCAATTCATCTGCAATTCTGCTAGCAGAGCCAGAATGCCTTGCGCTACTGTGAGTCGACAGTGCCGTTGTATGTGTTACGGCAGAAGTGTTGGAGATATAGCTTGTCTTTTTTTTGCAGTCAATTCTTATTTAATCTGCAGCCTCCACGGACAGGATGCCAAAAAGTTTTGACTAGGAAAACAGAACAAACCGCTGTATTTCTGTTTACAGGATGCACCACGTGGAGGTACTTTTAGGATCTTGGTTAGCTGCTATCCCTGGATCCGCACGAGAGAAATGCGGAACCCTTTGCTAAGTTAACTTATAATCAAACGTTAAAATCATGCTAAAACTAACCATTTTCGCCTCCATGACAAGCTCTGACTCAACGTCCATAGATTTGGAGGCTTCATTACCTCCCCCCCCCCCCCCACCTCCAAAAGGAACTCAGAACATAACTTTTAGCACTAGGAACTTAGCCAAAGAAGGGTAACTCTTAACGATTTTCTACAAAACGATCAAAAAAATCTTATGCAAAGAGAGAATTGCAATGAAAATGGGCGAGCGACTCTTTTTTCTTTTAATATTTAGGTAGCCCACTCCCCTATTAAAGGAGTATCTAAGGTGCTGCTGGTTTATATTGGGGCACCCCTTGGGATTGCTTTTGTCGTTGCACATTTGGGCCAATATCCTATCGATGTAATATCATTCAATGAGAGAAAAGTCACAGTCACGTAATATCATTCAATGAGAGTCAAGTCACACTCACGTAATATCATTCAATAATATCATGTACAGAGTCACGTAATATTATTCAATAGGACAGCAAAATTAACCTTGCAATCTCATTCAATGAGAGAGTAGACAGACCCACGTTATATAATTTAATGAGAGAGTAGACAATGCCAGAGCCACGTAATATCATCTACTGATATAGTAGACAGAACCACCTAATATCATTTACTGATATAGTAGACAGAACCACCTAATATCATTCTAAGATCAACTTATACGTAAACATGTTTACAGAGTAATAGCAGTAGTAATTAAAATTCCATATTAATGTATGGCTCAGAAACATGGACACTAAATAAACAATTAGAAGACAAAATTGATGCCTTTGAGATGTGGGTATATAGAAGAATAGGGAGAACATCGTGGAAAGAGAAGAAAACAAATAAAGAGGTGCTAAAGACACTTAATATGAAGAAAGAACTACTAAGAGAAATAAAGATCAGGCAAATAAAATAGTTTGGACACATTAAAAGATATGACACCCTATTGAAGACCTTACTTGAGAGTAAAGTCAAAGGGAAGCGAGCAAGAGGTAGGCAGAGATACAAGTGGGAGAGTAACATTACACGATAGACAGGTTACAGTCTAGCAGAGTGCACCACCAAGACAAGAGACAGGAGATGTTGGAGATACGTTGCAGCCAACCTTCGTTGCAGAGACGGCACTTGATGATGATGAACAGTAGTGTCGGCGGTGTGAGTCTTCTATGCACTTCATGCGTCGCACATAATTGCAACAGCAAAGACATCAAAGCTACAAAGAACAATATAAGCCAACAATAGAAGTGAGTGTTTAGAAAAGTATTCATGTTTGAAGAGTTTGTAGTTAATTTGTTTCCTTCTATTTTGACCTGTACATTTTTCTGAATTGATTTGGTTAAGTAAATTGTACCTCTTATGGTACGCTTCCATCGGTCGCAGTCTTTAGTCCAGTTTGATTATGTCTGAGCGTTTAACCAGTAAAAAATAGTGTACCAACAGTAAAAAAAATATACAACGTTTTTCTCAAGAGTGTCACACTTTGTTACACAGACACCAAATATTTAATATGGTTCAATAGGTGTAGTGGATTGACTTCATTGCACTTGGGTTCCCCCATATATATATATATATATATATATATATATATATATATATATATATATATATATATATATATATATATATATATATACTCTCTTTCTCCTCAACACAACGACAAGCAGCATCACGGAAGTACCGCTCAAAGTACGTAACTCCATAGCTTCATGATCTCCAAGAATCCCCGAAAAAATCCACTTCATAAACATGACAACACGAGCCGGATTCGAACGTGACCACTTGAACACAAGGCAAACAGCTTAACCTCCATGATACGAAGACGGATACACAGAATATGTAGTAATCTAGGAGAAATGTGTTAAAGAAATCACAAAAATCAGAGAGACACATACTTTATAATAAGGATCTAATCTAAACACAAACACTTAGCACTCAAATTAAACAGAGTCCACTCTACCATAGAAGAAGAAATCTATGACCATCAGAAACAGCGCTTATGGACAAGCTCTACAGCCCTGTTCATAAAACTGATGACACAATACATTTCATTGATAAATTCCATATCAGTATCTGACATTGGTTGGAGAAAGAAGAAGAACAGTTTTTTCGGAAAAAATACCGTGTTTATCGATGTTTCTGTTCTTCTTCTTCACCACAGTCCATATATTTTAAATAGTTTGTTCTCAAAGTGCCGCAAATCTCTTGTAGCAGGGCGGTGGTTCTGGAGATGGGGGAGTTTAACCTCATTTTGAAGACCTTTTTATGAAAACCGCTAAGAGAGGGGTTTTTACCGCCTTTTTGTTATATTCCAAGTAATACTACAATTCATGTTGAGATTTGCTAAGGTGGGATGTGAACACACTAAACCCCATTTTTACGGGCATTCAACTATATTTCAAGCAGAATGTAGTTTAGAGAAGATAAATAGTTTGTGTCGCTATTTTATTTTTGAGAATGGTCATATATACTCGAACTTTGCCTTTGGTTCATTCTTCAAACTGTTGATAAGGTGGGATGTATTCAATCTTTAATTGGGATTTCACTGACTATTTGCCACTGCCTCACGAGTTAGTGATGGAAGTCTTTAGACTAAGGTAGTAACACCTACCGAAAATCTGGAGAGAGACCATAAGGCCGTCCATGGTGTATTAACCCACCCTTTAGCATTTCCCTGTTCTGCTTGTTTGCAATCATATTGGCGCAGTTGTATTAACCCATCTTTTAGTATTTCCCTGTTCTGCTTGTTTCCAATCATATTGGCGCAGTTGTATTAACCCATCTTTTAGTATTTCCCTGTTCTGTTTGTTTCCAATCATATTGGCGCAGTTGTACTCGTATTAACCCATCTTTTAGTATTTCCCTGTTCTGCTTGTTTCCAATCATATTGGCGCAGTTGTATTAACCCATCTTTTAGTATTTCCCTGTTCTGCTTGTTTCCAATCATATTGGAGCAGTTGTATTAACCGATCTTTTAGTATTTCCCTGTTCTGCTTGTTTCCAATCGTACTGGCGCAGTTGTATTAACCCATCTTTTAGTATTTCCCTGTTCTGCTTGTTTCCAATAATATTGGCGCAGTTGTATTAACCCATCTTTTAGTATTTCCCTGTTCTGCTTGTTTCCAATCATATTGGCGCAGGCTTTCCCTTGAAACTAGTCAAGAGAGTTGAGAGAATATTAGTGCAAATTGACAATACACTTTCTCCATAGAACTGGGCAAATTGTCATGTTTAACGACTATGTGTCTCGACAATTTACACTGACATGCTTTCTGGTCGTCTGAAAAGAAGCAAAAAGTCATCATAAATTACTAAGTTAGTAAACCCGCTTTCTTCTCTGTTGTCGGTATCGTTGACTGCATTGATCCAATTCGAACTGCTTGCCAGCTTTTCAATTTAGAATCGTACTTAATCAGATCTGAATATCAAACATAATTATATTCTCTTACCACCCCTTCTCCTACTCAATGCAATTAGTAAATAGGCACACACTCAGACGCTGTCATAAACAGAGACTTGACACTATCGTAACCTCAAAGGTCAAACCTCTTGTCACTTTTGACATTTTATCCAATGAAGATAGTGATCCCAGTTCATATCGGACAACCACGTGCTCACTTTCTAGCCACCAGATACCTCGCCAAGTGCGTCCAGCGGTTAAACTAATAACGCACGGTACAGAGGAAGAAAAAACATGCATTCTAAAGATGATTGGTTAATAACAATAATCACTTCCGTAGTTTGCAATGTTCTGTGACTACTCATCAAGATGGAAACGCCCATTCACGAGCTGTATAGAGGTCATAGAGAATGCACAAATGATATTTGCGTGCGTGATGTGACATTTATAATCAAGATTGAAGACATCTTATTTGATATTATTTAGATAGCGTTTATTGTTCTTGATAATTGAGTTTTAGCATAGTCTCATAATCACACTCCGTCCGATTCTGTGGCTCAGAGGTGGTCAATGAGTATCTGACAGTCTATATACCTGAGTTGATATCAGAACTATGCAATTCTAGCAGAAAGCAATGATAACCTGATGAATATATATAACTAAATAAATTAATTAATATTGCATATATTGGTAAATATTGAGAAAATCACTAAATGGGATGTCCATAAAATACGGCAACAGCATTTAGCCAAGTTTTGACCACTCCTCTTTCCTTAACAATAAATGTCAATAAATCAGAGTCATAACCCCTTAATATGTAAGAAAAAGATAACCCTTTCCAATTTACATATTTATTTTAGAGAAATCAACGTACCAAAAGGTCCTTTTCAAGCATTCGTTCACAGCAAAATACGACGAGTTATAAACGTCAATAGTGATGTTCTTACTCGTCGTATTTTGTTGTGAATGTATTCTTCAGAAAGGTGTTTTGGTCGAAACGTAAATTTGTATGTGTTATTATGTGTCTGTCCAGTGATTAGTAAAACTTCCTAATCCTGTTACATGTTTCCCACGTTGGATTTCAGTTTTGCTGCACTGAAGAGATGTTGATGTGTACCGAATTGGCTTGACGTAGTTCTGATGGAAATTTCTCCAATAATTCACCGCTAGTCTTGTCCGGGTGACAATATTTCGGAAATAAAATGTCAGGACACCCATTAACGATACACAATTCTTATATTTGCTAATTTATTTTACTTAGAAATCGTGATGTGCAAGGACCGAAGCGCTGAACCAAATCCGTAGCAGGGATCGGGAGGGATTGGTTCACCCCTAACATCCGCTTAGAGAGTCAGAGCATGGCATGTAGCACAGTGAACTACTCAAAAGCGGGTAACCCCAACCAAGGCCGGATTTAGACTTCATAGGGCCATAAGCTATTTGAAATATGTGGCCCTTTAACGATTATGAATATATAGATAGTGAAATAAAAAATGTGTTGGGGCCCCCCAAGAAAGTGGGGACCCTAAGTTATAGCTTGGTTAACTTATTGGTAAATCCGGCACTGACTCCGAACCCCTTCTTCTTGCCACGTCATAGTTTTCCCACTAGAAGATCACCAAAAATCCCACGATAAAAGGAAATTAATTAATTTAGGTAAACACCTCATCATATCGACAATATATCTATGGCTTCAGAATAATTGATAATTAATTATCAACTGCACACCATGAGAAAATGTTACTGTATTTACGTGCACCATGCACACCATGAGAAAATGTTACTGTATTTACGTGCACCATTAGATCGTCAGTGAACATGGTGTGTTCTATACTTCTCAGAACAATGTAATTCTGCCTGCAGTTGTGTTAGATTTTAGATCCACGTATGCAAGTTCACACATCTTGTTCCTTATAACCAAAACGTCGTCGACTGTTTAAATTACGATTGCATACACATGTATAATTTCAGCAAAAATTTCACAAAATAAAACATATTTTATGAGAAATCTACGTATATTTTTTTTTTAATCGAGACATTTTATGTGTGTTTATTTCGTGACATTGTGCCAAAGCACGAACGTCCATAGTATAGTAGACCTGTTCGCTAAATCGTAAACATGAAATAGTCACCCATTTGCGTGTGATCTATTGGTTGGCCTTGGATTTATTGGCAAGCGACTCCATGTATGTAAATAGCGACTAATTAAAAGGTCAACAACAATCAAAAAAATAACAAATGGGGTCCAAATTAATTCATCTATGAGACCTGTATGTCGGGAATCACAACCAAAGCATCCAAAATAGGTGCTGTCCAAGCAAGACCATCATCACTAAAGACCTTTCAACTGAATTAATTAAGATTCCTTTTGTTACGTTTTTCTTATTATTGTTGGTCATTATTTTGATACTTGGAAAGCATGCCAAAAATAGCCAAGGTGACTCCACGAAAATAACTAGTGATCAACCGAAAGTCCAACATGGGCCCACTTTTCAGTCAAATGACAATTCTAGATAACAAGTCTTACTGGAGGCGGCCGTGGTCCAAGTAATAGCGGAAAGTCTGGTCACTCTGAATCTAACGTCGTCGGTCACACGAGTTTTCCTGACCACGTAGAAGCATGATTTCTTAAACCAATGGTATCATCAAATGACCCAACACCTCTGGGCTTTCCATTGAACAATGCCATTATTTCATTTCTAGCCTTTAACCCAAACGCGCCATTTAAATGTACTTTGACGCCTTCTCCGATCTTCCTCTCAGACCAACCCAGCACTCTGAACACGTGTCAGCGCGTGTACTCTAGTGACCGATCATATATCATCGACGAACGCATGCAAGCCAGGGTGAGTGTCCTAAAGATTACCATAACGGACGTAGAGGAGAGAGGTGGTGGAATATTGGTCATCGGCCTATATATGAATATTGACCATTGGTCAGAGAATGTACAACCTGACTTTTTAGAAAAGAAATTTATGGATATAAACGTGCAGAGTTATCCACACGAATCAGATATAAATGTGATTGAGCACTTTTGATTGTACAGTAGTGGAAGACACGTATTGGGTAATCGAACATACGATCAGATACATCGATACAAAATGATATGGTTGAAAGTATTTGTTTGTTGTGACTCCTGTTACGATGATGGTTTCAGTTCTCATGAGAGCTAGGATACCTAATTTTTGCATATAGATGTTCCTACGGGTTTTCCTATCCCACAAGAAATGCATTATATTTGAATATTTATGTAAATTTCCCATATAGTACTAGAGATATTGGATTACTTAGGGGCAACAGTGGATTTTCCAATTATCTGATTGAGGACCTAAGTTTGGTTTGAGTTCATGAATAAGGTATCATTTTTAACTCCATCTTCTTTAGTGTAATCCTGACCTGCCATAATATATTTAAAAGTTTCTGTGACAAAAATGTTTTATTTGCTTAATAGATTCAAGTGACTATTTTTTTGGACTAATGATACTCATGTGGATGTTTTATTGGCTTAAAGATAGACTTTTAGTGGCTGTTTTATTGACGAAAAGATAGACTTTTAGTGGCTGTTTTATTGACGTAAAGATAGACTTTTAGTGGCTGTTTTATTGACGTAAAGATAGACTTTTAGTGGCTGTTTTATTGACGTAAAGAAAGACTTTTAGTGGCTGTTTTATTGACGTAAAGATAGACTTTTAGTGGCTGTTTTATTGACGTAAAGATAGACTTTTAGTGGCTGTTTTATTGGCGTAAAGATAGACTTTTAGTGGCTGTTTTATTGGCGTAAAGATAGACTTTTAGTGGCTGTTTTATTGGTTTACAAATTTTAGTGGCTGTATTATTTAAGGATTCAAGTAGCTGTTTTAATGGCTGAATTATAGATTTTTAAGTGGCTGTTTTATTGGCTTATTGAGAAATTTCACTGAATATTTTATTGACATAAAGATTTAGGTGTCAGTTGTGTTGTCTTAATGATAGATTTAGGTGGGGTTTTTGTATTGGCTTAATTATTGATTTAATTGGATATTTTATTGATTTAAAGATTTAATTAAGTAGCAGTTTTATTTGTTTAAAGATAGATTCACGTAGACATTTTACCTGCTAAAGATAGATTCACGTAGACATTTTACCTGCTAAAGATAAATTCAAGTAGCCGTTTTATTGACTTAATTATATTTTTAAGTGGCTGATGTATTGGCTTAAAGATGTAAGTGGCTGCTTTATTGGTTTAGTGATAGAATTAAGTGGCTTCCTTTTATTTTGGCGTAATGATATATTTAAGTAGCTTTTTGTTGTCTTAATCATAGATTAAGTGGTTGTCTTTTTGGCTTAATAATATATTTAAACAATGCTTTAGAACGTGGTTGAAATCTACAAACCAAAATGATTATGTTCAGTACAGACTAGCTAGACGAAATACGAATAGAATAGTCAAAAAAGTCAACAAGAATTTCTGCCGCAAATATACTTAATGATAGTAGGCGAAAATAAACATTAATACTAAGAGCTGTTTAAATAAATAGATCGTAGTATCTAATATGTACAGTGTCTATTTAAAGAAATGCGAGAACCCTGCGTTACGCGAGGTGAAACTATGAGCAACGTTTGTATCTAGTAAAAGTTGTTGTTATTGTTGTTGTTGTTATTGTTATTGTTGTTGTTGTTGTTATTGTTGTTGTTGTTGCTGTTTCTTTCGTATATTTAGTAATTTTCGATATTATTTATTTAACCATCTATTCTGGCAGAGTAAGAATTGTAGCTGGTGTGTGTTATACCTACATAAAATCTATAGCTACATAGACCGAGGTCACTCCGCTGGCTGTCCCAATAAACCGCTGTCCTGCTGTGGTGATGTAGTTTATATAAGCACCATAGCACCACGTGTGTCATAAGGAGCGATTTTGACCCTCCCCTACTACTCATGGTCCAATCGTAGACAAATCAAGACAACATTTTCAATTAGAGACAATTTAGACAACACTATCATTCTAAGAAAAACAAAACAACATTATCATTCTTAGAGGAACCAACCTATCTAATTTTTCGGATTTAAAACAATCCCTTACTACAAATTGTAACAGTACAACTGTCCAGTTTAAGAAGAAATAAGGCAGTCAATAAAATTCATTTGAAATGATGAATCAAGATGTATATTACATTCTGAAAGTATTCACGGCAAGCATTACATTTTATTAAAGTATTCACGGCAAGCATTACATTTTATTAAAGTATTCACGGCAAGCATTACATTTTATTAAAGTATTCACGGCAAGCATTACATTTTATTAAAGTATTCACGGCAAGCATTACATTTTATTAAAGTATTCACGGAGAGCATTACATTCTTATTAAAGTATTCACGGCAAGCATTACATTTTATTAAAGTATTCACGGCAAGCATTACATTTTATTAAAGTATTCACGGAGAGCATTACATTCTTATTAAAGTATTCACGGCTGCAGTGAATTCTTACAACCGCAACTATAGACCATGACATTTTTCTGTAGTGTGAAATACGCACAACAAAAAAAAAACGTGTCTCCATTGAGAAAATCTTTGTGTATGTGCATTCCACCTATCTTCCATCCCGCCCCCCCCCCCCTCATCCCGTTATGAACGAACACGCCCACTCGAAGACGCTAACATGACAAACGGAAACAACAACAAAATATGTTGATTCCACCTCCCTTCCATGTTACACCCCCCCCCCTCATTTTATGGACACGCCCACAAGAAGACGCTCTCACGATAAACGTAAACAACATAAAAATATCCTAGAGACGTATAGTAGGTGTGAATATTTATTTTAAAACAGGGAGGGGGTAGGGGGAGGGGGTTAATGCTGATAAGTCTAGTCGTCTGAACAATGTTCCAAATTCGTGGAGAATTCAGGTCAAACTTCTGTGTCTGCAACACAATCTCAGCGGTTCTCAATAATGAAGACAATGGATCCATTTAAGACCTAGATTAGAAACAACCCCACCTCCCGGTTCAAACAAGCCATTTGAATTAATTTTTTGTGTGTAACGAAATGGAACCGTTTTCTTGGTAATCGCTTCTGTACATAAATATGAATCATGTACATCAGATTGTCTAGTCTTGTCTTGTCTTAGCCACATGTGCGGGGAAGCGCCGTGTGGAGACTGCTTCTATCTTCAGTCAATTGTGTTGCGATTGTTGATCTGATGCCATGTTGTTGTAGTATGTCTCTGATATTATCAATCCATCTGCTTCTATGTCTTCCTCTTGTCCTGTAACCAGAAGTTCTTATCTTGTATGCCTATAACATCCGTGTTTCAGAATATTTTTTTTTAAATGCCCCACCAAAGTCTTTCTATAATTCTGACCCCCCCCCCCCCCCCAATTTAACATACACATATTTTTAGTACATTCAAAAATTGAAATGTTTCCTAACAATTAGGGAATAATTGCATCTGAATTGTCTACCCCTCTTCCCCCCTCCCCGCCCCCAACAATTAAATTGCCCCATTGTCGGGTCTGGGCCCTACGTTGGAGAACAATGCTATAGATAGCTGGCGATTAGGTTCCATCTCATAAGGTAGCTGAACCATTTTATATGTTCTCTCTCTTAGTGTTTGAAGCACGGAATAGTTCCCTAGGATTTCTGGTGTCTTCATTTCTTATTTTGTCAATTATACAGTCTTTAGAATATGTTAGTTGTAAACACAGCTATCTGTCTGTCTGTCTGTCTGTCTGTTGTGATCTGATCTAATTATAATTATAATTATAATTATAATTATAATTATAATTATAATTATAATTATAAATCTTAATCTAATCTAATCTAATCTAATCTAATCTAATCTAATCTAATCTAATCTAATCTAATCTAATCTAATCTAATCTAATCTAATCAAATCTAATCTAATCTAATCTAATCTAATCTAATCTAATCTAATCTAATCTAATCTAATCTAATCTAATCTAATCTAAATCTATCTATGGGTGATTTGTCTAGTGGGCCATTAGTGATACCCACAGACACAATCGCATGCGTGTGATGATGCAGTGTTAAGATTCACGTTATGTACTGGTCACGACAGATTGAAATATCTTAAAACATACAATATAGAAAAGTCAGACATATGTACATGTGTCACTGAGACAATGGTGACTGAACATTTGCTGCGGATCTTCTTCTTCTTCAGCGTTCATTCTCAAACTCCCGATCGATCTCCCTGTAGCAGGGCCATTGACCAACTAGACTTCCAGCAGATTGCAATCCAGAAAATGGAAATGCGTTGTGTCACCGTTTTATTGGCGCCAATGACCCGACATACCCGTCTACGGTGATGTTGCAGATCTAACCAGAGACGATTATTTCAGCCACTAATGGGGAATAAAACACTAATGTCGTCTTTATTCATATATATATGTCTAGAAATCTAGAAATATTTGCTGTATCCTACATTGCAATTGATTTCCACTAGTCTTATGTAGCTCACATATTAGTAGACTGTCGCAAGAAAAACATTCCTAATCAAAGTTGATACTTGAATCTTTTGGTTCTAAGACTAGCGTCTATCCGCAAATATTACATCTACAAATAAACAATAAAAAGTTGCCTCAAGTTATCTGGGAGATTCCAGGCATCAAAAGATTTAACGAATAACAAATCTTCCACAACAAAATACATTATCTCTTCGTCTAGGTCAATGTTATGTTCAATACATGAAGGCGACACCGTAATTGTATAAAATTATGTTTTTCAAATAAGAATGGCCTGTCCATAGTGTTAGTACTTTGAAAAGTAATTATAATTTTGTTTTAACCGGTTGTGTCAACTATCCTGGCTTTGAGAAAACTTACACACATTCATTATATTTTGTGCAAGTTGTAAGCGCCCAAAGAAGATGCTTGCAAAATACGACACATTTTTTAAATAAAAAGAAGCACTTCCCCCATTCCCTGACTGGACTGCTTAATCACGGCACAATCATCGTCTTGGGCGCCCTCTTCCCCTGTTGCCATTAATTCTGTCTTCAGCTATTAATCTTCCCATGATGTTAGGTATCTCTATATGATCCCAAACAACAAATTCAGCTTTCCTGTTAAGATGTTGCTGAGGAGCTAGCTCTCCTCGACGTTTATTGATCTTAACACTTCTTTATTTGTATTTTTAGTTGTCCATCTATCTATCTATTGTCTTTTCTCTACTTATGCCGTGAGGCGTCGCAGGATTAAATGACGATCGGTTTTCGGGCTATTGAACGTCTGATCGCTTGATATGCAGTAATACTGTGTCGTCTCAAAATGTTGGTAACTCATTCAATCCACCTTCTTGTTGGCCTTCCTCTATATCTTGATGTTTCCATTTTCATATTGCATTCTCTTGTTGCTGGCTAATAATTGTTCATTCTTAATAGGTGGCCAAACTTTTTTCAATCTCGTTTTTCTTTATATTAAACACTGATTTTGTTCCAACTGTTCTTGTAATCTCCTAATTTCTCACATTATCTCTTCTTATTCTGTTTGCTGCTTTTCTTAGACATCTCATTTCACACGTAGTAAGCTTTCTCTCTTGTTCTTTAGTTAGAGTCCATGTCTGAGATTAAAAACATAGGCCTAATGTTGTGATAAATATTGAATTTATGATTTGCCTTTTGGTTTCCATCGGGATAGATTTGTGTTTCAAATATCATGTTAGCTGTCCATGACATACGTAAAATCCTTCTTTAGCATCTCATTTCGAAAGAAGTGATTCTCTGTGTTATTGTTTTATTTAATGTATGCTAAAAAGTATACTTAAAAATGTATACTAAAAATATATTTGAAAATGTATACTAAAATATATTTGAAAATGTATATTAAAAATATATTTGAAAATGTATTAAGAAAACACACTTGAAAATGGCAGGGAAAAGTATAAGAAACACTTGGAGCATAAAGAAAAAATGTGAACAAAAGATATATCACAGTCGCGCCCCAATTCTCATCACAAAAGCGTTCATAAGATCTCTTTCAGATCATTTTACATTTCATTCCTGACTTATTAGTCTTGTGGACTGTAAGCTATTGGTGGAATTCCATGCTTCAATACCTTCCACGGGAATTCTGTATAAACTGACGCATGATTTCTTATATTCCACAAACACACACATACACACATACACTAACTGAGTAATAAAACTTCCAAAAATATTAGATACCTCTGCTTATCTACGGGCCTGGTGCAATAGTATTTATTTTTAGGCTCTGTGGCGGTATGGTACATGGCTTGTCTGTGGTGGCCAAGGTACCGGGTTCGAATCCCGCTGCAGGCAATTGTACATTCTGCAGGCAATTGTATAGTTCAGAAAGAAATGACAAACTAGTAAAAGTGATTTATATTGTCTAGAAAATCTCTACAGACAAACAATGTTGTGTTGACGACTACATTCTGAATATGATATGCTCTAAAGTTTTTTATTATTCTCATGCAATATCAAAGGGTTCAAAAGTCGTAGAGGATTGACTTCACTGTACTCGGTTTCCCATATGTACTAGGTCACTTTCAACGAAGCATCACGCTGCTTGCTGAGAGTACCACTTTTAGTACGTAGCTCCTTAGCTTCAAGTGGTAATCCACAGGGATATCCCACAAAATGCATCTTGTACACAAGACAGAATGAAATTATCATGCAATTTGTGTAATAGTATTATTTTCATGCAATTTGTGCAATAGTAATATTTTCTTGTAATATGTGTAATAGTATAATTTCAATTAATTTTTGAAATAGTAATGTTTCCTTGTAATTTGTTTAATAGATTTATTTCCACGTAATTTGTGTAATAGTATTATTTCAATGTGATTTTTTGTAATAGTAATGTTTCCTTGTAATTTGTGTAACCAGGTTATTGCCACGTGTTTATGTAATAGTATTATTTCCATGTAATTTGTGTAATATATTTATTTCAACGTAATTTGTGTAATAGTATTATTTTTATATATTTGTGCAAACATGTCTACCTCCCTTCTTATGTAATTGAAAACGATATCCGTCTTGAATCATGTTGACACACCCTCCCCCTAAAGCTGTTATAGTGGTTTCTGTATTTGACAAAGTTCATTCATTTCAAATATTTTCTTCTATGTGTTCATTCTATTATTGTTACTTACAGAATGAGTTCTCTTCATAAATGCAGCGCACAAGAATAATGCAGAATACAACTTAATATCCTAGTGTATGTACACACATACACACACATGTGTGTAATGACATATTCTTTCTAAGATGTCTTCGTCGTGGATACTTTGAACGCTTCTCTGTCCTAGGCAAGCAGGATTGCGTTGGCCAGACATGTGTATACATTCTTACATTCTTGGATGTCGCTGGAATATCGTCTTCTTTGTCATCCTCTTCTTTCGGTACTTGTTACTCTGCCATCCAGAATCAGCATTTGAATACCATTATGTCGCTTTAGGTGTCCAAAATACTGTAACCTCTTTCTTATGATGGTATATAGAAACCACTCTTCATTTCATTTCAGTAATATCCTAGTTTCAATGTTCTTCTTTGTTTCTGCCCATGATATTCATGGGTTCCAGTAGATGTTAGAATTAGAGCTCATAATACAATGTCACTGAATACATTTTTGTATAATGTTGTGAATAGCGTGTTACTTTATTAAAGGAGTTTTGTAAAAAATAATAATTCTAAAATTTAGCTATACCTTATTCTATAAACCTGCCTCCATAATATTTATGAAGTAACTGTAAAGCGTTAAGCTTTAGATGTTTAAATGTTTTTATTTACTTCGATGCCTCTGTTAGAAAGGTGTCAGCTTCATTTTCATTTATTATTAGTTTCAGTTGATAAAAAGTGAAAAGTAGTATAAATTTACTTCATTGTATTTGAGTTTCCGGTACGTGCTCCGCCCCTGTCAACCGATAGGCACGCTTTCTGTCGAAATTACCACTCACTGCATACAAATCTGTAGTTTCAAGCGATAATTCCCATGAATGGAACAAATCCAATTTGTAGCCACGATATCACGAGCGAGATTCAAACTCGCGACTTCTTGAGCACAAAACGAACAATCTATCCATTTCTGCAATATATTTATTTGTCACTCCGGATCTATGATGAACATTCAGCTCAACGTGGATGATGATAATCTCTGCAGTGTGTTTGCGCCTCGATTCTTTCTCATTCTGAGCAAGCGTAGGAGTCTGTAGAACATTGCACAACTCTAGCCTTTCTTCTAGTACATTTGTGTTGTCCATCATTTATACGCAATCAAACACGAATATTATATTTATCCTAAACGACTTCGCCCCTGTTCGCAGATTTTGTTTCCTTCTTCTTCTTCTTCTTCAGCGTTCATTCTCAAATTCCCCCTGGATTTCTCTTGTAACAGGACAATGGTCCTACAAGATTTCCAGTTGGATGTAGTCCAGAGAATGGAAATGCGTTGTGTTGCCGTTTTATTTGCGCCAATGGCCCAACACATCCGTCTTCGGCGGTAGATTTTGTTTCCAGAAAGTGCAATCATCGGTCAGTGCTTTCTCCAGTTTTAGAATGAAAGTAGTGAGCTTTGTTGACTCATATAAACTTTAATCCTACTCTTATCTATTGAAGCCAACACCTCTACGTGAAGATGGCTTAGAGGTCAGCCAACAGAGGTTGGGAGCTAAGATTTATCGGGCAAACAAATATCGAGCAGGACCACAGTCAGAGATATCAGACTGAGAGGCGTACCAGCAACCAATGTATCATGCAACCCGACTATTTGACATGTCTACAGGACAAAATTCACTAGCTGTGTTCACATGTCTACAGGACAAAATTCACTAGCTGTGTTCACATGTCTACAGGACAAAATTCACTAGCTGTGTTCACTTGTCTACCGGACACAATTCACTAGCTGTGTTCACTTGTCTACCGGACACAATTCACTAGCTGTGTTCACATGTCTACAGGACAAAATTCACTAGCTGTGTTCACATGTCTACAGGACAAAATTCACTAGCTGTGTTCACATGTCTACAGGACAAAATTCACTAGCTGTGTTCACATGTCTCCAGGACAAAATTCACTAGCTGTGTTCACATGTCTACAGGACAAAATTCACTAGCTGTGGTGACAACGTTGTTGACAACTGCCAACGAGAAGACGAATAATCCCACAATAGAATTTCAACTGATAATTTGCCCTTGCCAGCATGTAAAGTCTGGATGTGACGGACTGCGCAAAGGAGCTCAACTAACATGGTCCATTGGGTAAAAAGGCGTCATTCAACTAGCGTCGTACATCGTCAAAGAGCACGGTGAGACAGTAAGGCACCCTGGTCATCTACTGCACCACGACACACGCTCATTTGTCTTGACTCGTCTTGCCACTGAGACCATATCTATAGGGGCGAGAGAGTGAGGATGACAACATTGCGCAAGGCTCCCTCACTTTAATCTAATTTTCATCACGCAAGTCATGACTTTCATCATCTTCATCATCATAAAATGTGAATTTGTTGAGCAAAGAATAAAACATAAAACAATATTATTATTACAGCTATTATCTAGTAGTAATTTATAGAACAACTGAAATTTAAAAAAATCTACAACAATGGCGACCGATAACACAGCTATTTGTGTTATTTGAAATGTCCAAAATATGTGCAAAGAACACACAACTAACTGTATTTACACTTTGAATATGAGGCAACATGTTAATTAAGTTTACTTCTGAACTGGCAGTGTCTAAAAGTGATGTTTGTTGGGAACGATTATAATCGTTCACATCATTCGGAACAAGATGATGATGATAACACTGGATACCTTTTAGTTAAGATTATTTAACAATCAATAGTTCAATATTTGTACAAACATTAGTCTTCCCTAGGGATTTCTCTTGTGTCTGTTTGACTTTTACTTTAGAACCGCTGATTTGTCGATTTGCTAACTTTACTCCGTAACCCGGAAATGAATCGTTTACATTTTTTTGCCTTGACCCAGAAAAAAATTACGACGAAAGCTAGGTCACTAGGCTAAACCTCCCACCCAATCCTCTGTTGTTCGCCTACTCCCTGATTTGAGGATATGTCAGAAGAAAGGGAAAACTGATGTCAACAACGATGCGTCACTAACTTCAGTAGCTCCATTGTGTTCACACACAAAATTAAAATAGAGAAATTGACTAAGATTGTGAAAAGTGAATACTATTTTCTTCCCGGGGTTTGGGAAACTACTACACCATTGTTGGCCCATGCTACATTGCTGACAACTGTACCACTAACATACTTGTGTGTGGTGGGTCGACACTGGAACTTTTATCCCTTGTGTGTGGAGCCTTGTTTATATTTTAAGTTGGGCGCGCCATTTAATTCATTCACAGTTTTCTGTCGTTGGTATAGTACACATATGGGTAAATACGCCCCGTGGGTCATGCTAGGCACGCAGAACCATTTTTCTCAGGCACTCCAGACTAATCTGACAGCACTAAATCCATAGCTCAGAACCACTAGCACTGAACCCCTACCACAGAAATCGCTAGCACTCAAACCGTAGCACATAAACAACTAACACTGAACCCCTAGCACAGAAACCATTAGCACCGAACCCCTAGCACAGAAACCATAGCACTGAACCACTATCACAGAAACAACTCGCTCAGAAACCATTAGCTCTGAACCCCTAGCACAGAAACAACTAGCACCGAACCCCTAGCACTGAAACCACTAGCTCAGAAACCACTAGCACTGAACCCATATCACAGAAACCAGTAGCACTGAATCCATAGCACAGAAACCACTAGCACTGAACCCCTAGCACAGAAACCATAGCACTGAACCCCTATCACAGAAACAACTCGCTCAGAAACCATTAGATCTGAACCCCTAGCACAGAAACAACTAGCACCGAACCCCTAGCACAGAAACCACTAGCTCAGAAACCACTAGCACTGAACCCATATCACAGAAACCACTAGCACTGAATCCATAGCACAGAAACCACTAGCACTGAACCCCTAGCACAGAAACCATAGCACTGAACCCCTATCACAGAAACAACTCGCTCAGAAACCATTAGCTCTGAACCCCTAGCACAGAAACAACTAGCACCGAACCCCTAGCACAGAAACCACTAGCTCAGAAACCACTAGCACTGAACCCATAGCACAGAAACCACTAGCACTGAAGCCATAGCACAGAAACCACTAGCACTGAACCCATAGCACAGAAACCACTAGTTCAGAAACCACTAGTTCAGAAACCACTAGTTCAGAAACCACTAGTTCAGAAACCACTAGTTCAGAAACCACTAGTTCAGAAACCACTAGTTCAGAAACCACTACTTAGAAAAATAATTATTTGTGCGTGCTCCTTAACACGGAAATAATCCACCTCCGATCAAGTATATCATCTTGTATGTTATAGGAAATATTTGTTTCATGCGCCGTACAAACTTTTAGTAGGATCGGGGGTGGCAGAACTACCTGAAACAAGACGCTCCTTGTTTTGTATTATCATAACTCTGATAGAACCATATTGGAATAACTGCGGATGAAAAAAGCGCACCTAACCATAACAAATCCTCTTTTTAAAATATTTCCTCTTCCAAAACTGTGAGAAAATATTAGTACCACTGTTTATGTATGGAAGTACGTTAGTAACACTGATAGTTGACGTGACGTACGCCAGTAACACTGCTAGTTGTCGTGCAGTACGTCAGTAACACTGCTAGTTGTCGTGCAGTACGTCAGTAACACTGCTAGTTGTCGTGCAGTACGTCAGTAACACTGCTAGTTGTCGTGAAGTACGTCAGTAACACTGTTAGTTGTCGTGAAGTACGTCAGTAACACTGTTAGTTGTCGTGAAGTAAGTGAGTAATACTTTTATTGTCATAGAACAAGAAATATTACGAACAGTGTTGTCTAATACACAACGTATAAAGTCAATGTCACCAACACATGCCGTCCTGTAGTTCATTATCCCTGATGGAAATGAGCAGATATCGCAGCCTTTCTTTAAACTTTGACACAAAGCCTTCCATAATTGTCATTTTTCTTATGTAATTTAATCCATCGAGAAGTACAATTAGTTGTTCTACAAGATCACAGTAAGTACTACAATTTCCTTGTCCAACCATTTCAAG
Source organism: Meghimatium bilineatum (assembly GCA_034231615.1). Taxonomy (NCBI): domain Eukaryota; kingdom Metazoa; phylum Mollusca; class Gastropoda; order Stylommatophora; family Philomycidae; genus Meghimatium; species Meghimatium bilineatum. The sequence goes on along the minus strand of CM067317.1, from coordinate 15,052,445 downwards.
TACATTGGGTACAAGTACATTCAAGTACATTGGGTACAAGTACATTCAAGTACATTGGGTACAAGTACATTCAAGTACATTGGGTACAAGTACATTCAAGTACATTGGGTACAAGTACAATCAAGTACATACAATCTTTGTCCCACCTTGTTACCTACTAACTGCAGACCTTTTGCATACCGTCTTTACTTATACCAAAATATCTGGTACACTTTTCCTTATGCTAGTTCGACATAAGAGCCGTGAGTGATTTAAAAAAAATAATTTTTAGCTGATCTGGAAATTGAACCTTGGATCACCGCAATTCGTTAACAACTAAGCTATAACTGCCTCACCACTAGATTAAAATAAAGATGAAATATTTAAGCATTACAGTTCGCATTCGCTAAAACATGTGGACAAAATTCACTGATCTTGGACGCATCATATAATCAAATTAGAAAAAACACCAACGAAATCCAATATATATGCAACATGGCATACCAAATATTATAACTTAGGGCAAATGTTTTCTGTTACAAAAACTAGCATTTGAACAGAACACCAAAACTGTATTATATAAAACGATAATCATACCGTAACTATGCCTCCAATGTCAAACGTGGACACTAGCAACAAAAGACAAAAGAAAACTTGTTACAGCAGAAATGTCTTGTCTACATCGAATTCTCTGAATAACAATAAGAGACAGAATCAGAAATAAAAACATCAGAAGACTAGCAAGCAATGCCAATCCTGGATTACGTCGGAAGACAACAGATTAAGTGGTTTTTACATGCTTCCAGACTACCCTTAGATAGTGCCTCTCAAAAAACATTACTATACAGACATAATGGATACAAAACCAGGGGCAGACCTTGCAAAATACGGATTTTAAAAATAAAAAAGTCAACAAAATCAAACATATATGAAGCACATACAAGTCAGTCTCCAGTGAACTCTTCTACCCCTGATGTTGCAAGGCAAAAGGTGTATAAAGCGAAAAGACAAAGAACATATCACATTCTACTCTCATATAAACAATAAACACATTAATGTCCATGTAATGACCTTTCAGCCCACCCAGCACAGTACGGGTCTTCTTACCCGTTATCCAGTCAATGTCAGATGCTGATATAGATGTCATCAATGAACTGGACTATGGTCACCAGTCCTGAGACAGTACCTTAAAGTTTGTCTGCCAGATATGTTTCAAATGGCCATAGTTTTCATCTGGTGGTATCTGGCAGTGGGTCGTTCTTCCAAATATATTCTCTGTTTTCTGGAGATTGTCCTTACAGCCACATATTGATATCACCAACTTCAAAAGTCCTGCAAATGTGTTATGTGAGTCTATTGTGTTATTTGATTCTATTGTGTTATTTGAGTCTGTTATGTTGAGTCTGTTGTTTTATTTGAGTTTGTTGTGGCCTATTCTCAATCTATAATTAATTGTTTGTTCCTTTCTTCCAATCCTGTAGAAAACATTGTATTTCAGCTGCATTTGAGAGTTTTTCCATTCCATGTTAATTAAGCCTTTGATCATGTCCCTTTCCAGAAACGATATTAATTCTTCTATCTGTTGTAGCAGTTCCTCCAAGTGTTTTCTAGCTGAGTGGCAAATGGATGGAACAACCAAGACTACCCTAAATCTTCTTAATCAAACTCATATATATATATATTTATTTATAAATATGTGCATGCATGCATTATGTTAAGTCGACCTGTATGTCCATTTTCTCAATTATTTACTGAATGCTATTCTGCTTAAAATGTCATCTTACTCCGCTTACACAACAAGGAAGTATTAGCATCTCAATTGAAATAACCCACATAAACACGCTTACCTGAAATGACCCACATAAACACGCTTACCTGAAATGACCCACATAAACACGCTTACCTGAAATGACCCACATAAACACGCTTACCTGAAATGACCCACATAAACACGCTTACCTGAAATGACCCACATAAACACGCTTACCTGAAATGACCCACATAAACACGCTTACCTGAAATGACCCACATAAACACGCTTACCTGAAATGACCCACATAAACACGCTTACCTGAAATGACCCACATAAATACGCTTACCTGAAATGACCCACATAAACACGCTTACTTGAAATGACCCACATACACACGCTTAGCTGAAATGACCCACATAAACACGCTTACCTGAAATGACCCACATAAACACGCTTACCTGAAATGACCCACATAAACACACTTACCTGAAATGACCCACATAAACACGCTTACCTGAAATGACCCACATAAACACGCTTACCTGAAATGACCCACATAAACACGCTTATCTGAAATGACCCATATAAACATGCTTACTTGAAATGACCCACATACACACGCTTAGCTGAAATGACCCACATAAACACGCTTACCTGAAATGACCCACATAAACACGCTTACCTGAAATGACCCACATAAACACACTTACCTGAAATGACCCACATAAACACGCTTACCTGAAATAACCCACATAAACACGCTTACCTGAAAGGACCAACATAAACAAGATTTGAAATGTCACATTACTCATCAAATTGTTGAAGCAGTGCAGATACACCCATCGTTGACTGTGTCTTCTTTTGTTGAACGCAGTTTCTGTCACTTTACCAAATAATTGAACAGTTTTAGGAAATTGTTTGCCGAATCGGTTACTTTGACATGTCATTTGTAATGTGTCTTGATAAAACATGGTCACTATTTTCACTCATTTACATCATCATCAATAAGTGCCGTCTCCACAACATAGGTTGACAGCAACAGACCTCCAACACATTCTGTCTCTTGCCTAGGTCGTGCACTCTGTCAGATTGTAACATGTCCATCTCGTGATGTTTCTCTGCGACTTGTATCTTTGTTTACATCTTTCTCACTTCCCTTCGACTTTACATAGATCAAATGAATAGGTAATGCAGGAGATTAGTTGAAAAGATGATGTAAGAGCTGAACTGAGAAGATGATATAAGACATCAACTAAAAAGATGATATACCAACTGAAAATATGATAAGTCATCAACTGGATAGATGATACTTCAACTAAAAAGATGATATACCAACTGAAAATATGATAGGTCATCAACTAAAGAGATGATATAAGACATCAACTGGATAGATGATACTTCAACTAAAAAAAGATGATATACCAACTGAAAATATGATAGGTCATCAACTAAAGAGATGATATAAGACATCAACTGGATAGATGATACTTCAACTAAAAAGATGATAAAAGAACAAGGAAACAAGGTGAGTTTTTTTAAAGTAAAACTAACGAGGTCTACTCATATGCGATCATATTTAAGAAATTAAAACTACTAAGCCCGGTTTATAAAAGTAAAAATGTAGGCTTCAACTGTTCCTGTCCATTTTTGTTCGGAGTTTCTTTCTTGTATTCGGTCTTCATGATTGTCTCTAATTAAGTCTTCTTACAGACTTCTCTAGAAATTGATGTCACTTGACAGACGCAATCTGCGCATATTAATACAGCTTATTAAATGTCTCCTATCAAAGAGAAAACATAATATAGAAAATAGGATGTGAAACAAGACCGCTCAGATGACACTCACTGCCTCGCAACTTGAGTCAATACGTTTTACATCCTTGAGCACACATCATTCCTAAATAAAAAATATACATTTTTAGTCAAGACTTCCAACATGTATATTCCCAAACTACTTTGAATATGGACTGGTCGATCGACACACAGACAACAACACAAACTGCAGGATATGTAAAGTTCTCGAGAACCACAAATGTTTAAGACGCAAGGCGAATGTGTGTCATCTGAGCGGACCTGGTTCAAATCCCGTTAGCATGGTGTTTTTCTTTATGAATATATCCTCGATGCTTCTGTCTTATACAATTTATTTACTCCTGTCACATATGAATAGTAACCTTGTTTATGTTTTATGTTATTTATATGTTTACAAGTAGTATTAATTTGATCATTGTAGCATCACGGATTCTGGTAACTACTAATGTTAAATGTTTGGGCTCTCCAGGAATTTACATACATGTGCAACGTATGTTATTGTTGCCTGTGTGTCGATCGAACGTTCAATGTTCACAGTAGCTTAAGAATATACAGGTTGGAAATCTAGACTAAAATGTCATTTCTTTTTTAGTGATGCGGTGTGATAAAACTGTCAAATACTGCATGGTTCCCGTTAAGGAGCTGCAGGAGGGATTTTGCAACTGTGTGTTAAAGGCCGCTTGCTCTTTCTGCCGTCACGTCATGCACTGGGTGAAATATTTTTAATTTACAATCTGACAGAAAAAAACCCATTCCTTACTGGGGATCGAACTCTAGACATCACTAGTGTGAGACCAGCACTTTAACCTCAGACAGAAGAACATGTTGACACAAGTTGCGAGGCAAGTTGGTGCCATCTCAGCAAACCTGGTTACAATCACGTTTGCTGTATTATGATTTTTCTTTATTAGAAATCACCTATGCTTCTATATTATATTTTAATGTACTCAAAGAAACTCAGTTCCTATGGTGACGATAAAGGGTGACAACTCCTTTATAGTAATAAAAAAGGCGCAGATCCCAGGTTGAAATCACCTTGTCTGGAGACATTATATAAATCAATAATAATTGAAGCGCGTCCTGGAGATTGCTATTCAACTGTTGTTAAATATTGAGGCACCATTCATGCATCCAAGCGTATCGCTAGTTCAGTGTGAATGGTTGTTGTTCGTATCAATAGTTTCACGAGTGGTGTTTTCAAGATGAGCTTGTTATCAACTCTGCTATCGCGCCTACTTAGAGAGTATAATTCACAATTTAATCAATCAATTGACCTTCCAATAATATAAATACAGGTATAGAAACACCACCTTAGCACCATACCTGCACTGAGACGTAATTAATCAAACCTTAATTGGTAGGGAATAATAAATCACAAAGCTATTGATCAACAATTGGAGACAGTAACCATTGACAAATATATCTGTGGGAAAGCACTTTATCAAGAAGAGGAGTGTTCTCACTTAGTTTAGTCAATCCTCGGTTTTATTCGGTTAATCCGTCCAAGAACAATCAGCGAAATAAAAAACCGAGGCGATTATTACCACATGTATCAAAGAAAGTCTAATTAATTCGTTCTAGAGTTTTCTCAACCTGGGGTTGTCCCACAGGGGGTAAATTTGATTGTTTAGGCCCTATCAAGGCCAGCACCGTGTAGTGGTGATGGAGCTTAGTTCAGACATCAGGGGCTGGAAACTAAGACTGGTCGGGTAGTCCCACTCAAGCAGGAACATAGTCCTGCCCAAGTAAGCAGAGTGCTGAAGACGGAGGCAACCAGCCAAAATGCGCACAGATAATCAGGATGCCACGCACAAAACAAGTTCAAAATTGGCAACACGGCCATGTGTACATGTGGACAGGTAGCACAGACTGCCAAACATATACTTCAAGAGTGTTCTGAGCAGGAAACGCTGAGGCAGACATATTGGCCAGAGGAAACAACACTGGAATCAAAGCTATATGGGTCACTGTATGAATTACATAAAACAGTAAGTTTTATTCAGGAAACAGAATTACAGATATAGACATGTTTCAAGTGAACGAAAGAAGAAGAAGAAGATTGTTCAGGGGCAATTCGACAATTCGCTCGTCTAGAGTTTAAAAACTAACAGCCTGCTGTGACTTCACTTGTATAAAAAGAAGAAATGTTGATATCTCAAAATGAAATAAACGATTGTAAATAAGACAACATGCAGACCATGTGAGACTTTTACTTCACACTGAAGTAAGGTGGCTCTCGAAAGGGAATTGCTTGAAAATATTTATGGAATTATTTGGTACTATTAGTGACTTTTTAAGTGAGAAACCTGAAATGAAGCATCTGTTAACGGTCGATGGTAAAACATTTGTGAGTTATCTTTGACAAATTAAATATATTAAATCAACAACTTCGAGGAACAAATAAGACTCTCATCGATGCAAAATCGAAGATATTGGTTTCATTGCATTTATTGAATTATGTCAAAAATATATTTGTAGCAAATATTTTGAAGTTTCATTGGCTGCAAAACTGAGACGAGACAGATACCGCTGTACTTGTTATTGTCAATCATCGGAAAATTGTATCCGCTGATTTAAACAGAAATATGTTCTGATTTAAAAAATTGATTTTCCAACGTGGATGACGCAGCCAATATTAGTGGATTTATCCGATGTATCAATGCAGTACCAAGAAGAATTCTCAGAAATGCAAAATGATGAGTCTATTACAACTTTATTCAATATAAAATGAGCAATTGCATGACTTTGTGATGAAACCAAAATTAAATTCCATTATTCAACCAACTTTGCTAGGGAGCCATTGTTACCGTTTTCATCATCAGAAGAATTTAGAAGAATTTGGATTTAGTGTTGTAAATGATTTATTACTAAAGAAAATAAATCGACTGGATATCACAGAACGTGAGGTTTGAGACTGAAGCTGACTCAATTGGAGTTTTATGTAAAAGCTCTCTGCATCAAGCATCAAGCACAAGGGTCTCACTAAATTTAGTACATTCATCGAGACGTGACCTCATATTGAATATTTTATTTAGGGCATTTTGGTTTTTTTTTTCTAAATGATTTCCTAGGGATTTCCTTCTAAAAACCAAGTTTTTTTTCTGAACAAGTTGTAATTATGCTTCATTTAGGTAATAATTCAATATCTTGATCTAAAAAAAATATATGTATATGTCACTTAAGGGGGAGGGGCATCAGACTTTTAGGAAGACTTTGGCGGGGCGTGGTACAAACAAGTTTGGGAACCACTGTTATAGACACTCCAAAATACGTACTAAAAACACATTATATAGAGAATAAATTTAGTGTTTAATACTAAAAATAATAACAAAACTAAATACAAAATTAATATAAACGACTAACACATGAACATTTAACATGGCATTTACCTTTCTATAAGACTTTTTGGCCTATGGAAGACCGCGAGGAGGGGAGTGATATGTGCATATATTATATTTAGAAAGGAAATTCTACTTCATAAGGAGCTTCAAGTCACTATGTGGCGTTTCTTCACTTCTTGGTCGTTACTAGGACCATCTTCAGAGCCGACGAATCTGATACACCCGACGAAAACCGAAACATATTTATCGCTGGAAAAAAAACCCCGATGAAAACCGAAACGACGATAAATGAAGTACATAAAAACCGAGGTTTCACTGTATATTAAAGCAGGACTAAAAATAGGATCACGAAGCGATTGAATAAAGGACGACACAAAGAATTGGAAACAGAAACGGTGTCAGAATAAAACAATTGAACGAAGCACAAAGTTTATATACGAAACACCTTTATTGTAACGTCTCACTTAACGGTGCATTCACGTATTGTTACTTTCATTTAAAAAAAAAATATTTGGTGCAGCTGACCCTAAATTGAACTGTATACATACAATAACAGGAGGAATGCAACGGTAAAAAAGAAAAGAAAAATAAACCAAATGAAACACACAAAAAATGTTGCAACATTCAATCACAGTTAAGAAGACAAATTCCCCAACTAATCTCTATTTGACATTTAGCACAAGGTATGTTCAATACTGCACCATGTTAGAATGCGACTTTCCAGGATTTGTTTTTCTCTGATATTTGTTTTAGGGAGGTTGTGGTGTGGATTGGGGGGGGGGGGGGAGGGGGTGGAAGGACTGTTATTTGTAGCTTTTCCTTCGTTATTTTGTCATGTCACTGTAGGTTCCATGTTGTTATCTACATTGAAAACAGATTGAGGTGAAGTCACCCTGGCCTTCCTGCATACCTTCATGGCTGGTTCTTCCTGCATACCTGTATGACGTAACGGTGTTTACATTGCAGCGTATGTCCTGAGATGGTAATAAATAGATGACAGATTGATAGTAGATGGATGATTGCCTGGTTGATAGTTCTCTGATATATAGATGTAGCATATATAGTTACCTGATTTATAGATAGCTACACTATATATATATACATGGATAGATAGCTGACTGATGGATAAATGGTGGATATATGGGTGGCTGATAGAAAGATGTTGGATATATAATTGGTTGATGGATAGATAATGGCTTGATAATAGGCTAATGGATAGCTGGTGTATAGATAACTGACTGATGAATAGATGGTGGATAGATGAGTGGCTGCGGGGTAGATGAGTGGCTTATGGATAAATGGTGGATAGATAGCTTTTTGATGGATATATGTTGAATAGATGTGTGTCTGATGCATATATGGTGGAAAGATGGGTATCTGATATACAGATGACGGATAGATAGCAGACGGATAGATATATAGATGGTGAATATATAGGTACCTAATGGAAAGATGATTGATATATAATTGGTTAATGGATAGATAGAAGGTGGGCATATAGCTGGCTGATAGATTAATGACGGAGAGATAGCTGGATGGTGGATAGATAGCTCAATGGTGTTACATGGCGGACATATAGCTGACTGATGGATAGAAGGTGGGCATATAGCTGGCTGATAGATTAATGACGGAGAGATAGCTGGATGGTGGATAGATAGCTCACTGATGGATACATGGTGGACATATAGCTCGCTGATAGATAGCTGGCTAATGGATAGATGGCTGATTGTTAGCTGGCTGATGGATAGATGGCTGATGGATAGATGGCTGATGGATAGATGGCTGATAGTTAGCTGGCTGATAGATAGCTGGCTAATAGTTAGCTGGCTAATAGATAGCTGGCTGATGGATAGATGGTTGACAGTTAGCTTGCTGATAGATAGCTAGCTGATGGATAGATGGCTGATAGATAGATGGCTGATAGATAGCTGGCTGATTGATAGCTGACTGATTGATAGATGGCTGATAGTTTGCTGGCAGATAGAGAAAAGTAGCTCCATTATATGTATCTGGATGTCTTTTACCATAATTACAAGTGAAATTTGTTGTCTATTACAATCACGAAGTTTCGCAAGTCGACGGTCTGAAATTTTTACCGGAGCAGGCAGCTCATCAGACCAATCACCACACAACTACAAAATCCCAGTCCTTACCGGATTTCGAACTCAATGCTGTACTTGCTTCCCAATACTAAGTAGACATGCTTCAATTGTATAAGAGGCCCAGGGTTTGAATACCTGTTATCTCTATTATTTATTGTCTTTATTATAAATAGTTGAATAACAAAACAGAATGAGGAAAGAATAGAAGCTGTCCATAACGTATGGCAACAATTTGGGGGGGGGGGGGGACGGAACTGATCTGAAAAATGTTGACATTTGGTGACACGATGGAAGGTAAGATTGGTTCGCGTAAGTTGAAGTCAATAATACCGTACTGTACACATCAATTAGCAAGTTTGAATCTGAAATTTCGTTCTAAAAATCATGAAGAGTTACAAGAATTGTATAGTTTCCCATACATTTCTACATTTTATGTGAACACATTTATTTATTTCAGTGGGGGGGGGGTGGTATTTTGCCATAAATAAGCAGCGGTGCAGTGTCCCTGAACTATTGACAATTGTGAACAACGTGGTGGTGAGGGGGTGGGGACAAAACTGGCATAATTTATACAAGAAACACAATCTTTTCTGTTTTGCCAATGTATAATGTTACGAAGAAACAACGAGTATTATGTGTCACTGCCGCGGACAGGAATCATCTATAACTGAATCATCATGTCTTTATGTGGACACCTTCATTATTCACGCAAATATCAATAACACTCCAAGTGTCTGCTCTCAAGTAACCTAGGTTCTTACACTAAGACAACTGTACTTGATGATAAGCTATACTCTCCTCGATCTCCTATGTTGAGTTCAATGAAGGTATGAATTCTATTGATACGTTCAAGTCAGGGATATAAAAAAATCATCGAAGTGGAATATGTACGCACTCAACTGTTATAATGTTCACTCATTGAAGGACAAAGTTAGGACTACATAACGAAAATGTTCCTTTGATCTTTAGGTTATATGCCCGTAGCCCACATGTCCTGGCCATAATCAGCAGAAGTTATTGGTTTTTGATCAGCAAGTATTGCTGCTGTGACTATAGTGTAACCGGAGACACGCAGTAACATACATTTTCATGGATAGAACGATAGCGATAGAGTAATACATAAATTATTATCATCAAGTGCCGCCTCGAAGATTGGCTGTAACAGACCTCCAATATCAAGTCTCTTGTTTTTTTGGTGCACTCTGCTAGACTGTAACCTGTCCCTCTTGTGATATTACTCCCCACTTGTATCTGCCTACCTCTTGCTCGCCTCCTTTCTACTTTACTCTCATGTAAGGTCTTCAACAAGGCGTCATGTAATGCATGAAATAAACTACTTCAACTAAGTACACAAGCAGACGTAATCCACGTTTCGAACGAGACGTCTTTACTAAAACATGACCAGAGCTAAATTAATTCTTCATTATATGTGCAGAAATGAACTCAACATCTTTGTATGTTGAAGCACATTCATACGTACACACATACTTATTTACAAACATACATATACATGCACAAATATATTTACGCTCACATATACACTACACATACATACTTACATGCACACATATATGATTTACATTTCGATATATATATATATATACGAGGGGGAGTCAATAAGTAAGTCACAAATGGCTCTTTAGAAAAAAACTGAAGACGATAAAAACCTGAAAACTGTTTATTTTTACACATACATTATCCCTTTACTTCTCAACATAATTTCCACCAACATTGATGCATTTATCCCATCGTTTTATGAGTCCTCCCAAACCTGCTGCGTAGAACTGCGTGCTCTGCTTTTTAAGCCACATTTTCACTTCACATTCAACTTCTGCGTCAGTCGCGAAATGCTTCCCGCCAAGGTGGGTTTTTAGTGGACCAAAAAGGTGAAAATCACTAGGGGCTAAATCGGGGCTGTAAGGAGGATGTTCCAGAATTTTCCAACCAAGATTTTTTATTTTCTCCTGAGTTAATCGAGCCGTATGTGGTCTAGCATTGTCATGAAGGAGTAGCACTCCTCTAGTCAGCAGCCATGGACGTTTTCTTCGAATTGCATCCCGAAGCACTGATAGAACTTCACAGTATGATTCAGAATTCACATTGTCACCTTTCTTTTTGAAATTGGTTAAAAGCACTCCTTGACAATCCCAGAACACTGTCAGCATAACCTTCCCTGCTGATGGTGTAACCTTGAATTTTTGGACACAAGGCGAAGAAGGATGTTTCCATTGCATTGAAGCACGCTTTGATTCAGGCTGGTAGTGATGCACCCATGATTCGTCCCCAGTAATAATCCTGTTCATCATGTCTTCTCCTTCATTTGCGTATTGACAGAGATGCTCCAATGGCAAGCCTAATCGGTTCATTTTGTGTTCGTCCGTCAATTGTCTGGGCACCCACCTTGAACACACTTTCTTAAATTTCAATCGGTCATGCATGATGCTGTATGCTGAACCACGTGAGCACCCTATTGCAGCTGCTACAGTGTCTATCGTTACTTGTCTGTCACCTCGAATCATCTCCTCAACCCGCTGCACAGATGCGTCTGTTGCAATTTCAACAGCACGACCAGATCGGATTTCGTCAACAATTTTAGAGCGTCCTTGAGAAATTTTTTTTACCCAGCTGTGCACCGCTATACGGGACAAACAATTGTCAGCATAAACAGGAAGCATTTCTTTATGAATGTCTTTTGCAGGCAGTCCTTTTGCCCATAAAAAACGCACAACAGCACGTTGTTCATTGATTGTACACTCTGTAAGTACAGTAGCCATTTTGTTTTTTGTGCTGCGCATGCGCAAGGTACAGCTAGCGCCATCTAGCGAACATAAACATAAAGTTCTATGATGATATCAACTATAAACAGCTTTAGAAACCACCTACTGCATTTTCCTGCCATCCAACATCAATTTGTGACTTACATATTGACTCCCCCTCGTATATATATATATAATTTATATATATATAAATTGGTAGCATATCATATTCAGAACGCAGACATCTACCCAGAATTTTATTGTTGTAGTTATATTCTAGGCAATATAAATACTCTCAGTAGTTTTCTATTGCTTCTGTATGACCGGAATGTATATTCTGTATAGTATATTGTGTATATACATAATCTGTATGGTGCACGATTGCCTGTTGCAAGATATATATGGAATCTATATGGATATATAATTTTAGTTTAATTTTATGAATGGAATTTGAAGAACTCTGGGCAAGACCAAAGGTCTGCGATCTCTCTCAGCCACGACGACGAGTATGTATGCTAATGGTTCCCATAACTTGTTGGATGTACACAATGCCCTTGTGTTGCCGGGGCTCGGAAGGGGAGCAAAGAATAGCATCACTGTTTACCTTCCACGCATGTCGTAAAAGGCGACTAAGGAGGTTATGGGATGGAGTTAGCTGTACCATCCCATATAGGGTCAGTGACCCAAAGCCATGCTGAAGTCGGATGTGTCAGGCCGAAAGGCGCAGATATCGCAACAATGTTGTAAACCATGACACAACGCATTCCGTTCTCCGGACTACATCCTGCTAATCTGCAGGAGTTTGAGAACGAACACAGAAGAAGAAGACGAAGAAGAAGAAGGATGTACACACTCCATAACCTGCTACTCAAACATCCGTTTCATGTTCTAATCTTCGGGTAATTTCAAATTCTTTTAGTCGCAATATCATGTCTTCTTTCATTCTTCTGTTTTAATTTCTATAGTGCTCATTATTTGATGTAATGTCCTTTTTGTTCCTAATTAATTTCTATAGTATTTGTGCATATGAAGCTAATCTGTCTTTTCGTTCATTGCAGCGCACTTCCGTATGGAAAATAAATCACATTTTCATCAGCAATATCGGACACACGAAAGCGCACAAATGACCTTTTCTTAGCTAATCCCCACCCTCCGTGAGTAGAACGTATCTCTGGAGCTGTATAAGTATATGTGTATGTATATAATAATTATTATCAAACTAGCAGCTGTCCGTCGCTAATATTGATGACAACATTTTCAGACTTACGTTATTGCATCTGTCTGCTGTGTGAGGGGATGACTGAAATGTCAAAGTCGGACATAGAATCCCCTACCACATTTGGGACCAGTATAGTCAGATTTGGAAATCGGTGTTGTTGTAGTCCTGTGTATTTTAAGGGCAGCAGGTTTTCTCTATCCCTCTGAGATGTGATGCTTTTCAGTAATGTGCGCACATGTGCTGGTATTCCTGCGCCACACTAGACGATTCTGAGCGACTGCCAGGATGGCGTCGATGTTGTAGATATTTTTACTTTATTGTATATTAATGTTGTTTATACTTATATACACTATATGGTAGCCGCCGTTGTGCCATGTTAAGTTATTCACCGGCTGACTAGCAGACCGGATTTTGAATGCATTCATTCTATCTATCTATACTCTGTGGCCCTTGTTTGCCTGTTGGCGTCTGAGGTGGAAGATTTCTCTGGAGATGACCTTCTTGTGTACTATTTGTAAGATTGTTCCTGTGTCTTCTTTGATTTCTGTGATCCATCTTTTACATGGTCTGTCTCTTGCTTAATAGCCGTGATGTCTATGTGTTCATTCATTGTTTGAAATACAAATTGTTGCCATGATTCACAAATCCAATAAAAAGTCTGATACCAGAGCTTATACTCTGGGAAGATGGAGGAATAGCACCATCACTACTAAGCAAAGGAGGTAAGCGACGCTAGTCATATGATTTCTGGTGAACCACTAATTAGACAGGTGAGTACTTTATCCACATACTTTGACGCTATTGTGTGTGTGTGCGTGTGTGTGTGTGTGTGTGTGGGTGTGCATGTGTACCCGCACATATGTGTTTAACAGATTGCTTCTATATACACCCTAAATATTTCTGTAATACTATTCACCTTGTACTTAATGAACCAGGTGTTTCGTGTAGCAAGGTTAAAACACACGTAACATTCCACACATTCTTGCAACAGATTAATAACTCGTTATATGAACTGAGATACAACTTGGACATACACAAGTTACAGACAATTAGAAGGAAACGTGGCGAACAGAGTTAATGTATCATTAACGTTTTTAATAGCCAGATTGTACAGTGCTAACGTCTTACATAACCAGATTGTACAGTGCTAACGTCTTACATAACCAGATTGTACAGTGCTAATGTTTTACATAACCAGATTATATAGTGCTAATGTCTTACATAACCAGATTATTAGGTGCTAATGTTTTACATAACCAGATTATATAGTGTTAATGATTTACATAACTAGATTATATAGTGTTAATGTTTTGCATAACTAGATTATATAGTGTTAATGTTTTACATAACTAGATTATATAGTGTTAATGTTTTACATAACTAGATTATATAGTGTTAATGTTTTACATAACTAGATTATATAGTGTTAATGTTTTAAAGAAAAAATTTTAAAAATTAGAATGGGTGGGGGTGGGGAGGGGGTTAAATTTGTAATTTAAAAAGAATCGATGTTTTGTTGTCGTTTGGGGGGGGGGGGGGGGGTTGGACTGATTGTTGCGTGAAGAAGAGGTTCCGAATTCAATTCTGGTATACATATTTAGGTCAAATTCATCATCATCACAAATTACTATCTCTATGAAGGTTAGCGTCAACTGACCTCCAAGATCATTTGTCTTTTGCTTTGGTGTAGGACTCTGCTAGATATCCATCTCGTCACGCTTCCATCCCATTTCTCGCCTGCCCTCAACTCTACCCTCAAATGATGTTTTGACACGTTCTCTTCTCTTTTAACGTATCCAAAATATTTAATTATTTTCGTTTTCATTTTCTTTAGTTGTCCTTTTTTTCCATATGAAGTGCTGTGAGAATTTCTTGATTGTTTTCATATCTCTCCATGAAGTTCTCCCTATTCTTCTATATATCCACATCTCAAAGGCATCAATTCTATCTTCTATTTGTACGTTCATTATCCATATTTTGTAACCATACATTCACGTAAAATAGATGTAGCATGTTCTAATTCTCGTGTTTAGTTTCTTTAAGTCTTTTTCCAGAAAGAATCACACTTTTGATTATACATTTTTATTTGACTAATTAAATTGATTAAATCGTGTCACTATAGCATGACATATGCATTTACTTATAGGAGGTAAACAATCTTGGCGTCGAATCAGTTGTACAGTACGGATGTGAAAGTAGAACAGCAGGTACATGAAGAAGAATATGAGCTTTTGAAAACATATGTTGCAGTCGATTATTGAGTACCCGTTATACAGAACATAAAAGCAAATTATATCTGAGATACAATGTTCTTGCAGGTCAACAAGAACATCTCATGGCAGTAATAGAACATCGCAAACTTGTGTTGTTTGGATACATGATGAGGCATAATTTCCTTTCCAGGACTGCCCTTAAAGGGACAATTGAATGTGGAAGATGAAGAGGACACAAGAAAGTATAGATTAATAATATTGAAGATTGGAAAGAAGTTTCTCAACGCTTAAACAAGAAGTTGTTAATAGAGAGTCATTGATGAACGTTTGTGTTAATGTAACAAAATAATATACCTACGACCCTGAAGGGTTATAGAATTGAAAATGATGATGCGAGTGGATAAACTGAGGATGCGAGTGGGTAAACTGAGGATGCGAGTGGATAAACTGATGATGAGAGTGGATAAACTGATGATGAGAGTGGATAAGCTGAGGATGTGAGTGGATAAACTGATGATGAGAGTGGATAAACTGATGATGGGAGTGGATAAACTGAGGATGTGAGTGGATAAACTGATGATGATAGTGGATAAACTGATGATGGGAGTGGATAAACTGATGATGAGAATGGATAGTTAGTCTCTCATATGACATGTGTAGTAGCTGATGAATCGAGAGCCTCTCGTCCACATTGTACTGGTGATACGATTCGATGTAGTAGTGGTGCCTACAAATTGTACTTCTGGTACGACTGGATGTATTAGTGATGCCACTAAGTGATTAGTGATGTATTAGGGAGCCGCGTAGCGCAGTGGTTGGCTCACTGGTATCGCATATGAGTGGTCCTGGGTTCATTCCCCAGTTGATGCGGAAATGTTTTTCGGATCGCAACGGCTCCCGGGTCGACCCAGCCTTAAATGGGTACCGAATTAATCTGGGAAGTAAAGACTGCGAGGGAGAGGAGATGGCTACCGCCCTAATTTGCAGAGCTTCTATGCTGTACAAATACAACCAGTCTGTTCTATAAAGCACACTTGATACTATCCAGCGACTTTGATACTAACACAACTTTGAAAACAGTAGCACAATTAACACTTTGAAAAAAATATAGCGCCATATTGGCGTGACATTTCTAAGTATAAGACTTTGATGCCACATGATTAACAAAAATGTGCTACAGACATGATAATGTTCCTCCTTCGTAAGCAAAGATGAGCATGGCATGAAAAATAATACATGCCATGAACAAGTAGAAAGAAAAACATTTGTAATCGTCTAATTTGGTTTGTGAGTTCGTAGATGCCCGATGAGTCCGATTCGTGTCAGGAAAGTTCTATTGCAGTGCAAGCAGGAGTGCAGAGGGTTCAGGGTATGGGAGTTTTCTGATTTGTCCTTCCGCTTCCGTCGCTTGTACATTGCCCGCAGTGTTCTTACTTTTTTTAATTTAGTGATGACAGCAGTGATCTTGGTGTGCCAAGCTGAACGATCAAGGGATGTAGTCTTCCAGGTGCTAGGATCGATGCTGCACTGCTTGAGTTTTTTAGGTGATCATTGAAGCGCCTTTTCTGCCGTCCGCTTGAACGTTTACCATCGCACAGCTCCCGATGGAATAATCTATTTGGAAGTGGCTTTTCTAGCATATGGACGATGTGACCAGTCCAGTGGAGTTGGGACCTAGTTAGCAGGACATGAATTGCTTTGCATACGGGACATCTGAAGGATTTCCGTGTCTGGTACTCGTTCCTGCTAACGTATTCCCATGAGGTTTCTTAGGCAGCGAAGGTGGAAAGAGTAAGCTGTCGAGCCTGTCTCGCATAGACAGTCCCGGATGACGCGGAATAAAGCAGTGTTGGTTGAACGAATGCGCGGTACACCTCTAGCTTTGTTGTCAAACTGAGACTGCCTGATCCAGACGTTGGCACGAAGGCTCCCGAATTCCACACTGGCACAAGAAATACTCATGACAACATCCTCGTCAGTTGTCGCAGTTTGTGATAGGTAGCTGCCGAGATATACAAACTTATTGGCAGTATTGAGCTTTTGTCCCTATACTGTGATTACTGATTCTGTGTAGTGGACACCTAGCGCTGGTTGATACATTACTAATGTCTTCGCGGGGCTGATGGTGAGACCGAACTCATCATAGGCCAAAGCAAAGAGGTCTATACTTAGAAGAAAATACATAGTTGAAGACAAGCTGAGCGACAGATATGAAACTTGAAAGAACAGTTTTATTGCACTGTATGATATAGGACAGGTTCAAATTTATGATGCTAGTATTAGTGAAAGAGAGAAGCTCATGATTTTGTCCAGTTCTATGACTGAGAGATATTAAGTGCTTTTTGACCTTTCAAGGTACCTGGTTCTAGTTCACCTGCAGACAATCGTGTACGAAAACTAACCAGAAAGCAATGAAAACTTATATACGCTAGATATTGTCTGTAAAATTACTACAAATATAGAACGCTGGATGATTACTACTTTTACCGGAGCCCGAAAGGGGAGCAAAGAATAGCATCACTGTTTACCTTCCACATATGTCATAAAAGGCGACTAAGGAGGTTATGGGATGGAGTTAACTGTCCCATCCCATAGGGTCAGTGACCCAAGCCATGCTGAAGTCAGATGTGTCAGGCCGAAACGCGCAGATATTGCAGCAATGCTGTAAACCATGAAACAACGCATTCCGTTCTCCGGACTACATCCTGCTAATCTACAGGAGTTTGAGAACGAACGCAGAAGAAGAAGAATATGATATCACAGGAACAAAGGATAGACAGAAATAGGGAGAGATAAAGATATATATACAGTGAGATAAAGATAGAGAGAGATAGAGGTAAAGTGTCGGATGAAGAAACACACAGATGGAGAGATAGAAATAGATAGACCTCAATGATATGGTAATTTGAAAAGTTAATGATCAAACGTGTTATCATTGGTGCTAGAAAGGTACACATGACGAAGATGACAAGAAACGTGAGCACTACTACAATGGACTTCTCTACAAGGTGTAGTTAGAGCATTTCACCTGCTACTAATAACGTCACCTGCTTCAGGTCACTACACCTGTTCTTGTCTGATGGTGCTCAGAAATGGTAGCACTATTCACTTAACCACTTATGTTGCAAACGGGACCTGGACTTATAGTTCAGGGTGTCAGTGTGCAGAAAATTGGGTCACTGTCTCCTTTCCAGCAATGTCGAAGGAGGCGACTAAGGAACATTGGTAGAAAGGATGACGACTTATCACATATAGAATAATGGATTGTCATTACATGTCTTGTTTCGAGTTTTTGTTTTTTCTTATGTCTCATGTCTTATGTCTGTCTCATGTCCTATATCGGTATCATATTTCTTATGTCTGATTTCTTTCGTCTCATGGTCCAATACATGGTGAAGAGATACTGGCAAGAGAACATTTGTTCTTTTGTGACTGACTCCTACACAGGTGACGGGAAAATTGTCATCACTGCAGAGTGGTCACAGATTTGTCAGAAGATTGATGACGTAATTTTCCCAGAAGTAGATACTGCATTCCTAGCAGGACGTGACGATCATGGGATACGGCAATACTGAAGTGCCTCCCTTCAGGAACTACACATGCATTCAGAACACTCCCCACTTCTTCCAAACAAAACAATGACTTTGACTTCGGGTGTTGCCATTGTTACTCAACTTCTTCCTAACAAAACAATGACTTTGAGTTCGGTGTTGTTACTGTTACTCAACTTCTTCCTAACAAAACACTGACTTTGAGTTCGAGTGTTGTTACTGTTACTCAACTTCTTCCTAACAAAACAATGACTTTGAGTTCGAGTGTTGTCACTGTTACTCAAATTCTTCCTAACAAAACAATGACTTTGAGTTCGAGTGTTGTCACTGTTACTCAACTTCTTCCTAACAAAACAATGACTTTGAGTTCGAGTGTTGTCACTGTTACTCAACTTCTTCCTAACAAAACAATGACTTTGAGTTCGAGTGTTGTTACTGTTACTCAACTTCTTCCTAACAAAACAATGACTTTGAGTTCGAGTGTTGTCACTGTTACTCAAATTCTTCCTAACAAAACAATGACTTTGAGTTCGAGTGTTGTCACTGTTACTCAACTTCTTCCTAACAAAACAATGACTTTGAGTTCGAGTGTTGTTACTGTTACTCAACTTCTTCCTAACAAAACAATGACTTTGAGTTCGAGTGTTGTCACTGTTACTCAACTTCTTCCTAACAAAACAATGACTTTGAGTTCGAGTGTTGTCACTGTTACTCAACTGAGAAGGAGCTGTACTTTTATCAGAAAGACAATGGACTGTAAGAGCTACGTATCCACAGATAAGTGGATTGCTACATCATCATTTAACATTTCAGATATACACCAGGTTGTCATGTGACGTATTACTTCCAGAACGTTGTCATGTGACGTATTCCTTCCAGAACGTTGTCATGTGACGTATTCCTTCCAGAACGTTGTCTTCCCAATGAACTCTCTGAACCTCTCTCTGTCTTGGGCGATGTGGCTTTCATTTTCTAGCGATGTATTCATGTTATCTTTAATGTCGTCAGTCCATCGTCTTCTTGGTCTGCCCCTTCTCCTCTTCCCCATGTACTCTTCCCTCCAATATTTGTCTTTCTAAACAGTTTATGTCTCTTTATATGACCACACAGGCGTAGTTTTATTTTTGTACTAGGTTAGACACGTAAAATACACAACGACAATTGTGTGGTCAGTAACATCAGGTAAGTCGTCGCCTTATCTTTCAACGATTATAGTTTAGAAAATCAGTAATCCATTGGTATATAACTTCTCTATCATATACATGTGTTGGAAACCTGTCAACAGATAACTCGATTATAGATTGATTAAACCTGAAAACTGATAGTATCTGTTGATTGAAGATATTAGAGAATGAATTCATCGATTGATTGAATATAGTAACTGGCGGTTTTATTTATTGATTGAACATGGAAAATTCTGTTTTTCGAATGATTGAGAAGGTAAAAAACGTAGGTTTTATCATTTGGCTGACTATGAATAACCTTAGTATCAAGGTTTGATTACACATCAAAAACGTGGTTTTATCAATTGAATAAATGAGAATAATTTTTAATCGATTAATTGAACATTAAAAACCTGGACTGAACAATTAAACTTTATGCATTGATTTAATACGGAAAAACATATTCTAACAATTTATTGAAAGGGATATAATGCAATATTATCTTATTTTTGCTAGGGGAAAAAAACATTTTCAAAGTCCTACAGCCTCATTCACAGAATTTCTAGTATCATTTTATACATGTTATAGACATATTAACCAAACTGCATTTCATGAAATCATATATTGTTATCCGCCAATACAATGCAATGTTTTCACCGATTTTTCTGTCTACGTTATATTTGTTATGTATTGTTTGTTGTGAGCGAATCTTCGCAGTGACACAAGGATACAATAGTTGTGAGTGAAATAAACAATTCATTTATATTTATTCGTCTTCTTCAGCGTTCATTCTCAAACTCCCGCCAGATCAATGTTGTGTCACAATAATGATCATACTTTATTTCCAGCAGGATGTAGTTCAACGAATGGAAATATCATGTGCCTTCCTTTTATTTGCGCCAATGGCACGACACAACCGTTTTTTTGGCAGATGTAGATTTCTATTTAATTTGTAGGTTCTAAGAAATATTACTGTAGAATCTGTTGACAGTGCCCCTTTCAACCCCACATCTCACCGGATCCTGTTTCAGGAGTATTACAAGTAATCAAGAAATATATCACATGTGAAGATAATATGTCGTATCATGTTCAAGTTTTGATATCAGGATAACCTTTTGCAAATGAATGATCAGCGAGAAACTAAAGAAATACCAAATGAAAAGTCACGAAAAATTATGTCAAAAAATATGATACGCAAATTCCCTTCTTTTTTTTCCAAGGATACATAATTTTTAAGAAACACCATCTGTTGGAAACGATTGAGGCTACGCCTTTCTTAATGTCAGATATAATCTTGGCCACTTAAGGCAAGTCACATCTGTACGAGACTGAATGGAACAACTGGCAAGAAATGAACGGTCTTTTCGAGCTGGGTTTTATTGTTTACATCAGGGACGCTAACTCAGATAGGGGAAATAAAGTCAGTGAACTCCCTTGTGTATGAAGATAGCGCACAATAAGATGATACCCCAAGATAGGGGATGGTCACGTGACATCCTATTTTGAACGTGTTCGAACGATTGGAGAATAGAAGTATCCCACAGGATGACAACTTAAAGTTCCTGTCGCTGAGGCCAAAAAGGTCGAAACGTGACAACAATAAAATGTCCAAGGCTGATTTTAGTGCAATTAAATAATATGAAACTGTATTATAAAATAAATGGAGTTTAAAAATGGAATTATGTGCATTAAACAATTGCGTATCAAATTCACAATCACAACGCGGCTGTCAGGGACGCATGCATAGTAATAATCACGCATAGAATAACCAATTAAATGGAGGGTGCTCCCAACTGTTAACATATAGGCCATATATCGCTTTGTTTTTTTAAAATAGTAAAAACAGCATACGTCCAGATGTGGCCGAACATGTCTGACTTTTAGCATCTAGAGTGTGTGTCCTGCTGACTTTCTTTCAAGTGTGGTTTGTCCAGCTTTTTTCAACAATTCAGTAGTCCCATATAGTCTGTATTGACGTAACGTTTGATATATAATGCACACTATATTTATTTCTAAAGAATATGGGGTTAAATACATACTTTTGGGGGGTGAAACACACAATGAATATTCTGGAAACTATATATGAAAAACATGAATTTTGACAGGAAAATATTGGTATAATTTCACATCTAAATTGCAATTATGAGGAAAACTTTGCTTTTACAATGATGTCATTGTGTTAATGCAGGACGGTAGAACGTGTTCGCAAGACAACGAATATCCAGTGAACGAGATACTCGAGTTTGCTGGTGGTCGGGCGAATAACTTAATATTATACTACCACGGTTCCCAAAATGTTTTTATAATTATATAAGTATTATATGTACTAGGCGCTGGTGTTCTTTTTTTAATTGCTTAGGTGGCCCTGAACCTGAAAACAAATTCTGGGCCGCTATCTCACTAAATATATGTATAAATGATCTCATCTGCGAACAGGTCGACGGACACAGATGTTGTGATGTACACGAACGAGTCGGTCGTCCGCCACCAGAGATAATTATGAACCTTTACTGCCAGATCACAAGGAAGAATAGTACAAGAATCCAGTGGAGCCTTCACCGCAACAACAAGCATTCTAACAGTGGAAGGTGCCTCAAAGACATGAGAACATCCACGGGAAGTTGGAGATATTAGAAATGAAATAAGAATACTCACTGCAAAGTTAGTAGGAAAGTAGACAAACACACATATGCATCAGTGTCGACAGAGAAGGAAAAGAATAAAAGCCACTATACCAGCCCGAAGCGTAACACATATATTGTTTCCCAATATTACAATGTATCGACAACATGGCGCGACGAGCAGAAACAATAGTATAGCTATAATTGAACTGCTACCTAAATAAATAAAGTCTACGCAGAGAGACGTACAGACAGACATGTCAGTCAGAGATAAGAAGAACAGTTAGACTTGTTGGCTATTTATAGGTCGTTCCAGCGACAATTAAATAGTAGCTGAATGTGTGATATAAATACTTATTTGCCGATGACATTGAGTAATAAGGAGGAAGGTGGAGGCCTTGTTTGATAACAACTCAAAAGTATCTGATAAATAAATCACGATTGGTCAAGGTGGTTTGTTAGCGAGAGCTAACAACGGACTCGGGTAATCGAGTTTGAGGAGTTCCCTGCTGAAACAGTCAGGGATGTAGGTGAGAGATAGTTGATCCAAGACGAACGACGTTTAGCTGGGACTGTGAGTCTGGGACAGTGATAAGTGAACTAAGCTCGAGACGTTAGCTGGGACTGTGAGTCTGGAACAGTGATAAGTGAACTAAGCTCGAGAAGTTAGCTGGGACTGTGAGTCTGGAACAGTGATAAGTGAATTAGTTCGAGACGTTAGCTGGGACTTGTGAGTCTGGAACAGTGATAAGTGAATTAGCTCGAGACGTTAGCTGGGGACAGTGAGTTCTGGAACAGTGATAAGTGAATTCGCTCGAGACGTTAGGTGTCTCACGAAGAGACAAGAGGTATCTGGGACTGTGA
>CM067317.1:14892709-15028972 GCA_034231615.1 Meghimatium bilineatum | reverse complement strand
GTCCGAAATAGTGCAAGAAATCACCTTTTGTGATAATAAACGGACATCGTGTCGGAAATAGTGCAAGAAATAACTTGTTTTTGTTAACTATGAACGGACTTCATGTCCACATTGGTACAAACAATGACTTTGTTGATATTGAACAGACTTCACGACCGCAATAGTGCAAGTAATGACCAGGCTGATGTTGAACGGAAGATGTCACGCGGTAATAGTGCAGACAATGACTGTGCAGAAATTTCTTTAAAGAAAATACAATTGAAAGTCTCAGTTAGCAAAATTCTTGCAAAGAATTTAAGTTGAAGTAAAGAAATGAACAAACAGTTCAGACAAGCTACAAATGTTAGTACTCGGTTAACTTTTTAAAACTATTTTCTGCTCTAAATTCTTTCAATTGTTTCCTGTTGGTTGTTACAGACATCCATGATGTTTTGTTTCGCTACGGATCCCCAAAGTTGTCAAAAACTGAGCTACAGTTACCGAACATTTTTTGAAAATTTGGTCTTAAATTACTTATAAGTACATCTGAAATATTGAAACGAAATCTTGTAAATAGTCAATTATTTCGGAATTGAATGACAACTTTATTTGATATAATATGAGCTTTACTACCTAGAGCCGTGAAATCATTTTTCGAGAAGTGAAATGTTCTCAGAGTATGACAGAGACGGGTAACCTTTATGAGAAGACGGGCCGGATGATAATCTCTAAGTCAAATTCTTTTCATACATTTTAAAAATATTTTGCAGGAAGATCGTCGACAACATAAGTCATATTGGCTATTAGGAAAACAGTTTTATATAATGTCTCACTCATGATTTTTCGATGATAAATTTAATTATACTTTGTATCGACAGCGCATGTCTTCTTCTTCTTCTTCTGCATTCATTTTCAAACTCCTGTTGGATCTGTCTTATATTAGGATACTATTCCTATTATATTTACAGTAGGATGTAGTCCTTAGAATGTAAATTTCACAGTTTTATTTGCCGCAATAGCCCGACACATTCGTTTTTGGCTATGACATGGCATGAAAATCACGAGAAAAGTCAAATGAGTCACTTTGGCTGTTTTTCCCTTAGCCAATGTTTTTCCCTTTGATCATGTGTGCAGCGTACACTGCCTTTAGCTAAGCTATGTTGGTCAGATATAAATGTCTGTACAGGCCGTATTTCTCTCACGCCTTATTTAACCAATAATAATTTCACTATGACACAACCACTAGCTACTTTCTATTGCAGTTTATATTACGGTTGCAGTGTATGCTCCGTTCGACCTGACACGTCCGTTTTCAGCACGATGTTGTTAGAGCCAGGTTTACACTCCCTTTGCAATATCGACTAACTTGAATAGATTGAAGTTAGGCAGACATTTATCAGAGTCACTACTTGTGGAATATGGCAGACATTTATCAGAGTCACTACTTGTGGAATAAGGGAAATTTCTACCTAATAAGGGAAGTCACTACCTCTAAAATACGGAAAACTTTTATTAGAGTGATTACTTGTAGTATAAGGCAGACTTTTATCAGTCACAGTGTGTACAGTCAGACTTTTATCAGTCACAGTGTGTACAGGCATGCTTTTATCAGTCACAGTGTGTACAGGCAGGCTTTAATCAGTCACAGTGTGTACATGCAGACTTTTATCAGTCACAGTGTGTACAGGCAGATTTCTATCAGTATCACTACTTGTAGAACAAGGCAGAGTTTTATTAGAATCACTACTGAGTAAATCATTTAACAAGAAAAGGTTTTATGTTAATTTTTAATAACCGATCCAGCAGATGCAAAATGAGACGTGTACGCATCCACTAATTCAATCTCCAGGGCACAAGTCTTCCTACGCCCATGGAACTCTCATAAACATCCTGAACAAAGACAGCCGCTTACACCATGTCTATTTGTTTGGGGGCATCCTCCAAGTGCAAATGGAAGAAGATGCGTATGTAAACATGCCGTTTCTTGCAATGATCTTTTCGAGAAATTTGGCAATGGTATTTTGCATTATTATTATCCCTGAAACGTTGTTTGATCCTTATGAGGTTTAGGTACTGGTATTAGATAGGTGTGCAGTCTTCACAAGCGATACCTATGATTTCAGCTGCTGTAAAATAAACATGCTAACTCTTCAATCTCGTCATTCTGAGCTTACCAATGCCATCATATCTTACGCCATCAGGACTTGGCGCAGTATATTTGCAATGTTTTAGCGTCGATATAATTTATTTCCGCGTAACATAAGAAGCGTCCAGAATGTTTAGGATTTCTTAAGTGTTTCCACACAATTTAAGTATGTACACAATTGAGGACTCAAGAGAGGAAGGTCGTGGATGGGACGTGCTGAGGATGTAATACAAAGCGTGTGCAGATTACAGGATGTGGCAGCAGGTGCGGAATGGATAGGTCTACCCACAGATTTCGAAACGTGTTTGAGAGTAGTAATATCACTTAGCAGGGAATGCAGAGAATGGTGTCCCACAGCTGTGGAAAAAGAAGTGCAGGCTTTAATCAGTGAGAATACCAAAGAGGGGGATGTGATTATATATACTGATGGATCTGTAATTAGGCATGTTCGCAGTGCTTGGGCCTTTACAGCTCAGTGCGCAGGTAAAACTATCAAGGAGGAAAGTGGTGCCTTTGCGGTCACTACGAGTAGTATGACCATGGAGACTATGGCGGTGACCAAGGCATTTGAGTGGCTACGCACACAGAAGGTAACGCAGGTCTGCATCTTGAGTGACTCTATGAGTATGATTAAGAAGGTACAAGTGGGTCTCGTTCGCGAACAGTGGATTGAGGCCTTGAGAAATGCGAGCTTGAAAGCGGTTACATTTATTTTCGTGCCGGGACATGTGGGCGTTCGAGGCAATGAAAGAGCGGATCAACTGGCATCGTGTGCGATTGTGGCACAGGGCGATGGGGCAATGGATCGCGCTGACGTTTTAAACTCCTTAAGAGATATAACACGCGAGAGAGAGACTAATGTGGATGATGATTCCTTTTCAATGGCTAGGATTAAAGATAAGGGTTGAAATGCGGTGTTGCTAGAGGTGAACATTTTGGAGGGCGCAGAAGAGTGATGGTCAACCAGCATAGGACCGGTACTGTCAGCAGAAGTGTGATGGCGGATACACTCAAGGAGAGATCGGAGCAACTATGGATGTGTCCAGTTTGCAGTGATGATGATCCGACTAACTAACTGAAGTATGTTTGTTTAAATGTTTAGATATGCTACTTTATCTGTATGTTTACTTTGCTTAAAATAATATTTGAGGAAATCAGTGACACGCTCGTTTGTTCTATGTCAATTAAGAGCTATAGTTTGGAAGTCGGATATACCTCTCATGGATTTATGCGTATGCCAGAACATCTTCAATGATTAATCTCTTGCAATTCTTTCACAGAACTCCTCCCAGCTTGTAGGTTTTGCTTCGTTTGCTACGGATTTGAACACTTCAGTTATTTTCATGATGGTCTGGTCTCAAATTCAGGATCATTATCTGGTGATGTGTTTCTGCTTTGTTTTGCTTTCTGCCACAAAGACACATCCTTCCTTTTAGTCAACCATGCATACTGAATCTCCACATTCCACCATGGGGATTTTGCCACTAGTACAATCTAGTGGTAAACGCGGCGTTTATCTTGATTACTTTTACAAACATGGAAAATGATCAATGTTATAATGACCAACTACATCGAATCATCATCTAGAGGCCAATATAGGCGACACAAATGCAAGATTAATAATACTGTCATTACCTCATGTTTACCCTCTCACTGTCCCCATCCTTGTTGATTCTTGTACATTGATAGAATGATGGTTGCAATTCATCATTATCTCTTTACGTTCTTCTCCCTTCTTTTTTTTGGGGCAATATCATTGCTCCCCAACCTGATCCTGGCATTCAAATCGTTAAAAAAACATTCCCATTGTTGCGCCG
This sequence comes from Meghimatium bilineatum, assembly GCA_034231615.1. Lineage (NCBI taxonomy): Eukaryota > Metazoa > Mollusca > Gastropoda > Stylommatophora > Philomycidae > Meghimatium > Meghimatium bilineatum. The sequence goes on along the minus strand of CM067317.1, from coordinate 15,025,030 downwards.
TCATTATCGCACAGGTACCTAAATGCTCACAACCAACATAGAAACATAAGAACACTGTATTCTCACAGCTTGAAACTGCAACAATTGACAATCCTATGGAGATATGTCAATCTTATAAACTACCCAAAATAAAATCACCTCCAAGAATAATCTGTCCTATGTTCTTCCTATTATATAAATCAATGAAACCAGTTGATCGAAGGCCGCAGTTGTCCTCCAATCTTGTTTCCCGAAGGACGAAAATGTCGGCTCCATAAATCAAGCGATCAAGAAAATGACTTCTTTGCTGCGCGTTTACGCGTTGCACAATAAGTCTTAGATATTTCAGCGCTAAACTCCGTATTTCTGCGTGGATCTTCTCTTCTCCCAGTCTGGATTTTATTTTCTTCGAACCTGGCAACCTGGTCGTCTTTTCGAGTTACCAACATCATTAACAACGGATAAAATCATGACGTCATACACCACACGAACGTAAAGGACACAATAAGATTTCAGCAGAGATTCGCAGAAACTGTAGCACCGGCGAATATTTTAAAAGAGTGGAGTTTAAAAGAGTCTATCGTTTGGTACTGCTTTCTACATACTGTAATTCAATCTCAAAATTCGTTACGGCAAAGAACGAGAGCTAGATTTGAAAACACTTCTTCACGCCGCCATGGCTGTGACCCGGTCTGTCTGTCTATCTGTTTGTCTATATATTTGTCTAAGTTCATCTTTCTTCTTTCTAGTTTGTCTGCCTGCCTATATTCCTTCAGCGATGAATAATATACATGAAACAGAAACCAGTAAACAGTGCTCTTCAGTTTTAGGGAAACAAGAACATAGATATGTAGGGACTGATGCAGAAAATACAAAACACATTAATGACATCAATAAAAACACAAGATTTTTCTAGTAAAATGTCTTCTATATATCACTATCTATATATCTATACACTGTGAATCTTTTATCCTCGCGACGCAAGGGTAGAAGAGTTCTTTGGAGATTGTCTCCATGTGTGCTATTTATAGGCTTGTTCCTCTAGCCTCTTTGATTTTTGTGTCCATCTTTTACATGGTCGTCCTCTGACTTTATAGTCGTGATGTCTATGTGTCATGACTATTTGTAGCATACTATTTGTTGGTAGTATGGACGTGTATGAAAACCGCTTAATCTTTTGTCTCTTGATGTATTCTAATACTGGTATTGTTTTGGTTATCTGTATTATGTTATAATTTCTATTATATCTGTTAATGGCACTCCTACTATTCTTCGCAAAAAAAGTCTTCAACAATACATAAATAAACAAACAAGTAATGAATATTATAGAGATTCTTGATTCTTGATTAGGAGCAAGCGTCACAGCACTGGAACAATTCCATATACGCTCTGCTTGCCGTTCCGTCAGTCATCTAAAAGTGAATAAACTCAGTCTTCCAGTTCCTGATTGCGCGTTTTTCTGATCTTTCCGGAGAGGATGGACTTTCTCTTGTCGCTTCTAGTTCCTCCCATTTCTACCATTGTCTTAATACGTGCATTGTCTTGTTCGACCTCGTCTTCGTCTTCTCGTTGGGTATCCATCGCTGCTCTAATAAATTCAATCATGTCTGTTTTCTTATCTCAGTGCCATTCACCAAGGCTTTATCAGCCAAATCATTGGCTCTTTCGTTTCCCATGACATTAGCATGACTTGGACAGTAGATCTATTCACATAATCTTTACAAAATATTACAAAGAATCATGATGTAAGAGAGGAACAAAATAAGATGATAAGGTAGATAAGGTAAAAGAACAAAAAAGGAGAAAAAAGACACATACGACAAGAACAGAAGAAAGAGTAAAAGGAAAAGCTACAGTGCAAGTATAATGAAGAAAATCTAAGTACTATCAAAGAACTACTTATCTGAAAACCAGTGAAATGTATCGATTAAGGATAGGTAAAAGATAGGTTGAAATCTATCGATTAAGGACAGGTAAAAGATAGGTTGAAGTCAGTGCAGGATTTACATATAAGCTAAACAAGCTATAGTTTAGGGCCCCCGCTGTCTTGGGGCCGCCAATTTTTTATACATTTTCACTATCAATATGCGTCTTAATTGTTAAAGAGCCCGATTTCTTAAATAGCTTAGGGCCTTATCAGAACCTAAATAACTAAATCCGGCGCTGGTTGAAGTAAATTATCTCTTCAGTTTGCGAAATGGGGTGGTGCTTTGTGTAGTTTTTGCACATTGATGAGACCGATAGCAATGCCATTTTATCATTATTCTATAAACGTGTTTTTTTCAATCTTTCACTCTTTGTCATCTGGTACCCATATCATGATTGCATTTGAAATCTATTTCCAATCATTTTAAATTTATCCGAGTAATTCCTTATTTTTTTCTATAATTGTTGTGGAAACACATTGTTATTTGCTATTATCTTTTATTTGCTTGTTTGACACGTTTGTTTCCCAACCAATATATGTTGTTAGATATTTATTTTTAATGAATTTAATTTGTTAATTTTTTCCTTTTGTTACTCTCATCTTTCGTAAACATATTAACACAGATCTTACTTTGCAATTTATCAGTAAATAAAACTGGAGAAAATGTGCAATCTTTTACTTCCTGGTGGATTTGAACAAATAGTTGAAACAATTGAATCTCGCATTCAGCAATGAAACACCATAATTTCAGAAACTCGAGTTGCAAGAGATTCAAAAGTGAGGAGAACGTGATGTTTACATACATGTTAAAAAATATTTAAAATGAGAGAAATATAACAAACGAAATCAAAACATTGCGAAGGAGCTCTTTTTTATATGCAATTTTAAAACTATTGAAAACGAGAGAAGGAAAGAAACGAAATCAAACACTTTAAAAGAAGTTATAGACATGTCCTTCGATAGATAAAAAAGAGAAAATGTGTATTGCATTTCAGCCTTGAAAGAAAAGGCGCACATAGGGACTGGTAAAAAGTAATGATAGCTGTTTTCTGGGAAACCCGTCACCTGCTAAAAAAAGACAATTGTAGGCTGTAGAATCCCAGTAGTTTCCTGATAGGCTGATTTGTTATCGACCTGGTGATATCGTATACGTCTTTTTATTTTGAGTTGAGATTGATCCAACATATGTGAAAAACAGCTTTGATTTTGGGCGTGAAACCTTTACGAAGGAAATATGAGAATATAATCGAAAAATTGAAACAATTTGTGAGATTTAAAGGGAAGAAACAATTGTAGCTATTGGCTAACAACAATCATGAACAGTCTCAAAGTATTATTTCTGGTCAGCTAATTCAAAGTCTTGAAATCTGAGAAAACGAAGCAAGTTGTTGATTTCAAGTGTTGAAAAATGAGAAAACTAAGTACGTTATAGGCTTTGTTGTGTTGATATTTCAGAAAGGGAAGTAATTTGTACAATTAAAAGTTTGAAATATGAGAAAAATATTTCTTTATTTTAGAATTCAAAGTGGTGAAATATCATAAAACGAAGTAAATTATAGAATTCAAGGGTTTGTAGGTATGATAAGAATATACTTCTCCTGTGGAGAGGTGTGGACCTTTCAACCAGCAGACAAAATCCAAGTAGGTTATATCAGGACACACTACCAAAAAATACCACAGGTGGCACATCCCTCTTAGTTATATAGAATTCAGAGTGTTGAAATATCAGTAAACGTACTAAGTTTTATATATATATATATATATATATATTCTTATAGCACAGCTTTTTGAATATAAAAAAATATTAGAGTTTGTGATTCAGTGAACTATAACATTCGATCAAAGAATATTTGTACGACCAATATATTTGCGAATTTTATATTTAATATTTATCCAGGGCCTCACATGTCCGTCTACACACCCCAGCCCTTAACTGGATACTAACTAATAATGGAGTTAACAAAATATTTAAAAAAAATAAAGACTTGATCAAGAAATTCTATTCTCCTTTTTTTGGTCTCTTTTCTATAATAACTATAACTATTGCAATTTGGTACAAGACAAACACCAAACAATTGGAACGTTACAAGAATAGAGAGATGAACATTTGATCTGTCTGAGAGATTAATCTGTTCATAGAGTAACAGTTTAGGCTGAAATTCAACAGGTGGTTTGGCAAGATTCCGAAATGAACGCAGAGTAGCTCACACAAATAATCTCAAGATTATGAAAACTTAGAAATTAAACACTTTACAAACTTCTGTACACAGTACTCGATCATGCTCGACACATTCTAATGTATTATGATATCAACGTTGACACGGTGGTGTTGTGCTGCTTGAAGATGTTCTCAGAGAAGTAGCAGTGTATTTTTCTTGGAGGAAAATGAATGACTAACAGATTAGCTGTATCATGTAATGATTTCCTGTACCGATTTGTAGCGATTTCTAGTCTGTAATCTAGTCTTCTAGTCTGTAATCTAGTTTTCTAGTATGTAATCTAGATTTCTAGTCTGTAATCTATTCTTCTAGTCTGTAATCTAATCTTCTAGTCTGTAATCTACTCTTCTAGTCTGTAATCTAGTCTTCTAGTCTTTAATCTATTCTTCTAGTCTGTAATCTATTCTTCTAGTCTGTAATCTAGTCTTCTAGTCTGTAATCTATTCTTCTAGTCTGTAATCTAGTCTTCTAGTCTGTAATCTAGTCTTCTAGTCTGTAATCTAGTTTTCTAGTATGTAATCTAGATTTCTAGTCTGTAATCTATTCTTCTAGTCTGTAATCTAGTCTTCTAGTCTGTAATCTAGTCTTCTAGTCTGTAATCTAGTCTTCTAGTCTGTAATCTAGTCTTCTAGTCAGTAATCTAGTTTTCTTGTCTGTAACGGATATAGTCAGGTTCTGTGGCTACGAGGTACAGATCGAGTCTGTAATGTGTTCAAATCCAGCCACAGGCAGTTATGCATCCTGACCATTCATAAAGCAATGGAAAATTGCAGAACTAATTTAAATTGCACAAAAAATATCAATAAAGCTAAACATGCTGTGTTTATGGTTACGTTCTGAATGTGATGCCTGTTTTATTTATTCGCATTGACAGAAACTACAGATTTGATGTAGCGATAATATGATTGGGGGGGGGGGGGGGGGAGTCATCTCAACGAGGTTGGCTGCAACATACCGGTTTCCTTAGTGGTACATTATGGACTGTAACGTATTTCTTAGGAAGTTTATCTCTCACTAATATTTCTATCTATCTCGACATTTCCTTCAAGCACTGTCTTCAACAAGTTTCATATGTTTTAGCATATCCATAATATCATTTTTATGATTTCTATTTCTTGTAGTAGTTATTTTTTCGTACGCAGTGTTGTCAGAAACCATTTGTTTGTATTCTTCTCTTTACATGAAGTTCTCCCTAGCCTTCTATTCTATGTGTACCCAAATCTCAAAGACATCGATTATGTCTTATAGCTGTTTGTTCAATATCCATGAGAGATTCCATACCAAACGAATGTCTGAAGTAAAATAAACGTGTTCGCAGGATTCTAGAAGCCAACGTGTGTCAACAGTTAAAGGACGAAAGGTGATAGGTTTCCAGTTGATATTAGTCGAAGCGACTCCATGTCTAAAACCATCTTGCAGGACAGTATTACTCACGTGGGAGACAGGTAATGGAGTTCTTCTGGAAAGCAACTGACACACTATCACTGTCGGATGCCTACATGAATTAATATAGTATACAAAACTAAACACAGAATATAATCATACAAATGACAATACACATGACATAATCGACGTTTCGGCCCAAAAGGCCTTTTTCAAGATACGCATATAACATACAAACATAAAAATACCACAAGTAGTAATGAATACACCACAACAAGCGTGTCCGAGTGAAATATAGTAGTGAGATACCGAAAGGTTACTAACAGGAAGTACATAAAGACGATAATATAGGTGGAACGAGAGGAACAAAACGATGACGTAAATGACGGCACAAGATGAATAAAGACAAAGACCGATCCGACAGAGAACTAAGCAAAAGAGTGGTCGGAATTGAGTCAAAATGGCTTGAAGGTGCCCAACTAAAAAATGAGACGATTTTCTAGGGAGTATCTAGATCTATCATCGGTGGTGCAGGATCTGCTGGCATTGACCTGAATGTCAAGGACACCACGGTGGCCATCGCCGTTGAAGTGACTGGCTACAGGAGTGGGTCTTCTTGCCCAGACACACAGACACATCAGTGAACACAGCAATATCACTCTTTCCAGAATTAGCAACAATCAAATGAGTAATTACAAAGTTTGCGTTACCGTTGTCCCGATCTTTGCAATCCCTGCCAAGAATTATCACGATGATGTGAAATAGTCATTGTTTCATTAATCAAGCATCATTTTTCTCATATAGGTATGTTCGAGACAGTGGTCACCTTTCGTATTATATGTTCTCATATAGGTATGTTCGAGACAGTGGTCACCTTTCGTATTATATGTTCTCATATAGGTATGTTCGAGACAGTGGTCACCTTTCGTATTATATGTTCTCATATAGGTATGTTCGAGACAGTGGTCACCTTTCGTATTATATGTTCTCATATAGGTATGCTCGAGACAGTGGTCACCTTTCGTATTAAATGTTCTCATATAGGTATGCTCGAGACAGTGGTCACCTTTCGTATTATATGTTCTCATATAGGTATGTTCGAGACAGTGGTCACCTTTCGTATTATATGTTCTCATATAGGTATGTTCGAGATAGTGGTCACCTTTCGTATTATATGTTCTCATATAGGTATGTTCGAGACAGTGGTCACCTTTCGTATTATATGTTCTCATATAGGTATGTTCGAGACAGTGGTCACCTTTCGTATTATATGTTCTCATATAGGTATGTTCGTGACAGTGGTCACCTTTCGTATTATATGTTCTCATATAGGTATGTTCGAGACAGTGGTCCCCTTTCGTATTATATGTTCTCATATAGGTATGTTCGAGACAGTGGTCACCTTTCGTATTATATGTTCTCATATAGGTATGTTCGAGACAGTGGTCACCTTTCGTATTATATGTTCTCATATAGGTATGCTCGAGACAGTGGTCACCTTTCGTATTATCTATTCAGTCTGTGTAATGAAATACATTTCTAACGTTTATCATGCGCTCTCTAGATCATGAATATTCATATGCAGTGAATGTCCTTGTTCTATCGTGGCGATCTTGCATAATCTAGGTTGGACAAAAGCATTTCGGGAATGTTGTGATATGAATATTTATGTGATATGTCGTTTACAGAACGTTGTCCTCACTGCTATACTGCAAGCATCTAGATTCTGTGCGAGCTGCCCAGCCTCATGTAGTGTTATGTTAAGAAGTTTCTTTGTTATTATGTGCCCAACGTAGTTTTGGTCTGCCTCTTGTTCTCTTCCCTGGAACTTCTCCCTCCATGATTAATCTGTCTAAAGCTGTGTGTCCCTCTTATGTCCTAATTATTTCGCCTGGGTTTTTCTTTTATAGTGTTGATGAGCCAGTCATTTTCTATGCTCATGTCTTTGCGAACGTCTCCTTTTGATTGTTTGATATTCTTAGGACCTTTCTATAACATTTCTTATGCTGATATTTTCTTGTCCATTGCAGATGTCATTGCCCACGTCTGATAACCATATGTTGCCACTGGAAAGAGACATATTCTTAATAGTTATAACTTTGTTCTTCTTATTGCCCCGTGCCATAGATTTTTTTTGTGATGTAAATAAGATATAAATATAACAGTAACAACAATAGGGAATATAAATGTAACAGTAACAACAATAGAAAATATAAATGTAACAGTCGCAACTATAATATCTAAGTACTCCTCTTAATAAATAAATGTTACAGTAACAACAATATGGAATATAAATGTAACAGTAACAACAATAGTGATTATAAATGTAACAGTAACAACAATAGTGATTATAAATGTAACAGTAACAACAATAGAGAAAATGAATGTAATAGTAGCAACTGTAGAGAATATAAATGTAACAGTAACAACAATAGAGAAAATGAATGTAATAGTAGCAACTATAGAGAATATAAATCTAACATTAGCAGCCATACCTTCTCTGGACTCCATTTAATTTTCTGTGTACCATTTTCAGAAATGTAGATTAGCAATATGTAATCAGAGTAACGACTGTGTTGCGTCATGGTTTATAGCTTCTCTGCGATATCTTCGATATTCGACATGACACTTCCGTCTTAAAGCTGGCATCTGGGTTGTTTTTTTAACCAATATAGGAAGTCATGGTCAACTTCACCCCAAAGATTTATTTGTCGTCTCTTTTATGTGCATGGAAGGTAACTCAATATTTATTGCACTCGTGGGCTTCGGCAATAAATGTGCACGTAGTAAAAATAGGGAGAATAGTTGAAACAGTTATAACAATCGGTAGAACAGCTGACTCAGCAGTAAGGGAAATGAGAACATCTGAAACAGCAGTTTAAAAAAAAACGGCTGAAACAGCTATAACTATATGGAGAACAGCTGAAACAGCAATGACGATAGGTTTGGTTACTGATCTAGTAGACATTATACTAATGCCTTCTGTCGCATTAACAATTTAAAGAATATATGCTACAGTAGCAAAAATCTGGTGAAAAACTTAAATTTTGCTGTTGTTCGTCCGTCGAAGTCGGCGATGACCATTCAGCTCAACCAGGATGATGATAAAGAGATGATGTCTATGGTGTGCCTGGCTGTGAATAATGAGTCGTATGCTTACTTCGAATTGTCTAACACACTCTAGGTATGTGTGGGAGCAGTCTGTGGGAGATTGAGCAGCTCTTGTCTTTCTTCTAGCGCGTTTTTGTTGCGCAGCATGTCTGAAGTTCTCTGCAGCTGCTGCACCACTCTTATGGCGCCAGCATTCTGCGACGCCAGCTGATCTATCTTGTGCAAGATTCTTCCATGAATTTATGTCTGTATTGAAGTGAATCATTGACGTCTTAAGAGTGTCTTTAAAACGCTTCTTCTGTCCTCCTGCGTTGCGAGAGCAAGAATGAAGTTCTTCAGATAACAAATTTTTTTGCAAGATAATGTAAGTTGAATTAAAATTAACAATGGGGAGAATAAAAAGAATTGTAATAACAATAGGAAGAATAACTTAAATTGGAGAAACATTAGGGAGAATAACTTGATTCTTAATTATAAATTAGCATCATAGCTTACCGGGCATTGCCACAAGTACTCTGCTCTCCGTTCCAGCAAGCATTCGTGTGTATGTAGACTCAAGTTCTCAGTCAATTGTTGATTACGTGATCTTCGGTTATTTCCTAAATAAGAGTACATTCTTCCCTCACCTCTAATCACTTCCAATTATGTCATTCTTTGTATGTATAATTTTCAGTCTCATTGGAAAATATTTCATTTTGCAATGAATTTATGAGTGCTTTAATTAAGGTAGCCTTTTCTCTTCTCAGTACCGTGTCGTCAATCGAAGCATTACCTGCCAATGAGTCACCTCTTTCGTGTCCTCTGACTCCAGTGTGACTCGAACTAATCCATGTAATGCACCTACAATTGAATTGTTCAATAACGCAACCCATTTATTCTCAGCATCTTCTTTTCTATCTTGCGCAGCATGCATTGAGAGTGTTTGAGTATTATCGAGTGTGTCAATGTATCAGTGATCAACCAATTTAGTCTTGCAGTAACTTTCTCTATATCCATTCTTAATGCTCGATGTGATGGTGGAGTATGAAGATGATCTCTTAACCAACTTCAAACCGTTTCTGTAGGAAACAAAATCACAGCCGCATTTATTTGTATTTCTGTTGATCCATCTGTGTATAAAAGTATGTCTTGTAGTTTATGAGTGTAGCTGGACGAGCTCTTGTACTGTAGGCACAATAATTTAAACTATAGTAGCAATACGGAGAACATCTGCAACAATAGTAACACATGTAAATTATATACAACAAAATGCTCTGAAATTGTATTGTTATATCCTTTCCAATCATTGCCATTACAGTGTACTTTGTGCTAATTCTATTTATTTAAGACTCTATTTAAGAGTTAATTGATGTAAAAGTAAATATTGCGGCATCTGGACACCAGAACCATTGATTAGGGCAAAAATTATGATAGATTTATCTTCAGTTCTATTCGTCCCACGCAATCAATGATCACACAGTCTAGCCAGCATCTGTTAAAGAATGATATCTTCTCATGTTTGGCTTGGACAGTATTATTTGTGTTTTGACGTCACAGTTATTCGATTAATACTCTCTATCCAAATACCATACCTATAAATAGGTTCCGCAAATGACCTCTGACATTTGTAACCCTAACCAAATGGAAATAGATCAGTGCGAGAGGACTACTCGACTCTACAAGGCGAAGGGTTAATCTTGTCTGATATGGGAATAGTATCAATATCACAGTTAGAATGTTTCATTTGGAAAAATGAATGGCTTTGATGTGAATAGATAATGTACTAGATAATGTACTTCCTTACATGTTCTCCGTGCTTGTGTTGCCGGGACGTGAAATGGGAGCAAATAATATCGACCTGCTGCATATACTTACATATATATATATATATTGTGTAATATGTAATATGTAATATGACATTGTCATTAGAGGTGTGAAAGCGAATCCTGCAATGCTATATAACTCCTATACTAACACATGGATGCGAGACTTGGACAATAAAAAAACTGGAAAGTGGGAAGTTAGAAGAAACACTGATGTGGTTCTATAGAAGAATGCTGAGGATACCATGGTCTGCCAGAAAAACTAATGTGGAAGTGTTGAAAGAGTCAAATGCGAAAGGTCCTTAATAAATAATATAAGAAAAAGGCATTCTTCACTTTTTGAGCACTTCTGAGATCGCAACATGCAAGATTGAAGGCAGCAGAGACAGAGGGCGACAACGTGAGAAAATATTAGACAGTTTGACAACCTGGCACGGCAGGGAAAAAACAATGATCTTTATACATAATGCTGTAGATAGAGAGTTGTGGAGAGCCATGATCGCCTACACCAGCCGGCATGGCACCTGATGATGATGATATATATTTTGTGCAAAGGAAGTCTATCAATGCAGACCAGGGGTGCAAAGGGAACGCATTGCTCTAGGCGGACCCAGGGTTAGCAGATAACCAAGATCCCAAATGTACCTCCACGTGGTGCACCCTGGAAACAGAAATACAGCAGCTCGTGCTGATTCTGGCCAAATCATTTGGGGATCGTGTCCGAGAATGTGGAGGTAGCAGATGGAAAGAGATTTGACTGCACAAGAGACAGACAATATCCCCGACACCACCAGCATCACCACATATAGCAACACTGTCGACATACAGTGAAGCTAGTCAGTCCAGTCCGAACATTGGAGGGGCGGCCAATGTAAAATGCACGTAAAGGTAAATGCATGGCGAGAGACAAATATGTTTCACACAGAGTACAATGAAACAATGAAAGGGCAGAACAGCGCTAGAGGGCAGCGCGAACTGCAAATAGAAAGTGAAAAGTCCCTAGGAAAGGGAACTACAAGCTCCGTCAGCTCGAAACGGGCTTCTAGTTACCAGAATTCCTAACAGGCAGAGACCCAGACCCATCCATCGGCGTTTGGTAAAGCAAAAGTCCTAACCCAACTCTAATGTCGAGCCTTCCTAAACCGGAAATATGCTTGCAAAGAGAAAGGGTTCTGTACCCGATGGGTGTAGGCAAGAAAGGGACAACGATGGCAGTCCTGGCCCAACTCTACTGTCAAGGTTTCCTATACCGGAAGTAACTTGCAGAGAGAAAGGGTTCTGTACTCGATTCTGTGCTCAGGCACAAAAGGGACAACGATTTAGCCCTGGCCCAACTCTACTGTCAGGTTTTCCTACACCGGAAATACACTTGAAGAGAGAAAGGGTTCAGTACCTGATGGGCTCAGGCGCTATTGGGACAAGGACGCTCAGCTCGAGAACGCCTTGCTCTCAAACGCGTGGTGTGAGACTCGAACTTGGACAAGGGGTACACGATGTCGGTGAATGACACCTCGGCTAAGAGGGCGAAAGAGCCAGGGTCCAACTCCTCTGTTGAGTTCTTCCCCTTAAGGAACCAGGCTCACGGATGAGAAACGGTTCAGTACCCAATGGGCACAGGCACAGCACGTCCAATTACACGAGACAAGTTCATAGACAGTGGAACACCTCGTTTGAGTCAGACTAAGAGCAAGAAAATAGTCTGGGCGAAGAGTCTCCACTACGCGTGCCTGGAGACAGATATAGAGGCTGTCACAGGCTAAGGGTAGCCCACCCGAATTGTCAAGGCATGCCGAAATCGGATGTGCTAGGCCTACAAGGCGCATAACGGTGGCACAACGTAATCACGCTCCCGGCGGAAATCGCACGGATATCCGTGATGGTTACAATGGAGCGAACGAAGAACGAACGAACGAAATGCAGACCAGAATTCGAGTGCTGACATGTTATATCGAACAAATTCTTTTTTATGGATGTGAAGCATGGACTGTAAACAAAAACAATTCAAAGTCAATTAGAGGCTGCAGAGATGTGATTACTGAGAAGAATGATGAAAATATCATGGACAGTTATGCCAACTAATGCAGAGGTTCTCACTGACGCTGGCGTAAAAAGATCAATCATATTAAACATTAGGGGCAGAAAGTAAAGATTTCTAGGGCATGTGCTGAAAAGAACAAATCTTGAACACTTAATAACCACTAGAAAGATCAAGGGGAGAAGAAAAAGGGAAGACAAAGAGAAAAGTTGCTAGGTGGACTAGTATTGTAGCACGGTGGAAGCTCACCAACCGAGCTTATTGACAGCACAAGAGACAGAGGGTCGGGGAGAAACATGATCGTCTACGCCAGTCGGCATGGCACTTGATTGATTGATTACTCGCTATACGTTTCGGAGTGTAAGATCTAAGGACAATGGGGATGTAGTTGGATGCTCCATCCAATAGGACGAAGTAGCAAACTGCAATTATACTCCTCAGAACTTGACATAACCGTCTCCGCTGTCACATGTGCAAACAATTTCGGATTGTCAACGCAGTCGCGTGTACACATGGACACACATCACAGACATATACATACAATTAAAAATATTCTGAGCAAAAGATGCTGAGAGAAACATACTGCCGTAAAGAAACAACACTAGAATCAAAGCTCTATGTACCCGTGTGTGAGTTACACAATACAGCGAATTTTACTATTGTCTATCCCCAGATGAATGATGGTTGATAGTATTCACACTTGGCGTTAAGCGTAGGAGTGGGAGCTTCAGTTGTCGTTCCAAGACCAGATGTGCCTGCTTGGTTGCATTAAGTCCATGTTTGTTCAAGGTTATCTTGACGTTTTCTATTCAGCCTTTTCTTGGTCTATTGTTGACTTTATGTCCGGATATTATTTTGTTTTATGATCTTATTGGTATTTGGTTTAAGTGCATTCTCATAAGATGACCTAGCCATTTTACTTGTTGTCTTTCGCTATGTTCAATACTTGATATAAACCAACTCTTTTCCTGATTTCTTCATTTCTTATTGTATCTAGTTTAGTAATCATTGCAGCTTTTCTTAGTCTCTTCATTTCAAATGCAGCGATTTTCCTCAGCTGCAAGAATGTTATAGACCATGTTTGATATTGGTATCAAATTGTGTTGGTAGAAATATTGTAGATATTATGTCTTTTTATTTTCATCCCGATCATTGGTCGGAGAAGTAATTAATTATTCTTGATTCTTGATTAGAAAAATGACCTCACAGCACGTGGGGCATTCACATAAGTGCTCCGCCCTCTGTTCCAGCAGCCATTCGACTCGATGGTGTTTCGAGTCCAATGCCGCTGATACAGACGTCGACATCAGGGCACAACTCTGGCCCTTGCGACAGGTTTCTTTGGTGTTCCGCTCACCCACACCATGCCTGTAACTAGTTCAAGCACAACGTTGGCTTGTCGGAACAACATGGTAACTGTTATCGAAGGTTACGACTACAAGATTTTATAGATGACGTGCCATGAAGCTTCTATAAGAAGATAACCTCAATATAAAGGCATGTCATCTACTAAGGTTTTCTGTTGCATGGTTGGTTGGTCTAGTGAGCCATTGGTGAGCCCCACAGACACAACCGCATGCACTGGTGTATGTTGAAGTAATGGTGAAAGTTGGTAAGTCACTGTGTTAGCTTTCTGGCAACTTGTGTCTATTTCTATTTACGAAATTTACGGCGAATGCAAAATGACATAGGCATACATGTTTGAAGTGAATGAAAGAAGATGACAAATATCATAGCAGTGACATCTTTGAAAGTTCTGTGAATATAATAGCACTGATATCTTTGAAAGTTCTGTGAATATAATAGCACTGATATCTTTGAAAGTTCTGTGAATATCATAGCACTGACATCTGTGAAAGTTCTGTATAAGTTATTAAATTATAAATATTGTCATCCGTCATAACAATACACTTATATGAATGTAAATAAGGGCAGGTAGGGGTGGTTGTTCAAGCCTCCCCCTCCCCAGTTTAGAAAATATGAACATGAATTTTATTATTAGGAATTTAGCCAATAGAATTTAGCCAATAAAAAAATACCTAAGGTTAGCCATTTTTCACAGAAAAACCTTTAAATTTCCCGTCAAATAGTAAAATTTACACAAGAAAACGGATGCTTTCTTTTTAAAAGGTAAAACGCCCTTCTGAAGGTAATCATATTAACGACCCTCAACATATGCCAGATTTTCTAACCACAAATGTGTCTGCATTCTTTGAAGATTTTAATAAGAGGCGGCAGTAGAAATTTTGGCATCAAATATTACTTTTTAATTACTGGTGTATGTAATTGACCCTCCTAATCGGTACGACAGGTTATCTACTCTAGTACTGCGTCTGCTGGCGATCTTTGATAACCAAAAGGAAAGTTTGTGTCATTTCCGCCGAGAATCGTGAATTATGTTGTGCTGGTGGTTTCACAGCATAACTGCGTTATTTTGCATTTTTAGGTCCTGTATGTCCGTTATCGGTAGCAGTCTATCTTTATCTATTCGCTACCCCTGACGCTGAAATGTAGCAGTACTAAAGCATAAATGAAAACTTACAACATACCATATTTAAAATTAAGCAGGTTCTCATATAACCAAGTCAGATGTTAATTTATGATTGAGAATGCGCAATATACATAAATGACACTGTAATACAACCCTTTCTCCACTCACCCACCCACACGCGCGCGCGCGCACGCACGCACACACACACACACACGCGCGCGCGCGCACACACACAAACCTGCGGGAATACCCGTACAGGACATTCTTATATATTTTCGGAGCCTTTCTTCCCCCAAAAATTGTGTTTGCGGTTTGGAAGAAAAAGTAATATTTCAGCCGTGAGCTTCGGGAGAATGAACTTAAAGAGAACGAGAGAAATAGAGTGAGAGAGTCAAGAAAGTAAAATACAACAAAAGGAAGTGGATGGTGCTGGAGGTTGGGTAGAAACTAATGGGCGGAAACATGAACGGGACTACTTTCGGCAGTATAGTTACATGACTGACCTGATGTGACTATTGGCGTTACCACTCATGAGTTTCCCCCATCAGATTGGGGTTTTTTTTGGAAGATTTTGGATCTTGCGCTATTTTCGAATAATCTGGGCTTTTTTCGAGTTGATTTTTTTTTTAAATGACGACGTTGGTCGGTCGATGTTTCATTAACTGTTAATAAATGTTGTGCAAGTCTAGTGAAGTTTAGAAGTCCAACGTATTAAGTATGAGGTGTTACAGTCGCCTTAAAATGGCACTAAGTACTAACTGACTGGTGTAAAAAACATAGACAAAGATAACACAAAGACAAACGTAAACTTGTGACAGTTGAAATGGCATGCTTACACAGAATCCTAGGAATATCGCTAACAGACAGAGTAGGGAATGAGGGCATTGAGTATAGTATAGTATAGTATAGTATAGCATAGCATAGCATAGCATAGCATAGCATAGCATAGCATAGCATAGCATAGCATAGCATAGCATAGCATAGCATACCATAGTACAGTACAGTACAGTAAGTACAGTACAGTACAGTATAGTATAGTATAGTATAGTTCATATAGTGTATGAACAGTATATTAGGCATTATTTCAGAAACGGAAACTCCAATACAAGTAATTAAAGATACAACAAAGAAAGATATACAGAAAAAGCATACCCAAATGATATATGGATGACTGTATATACATATATATCAGCAAAAGAAGTAGTTTTGGATGGAAGAGCAATATATATATATATATATATATATATATATATATATATATATATATATATAGAGAGAGAGAGAGAGAGAGATAGAGAGAGAGAGAGAAAGAGAGAGAGAGAGAGAGAGCCAGATTCGTTCGGAACCCGTTGGGACGAAATTTATTTGGTTGCTTACCGTGATATGCCTCACATTGCCAATGAGCTTGCCAACCCAGCTCACCGTATGGGAACAAAAGCGAGTATGACAATGAGTCCATATTCGAGCTAAGTATATTGATATTAATGAACTGCATTGTTGGATTCTCTGGATTCAAAGGGTAAATGCGAATGTCGCTGTTAAAAGATGATTCTCCATCTTTGTTGACGAAAACCAATGCAGCATCATTAGATGTTGGTTCATTATAGCGAAGTTGATCAGACTGATGATTGTGAGTGAAGACCATGTTTACTATTGGAATTTCTCTTCCAGTTTTAGATGCATTCTGAATCTCTCTTGTTTCGATATCACGCATTAATTGATATGGCTGTGCTAGTCTATTGTGTTGATTAAACAATCGACAAATTTTATCAAGAACTTCTCTTGCATGTAGCATTTGCTGCGTGGTCTTGTCGAACCTCTGTTGCTTGAGTACTGTCCAAAACATACAACTGAGCGAACTATGGAACTTTGTTGTATGGCGGTTGTATATGAGAAGTTCAATGATACGTTTGTCCATGAACTTTAAAACATATGGATCTCGACCTTGACAATCCGTAATTTGTGCACCCATTGACGCAAAAGAAAGAACGCTATTATAAGAGCGAAAGTGTGTGTATTTAGGGTGTGTTATATCAGAGAGCATCAAGTGCTAGAACTCGGGATACTCCAGCTTATTACAATGGATGTCTTGTTTCTTTGGGAGCATCATCTTTCCATTTCGGCAACAACTTGTAAATTTGCCATCGATAGGACAAAAGTTTTTAGCACCAAAACATTTCAGATTCAAATGAAATGCAAATTTTTCAGATTCACATGAAATTGCATGCCTTCGATGCATATGTTACAATGAGTGAGCATCTGCAGCTCGACGTCTCTGCGTTTGCTCAACAGTTTCATGCTGTCTGTGATGTCGTTGGTATTCTTTATTCATAGCTTGTAGATTTTAGATTTGTGCTGGTGACTCTAGCTTAGCTCGATGCAAATCAACATTCTTAGCAATTCGTGCTTGTCTTTGTGGAAGGGTTTGTTGCTCAATTATGTATATAGCTCTTTCAATTCAATGTTTGTGTTCTGTAGCTCTTTCCATTCAATGTTTGTGTTCTGTAGCTCTTTCAATTCAATGTTTGTGTTCTGTAGCTCTTTCAATTCAATGTTTGTGTTCTGTAGCATTTGCGGCACTAATCCGTACGCGTAATTTTTGATTTTGACGACTCAACCATTTAGTTTTTCGCTCTTTTGTTTTTTGACGCTTTCATAAGATTGGTTTATCTTCATTCATCACTTAACGCAAATTATATGTATGTTTTAAATATAATGTATTTTAGATAACTTTAATCACAAACCGATAAAGAAGTTTACCATTTAGCGCATCAAGAACATTTGTATACAAAACTTTCGTCTGCTTTGAGCAACGTCACGACACCAACCGTTTTGATTAGATGTCACACGGAATTACGTGATGTAAATGCTCTATTTATAGAGCGTTATGAGGAAACTGAATATGTCTATTATATTTTGGTAATACCAGATGGAAAAGAAATCGAGAAATCCATAACAACCGGCAAATATTCCACAAACTTCCGAGCATAAGTGTAAACCATAAAAGAGGTAGTCAAAATGCTGATAAAATGCTTGAAGAATCATAACTGACTTTCTAACATACAAAGTCAGTATTGCAGGCAATGAAAAATCCAAAAGTCAGTATTGCAGGCAATGAAAGATCCAAATGTCAGTATTGCAGGCAATGAAAGATCCAAAAGTCAGTATTGCAGGCAATGAAAGATCCAATCGTTAGTATTGCAGGCAATTAAAGATCCAAAAGTCAGTATTGCAAGCAATGAAAGATCCAAAAGTCAGTATTGCAGGCAATGAAAGATCCAATCGTCAGTATTGCAGGCAATTAAAGATCCAAAAGTCAGTATTGCAGGCAATGAAAGATCCAAAAGTCAGTATTGCAGGCAATGAAAGATCCAATCGTCAGTATTGCAGGCAATTAAAGATCCAAATGTCAGTATTGCAGGCAATGAAAGATCCGAAAGTCTGTATTGCAGGCAATGAAAGATCTAAAAGAACACGACCATTAAATGAACATACATCAAGTCCTCAGCAGTACCGCCAAAGAAACAGTACTGCTATAGATCTCTGGTCACACTTAGAAATGAAAAGGATGATCTTCTTACAAAACAAGGGGCATCCCTAGAACAAATAGAAAGTGATATTACATACTATGAATGTAAGATTATCATTAAAGCAGAATTTAAGAAATAATGGAAGCAGATGCACCGAAGTTAAAAACGAAATGACACCTACCACCAAATGTCAGACAACGAGCACAGTTATCATTTAGACTATGAAGTGACCACAACAGACTGATAAGTTGCATGATCAGAAAGCTCAAAGTTGGTGAGACAGTCCTATGCAACGGTGGACTGAGCCCAGAGACTGTGAAACATATTCTTATGCGAAGAAGAAGAAGAAGAAGAGAGAGAGAGAGGAAGAGAGAGAGAGAAAGAGAGCGAGAGAACATAATATCCTACTGAGACAGCATTACTTTAAAATTTGAGGTGTTCCTTATGGATGACCGGAAGCGAATTGCACAGTTCTTTGAAGCTATTAGCGTTGTAATCTGAAAACAGACTGAAGTAGAGAATAAAAAAAGAGTTATCGATTTACATGAACCATAAGTGTGCATGCTATTGTAAGCTGGAGGCAGAAAAATCATCTATGGTTTGATATGGTGCAATGAAGTTAACATACAACCAACACACAATGTCTTCACAATGAGTCAAGTGAATTATGTAATTGTTTATCTTTTTAACTGTCTGCCTATATGTCTGTCTGTCTGCCTGCCTGCCTGCATGTCTGTCGGTCCGTCCGTCCGTCCCTCCACCCATCCACCCATCCATCAATCAATCAATCAATCAATCAATGAATCAATCACTCTATCTATCTATCTATCTATCTATCTATCTATCTATCTATCTATCTATCTATCTATCTATCTATCTATCTATCTATCTATCTATCTATCTATCTATCTATCTATCTATCTATCTATCTATCTATCTATCTATCTAATCTATCTATCTATCTATCTATCTATCTATCTATCTATCTATCTATCTATCTATCTATCTATCTATCTATCTATCTATCTATCTATCTATCTATCTATCTATCTATCTATCTATCTATCTATCTATCTATCTATCTATCTATCTATCTATCTATCTAATCTATCTATCTATCTATCTATCTATCTATCTATCTATCTATCTATCTATCTAATCTATCTATTTATCTATCTATCTCTGTCTATCTCTGTCTGTCTCTGTCTGTCCGTCCGTCCGTCCATCCAACTATCTATCTATCTTTCTGCGCATGCGCCAGTTATCACAGACTTACATGTTTGTGAACAACAATTCTTCATGTTCTGCTAACAAATTTCACTTCAGGATCTTCACCAGCTGAGAGTAACTTCGTTGTGCTGGTAGTTTACAACTTTACATCGAAAATGCCACGTATGTAAATTATGTAAATTTTGACACATCTACTCTGGTTTCGTCTAAATAAGCAATCATTAAACACTTTGAAATGGCAAGAACTGGATTTAGTTTCGCTGAGTTTTGAAGAAGTGAAGACGGTTCGATTGAACTATTAGGATTTTAAGACCTTGCCAGTGAACTATCATGATTTGAAGACCTCTGTTGAAATATGAAGATTTGAAGGCAGTTTCTTTGACCAATGAAGACGAAGATAATGTCGTTGAACCATCAAGACTTGAAGATAACTAATTTATCATTACTTCATCCTGGTGTAAATCTGGTGCGACCATTCTTGGTCTACGATAGGAGAGATCCAGCGGGAGTTTGAGAACGTACGCTTAAATAAGCGACAGAAAAGATAATATGTTAAATTATTTCATTTCATGACGTGGTTGTGTTCATGACGTGGTTGTGTTCATGACGTGGTTGTGTTCATGACGTGGTTGTGTTCATGTTTGTAGCCTGAATATTAGGTGATCTACTTCAGGTAGAGTGTCATCATCATCAAGTGCCGTCTCCGCAACGAAGGTTGGCTGCAACGTATCTCCAACATCTCCTGTCTCTTGTCTTGGTGGTGCACTCTGCTAGACTGTAACCTGTCCATCGTGTAATGTTACTCTCCCACTTGTATCTCTGCCTACCTCTTGCTCGCTTCCCTTTGACTTTACCCTCAAGTAAGGTCTTCAATAAGGTGTCATGTCTTTTAATGTGTCCAAAGTATTTTATTTGCCTGATCTTTATTTCTCTTAGTAGTTCTTTCTTCATATTAAGTGTCTTTAGCACCCTCTTTATTTGTTTTCTTCTCTTTCCATGATGTTCTCCCTATTCTTCTATATACCCACATCTCAAAAGCATCAATTTTGTCTTCTAATTGATTATTTAGTGTCCATGTTTCTGAGCCATACATTAATATGGAATAGATGTAGCATTTTATAATTCTCATTTTTAAACGTGTTTGTAATTTGTTTAGATATTAATAATTTCCTCATGTCATTGAAGGTACTTTTAGCCATTCCTATTAGAATATAGAATATATATATATTAAAATGAAGTAGATAGAGTGTAGAAGCAAGCAAATGCTACACTTGTTTATGTTCCATGACTTTCAATCTTTGTAATCTACTTCAGACAGATTGTAGAAAGTAGCACAGGCTAGACATGTTCATATTCAAAAACTGAATCTTCGTGATCAACCTCAGACGAATGGGAGTTATATTCGTTAAAAAAAAGTTGTTGAGAGTAATGAATTTGTAGCGGAAATGCACTGCATATTACAAGGGAGGATGTATAATCACAACAGATGTTTGAAGTGAAAGGGCTAAAAATGTACTCATTCCACCAACAACATCGTCTACATAAAAAAAATGTATCATTCTACACCAGCTGTTTCGTCATGCAGCGGAAGTGACCTTCAGAGTAGAAGTTAAAGTCAGCATATTATTTAAACAGTTTCAGCTGATAAATGAATTTCTCTTCCGAATTATTGCGATATAGCCATATTCAACTGTTGCCTTAAAACTTCTAGTATGATATAGCGATTTAGCCATATGAGACTGTTGACTTTTAAAACTTCTAGTATCATATAGAGATTTAGCCATATTAGACTGTTGACTTAAAACTTCTAGTATAATATAGAGATTTAGCCATATTAGACTGTTGACTTTTAAAACTTCTGCGCGGTAGCCTAGTGGATAGTGAGCTTGCTTGCTATATCTGGTTACAGCGTGCCAGGTTCGAAACCACGTCCGGACATTAAAAAAAATAAAAAATCCGGGTTGTGATTTCTCACTTGACACGACCACTCCTCCAGTCGACTCAGCTGTAAATGAGTACCTGACGCATGAGTTAGGGAAGGTAAAAAACAGCAAGGAAGGGAACTGGCCACCCCACCTAATAGTTGCTGCGGCTTAGTACATGAAGAGTTATCTTCATCCCCGACGGCAGATGCCATGGGACATACCTTTAGTATAATATATCGATTTAGCAATATTAGACTGTTGACTTAAAACTTCTAGTCTAACATATAGAAATCGAAATCTGTAATTCTATCTATTCTGAACGCTCTATAAATTACGCATACGTCACGGAACTCAGTGCGACATTCAATTAAAACGATTGATGTCAGAACACTATATAAATAGCATTGTTAATTTTACTTCAAGGAAATCCGTGCGACATCGAATCAAAACGATATATGCCGTGAAGTTATATCGTACCTAACAACGTAAAATATACACCTTCTAATGTATTGAAATATTATTGTCTTGAAATATGTTGCGATTTTAAGTGTTTACGATGCATTAACAGGTAAACTTCTGTGTCGGTCTAATGATGGCTACTGTTTTAACATTTTTGTACATTTCACACATTTCTCTTACTAGCTTTAATACTTGATTCAATCGCAAGAAAGCATCAAAAAACCAAAATAACGCTAAAATTGATGGTTGAGTCGTCAAAGTCAGGAGTCACTCGCTCGGATTTGTGCTGCAATTGCAGCGGAGCATAGATATAGGATTGCAATAATAAAATACTGACTCACATACGATACGAATTGAACAAGAAACACGTCAGCACAGACAATCACGACCTGATAAGGATGCTGATTTGCGTCGTCGTCCAACTGAGCTGGAATCACCAACGCAAAAAGAAAATCGACAAGCTATGAATAAAGAATCTACCAAGGCAATACAATAATATAACGGGTCCCGAATGGATCCAAAGAAATCTAGTATAATATAGCGATGTAGCCATATTAGATCATTGCCTTAAAACTTCTAGTATAATATAGCACTGTAGCCACATTAGACCGTTGCCGTAAAACTTCTAGTATAATATAATTTTGACCACAATTTCATAGTCCTGCCTTTCTTCTTCTTCGGCTTTCCTTCTCATACTTTTGCTGATTTTGCACTGTGTATTTACCTGACATACGGCATTTAACACATAGATACTGACAACTTTCCTGCAAATTTAGAACGGGAATAATGCAATATGGACATTTTTTAAACAAACAACTAGACCCGGAACGAAATGGCTCCATTTATGGTATGCAGTCTTGCTGTAACATCCGAACATTTCATCATAAGAACTCTTCAGCGTAAAATAGTAGGTACATTTCTACAGGATAAGTTAACAAATCTTGCGATCTATTCTCTTTATTCACCTCTTTCGACATGCATGACAGGACGCGGAATTAATATTCTCCTATTTCATCTCGAACTAGGCATATTCTGTGTCACAAATGTTAATTGCCGCAAAATACGCATATATGTATCATGTTATCACTATCACAATTTTGTGAAGTAATAGGCTTTCTTTTCCATCAAATAGACTTCAATTTACAATCTGTTAGCATAACATGAGATACATTTTATATTCTCCAATAGTAACCATGACGAGGTCATCACTGACACTGGAATATACACATTACATACTACAAGTGTTCTCACAATGCCATGTTACTAGGGTCTATTCATTCTTCATATGAGAAACTCGATTATCTGATTATATATCTTGTTTGTTTTATTTTTGCTATATCCACCTTTACGCCTTGCAGAATTAGGGATAAAATAATTTTCTGGAGACGGTATTTTTGTGTGCATATGTATGTTTTCGTTGACTATTATTTCTGTAATCATCCTTTGCATAGCCTGCATCTGATTTTGTATCCATCATGTCTGTACAGCAATACCTAATCAGTTTTATTAATTATTCATGTTAGAATATTGCTGTTACTTCTTCTCACTATACAGGCATGTGAATCATCCCGCATTCTCGATATTCTCTGTGCCACACCCCCTTTTCACATAATTATGCCATTAGTGGAATATGGGGAATATGGAAAATACCAAAGTGGAATATGGACTACGTAGAGAATAACTGAGTTAAATCACTAATGTGCAATGATTACAACAAAGAAAGGTTCAACATGTGAAAAGGATTGATTTCACTGCACTCGGGTTACTGCATTTGTGTTCCATCCCTCTCAACGAAGTGGCACGCAGTCTGTTGACGGTAACATTTATAGCTCATAACTCTGAAACGTCCAGCAATAATCCACAGGAATCACCGAAAAAAATTCTTTCTATAAACAAGGTATCGTGAATGGGATTCGGTCCCGCGATCTCTTGAGCACAAAGCGAACGGATTAATGACTAGACCATGGCGAATCAATAACAGTCAGGGTAATAATGTGCCACAGTCGAGTCATCAACACAAAAAAGTCCTCCAAACACTCCTGTCATTGGCCATTCGAACGCGTGTAGAAAAATCATGCCCGAATCATTCCTTGATGATGTCAATCCTCAAGATTTTCTATAGTTACCTAATCTCCTTCAACCGTCAACTGTTCCATGTAAAATATAACTAGAAATTGTGTGTGCCCAAATATATCTTCAGAACAAGAAATAAAAGACAACTAATAGTTAAATCACTGTTTTTCTCCTGTACACAATAATCTAAAGGACCGTGTGGCATCTGGGACTAGTGTTTCTAGTTCCGAGAGCAAGGAATAGTACCACTATCTACTTTCCAGGCTTGTCGCAGGAGTCGACTAAAGAAACTTGAGGAAGAGACTGAGATCCTGTCGCCTGAGAAAACAATCATCATTGTCATACTTGTGTTTACTATCAAGTAATCCTTATGATTGAAGGATGGTTGCATGCCAAATGACATTGCACTTTTGTGGCAAATTCTGAGGAGAAAAATAAATGCTAGATGCTTCATACTGCAGATGGGCTAACAAATCTTACAGAAGAATAATGTGGTAATTGGCCAGGGATTGTGTGCTGTCATCCTGGTAGGACATGGTAATCCCATGATAAGGCACACTGGAATACATCCCTTCAGTGAAGACATGCATTCATTCATAAACCTCCTTTCAGTGACTGAACATGCATTCATTCATAAACCTCCCTTCAGTGACTAAACATCCATCCATTCATAAACCTCCCTTCAGTGACTAAACATACATCCATTCATAAACCTCCCTTCAGTGACTAAACATCAATCCATTCATAAACCTCCCTTCAGTGACTAAACATACATCCATTCATAAACCTCCCTTCAGTGACTAAACATACATCCATTCATAAACCTCCCTTCAGTGACTAAACATGCATCCATTCGTAAATATTCGTCACACAGCCATGATAATTTCAGTATATGATGTGCCGCATTATTGATAGTGACAAAGTACATATAGAAAAACCCGAGTACAGAGAGCACCCACCCTAATTTCATAAAGGCACGCAAAGGCTTACCAGCAATGAAGGTTATGGATGCTTCGCAGTGTGAACAGAGGCAGTTATTTCTTTTGTACCAGGATTTGGTGGTGGCTGTAGTGGAGTATGCACTGACAATTCTAACTTCTAGCCAAACTCAAATCGTATACTGGATAGAGCCCAGTAGCATTGCGTATCATTCATGTGTGCAAAAGAGACATTTCGACAACAGCTATGCGGTACCTACTCGACTGTCCAACAGTTAGCACAGATTATAATATTGCCGTGCACGGGCGTACCGTCAAATACACGCAGACAAGGAACACCCATTGCTTTCCGAAATACAAAAAGTTAAAGTTAGCAGATTTGAGAGACGGAGGTCGTGGATGGGACGTGCTGAGGATGTCATACAAAACGTATGCAGATTGCAAGATGTGGCAGCAGGTGCGGAATGGATAGGGTTACCCACTGATTTTGAAGCTTGTTTGAGAGTAGTAACAACACTTTGCAGGGAATGCAAAGAATTGTGTCCCAAGGCTGTGGAGCAAGGAGTGCAGGCTTTGATCAGTGAGAATGTCAAAGATGGGGATGTGATTATATACACCGATGGATCTGCGGTTAGACATGTTCGCAGCGCTTGGGCCTTCACAGCTCAGTGCACAGGTAAAACGAACAGGGAAGAAAGTAGGGCCTTTGCTGTGACTACGAATAGCATGACCATGGAGATTATGGCGGTGACCAGGGCTTTTGAATGTGTAGGCACGCAGAAGGTAACACAGATTTACATCTTGAGTAACTCTATGAGTATGATTAGGTAGGTAAAAGTGGGTGCCGATCGCGAACAGCGGATTGAGGCCTTTAGAAAAGCAAGATTGTAAGGAGTTACATTTATTTTCGTGCCGAGACATGCAATTGTTCGAGGTAATGAAAGAGCAGATAAACTGGCATCATGAGCGATTATGACACAGGCGATGGGGCAATTGATGGAGCTGACGTTTTGAACTCCATAAGAGATATAGTACGCGAGAGTGAGACTTATGTGGTTGATGATTCTTTTTTGATGACCAGGATTCAAGAACAGAGTTTGGAAAGTGGTGCTGCTAGAAGTGAACTTTTTGGAGGGCGTAGAAGAATGACGTCAGCCAGCAGAGGACCGGTACTGTCAGCAGAAGTGTAATAACTGATACACACAGGGAGAGATCGCAGCAACTATGGACGTGCCCAGTTTGCACTTATGATGATCCGACGACTAACCTTCAAACTAACAAACAGGTCAATCCACTACAACTCTTAAATTTTAAAGTAGAAACACGTATCACCAAATAAAGACTATAATACATATTTGTTCTAAACTTAAACGCACAATATTCAGTTCGGGCCTAGTTTGTTTATAATTATTTCTATACTGTGGATAATTCTTAGCTAGTGCAAGCTTAGCCAATATCCAGAAATAATTGGAAAGGGAATAACAGAGATGGGCGAGTCGAGTCTGTCGTCAATTATGCAATCCTGTTGGATGATCGTGATCATTTTTCTAAACTGACGTGTTGATTTTTTTCTTTCTTTTCATTGGTAACTTAGTGTCGACAGCCAACCAATTTACTGAAAAGTCAAATACGTCACGACAGAGGGATGATTCCAAATTTAGCCCACAGATCTTATATTATTGATGAGTTGTGTCTGAGTTTTTTGGGGGGTTTTATTTACGCTACAAAATTCCCGGGAAACAGGAAGGGGGATAATCGGAGAGAGCTGGACTCTGCGGTTGGCTATTTATAGAATGTCCATGGGAACGGAGAGGAGACTGTGGGAACGGAAGAAATTGTGTGGGTACTTATAGTTGGCAGATAAAACAGTGGCGGCTTTTGGTAAATTGCGTTGGAGAACGAGAAGCCACATGTGGTAGTGGACAATTGAGCAATATTAGGGGCAGTTGGTGCAAGATAGGATATATATTTTAAACCCAAAAAATATTTGTAGAACATAGCTAGGAGAGGAGAAAGTTTGATACTTAGGAGAAAACGATATAGAGTAACACACATACACGCACGCACACACACGTAGCAACGCACGCACGCATACACACACATACACGTACAAACATAAATCTCCTCTCAGAAAAAGGTTGCATCTCCTGGTATTGCATGTCATACACACATAAATCTCCTCTCAGTAAGCGGTTGCATTAAATAGCGTTTGTCACAAGGAATATTAGTTAAACACCCTATGCTATTCCTTCCAGCGAATATGGCTGTCAGACATTCTGTGATAGCTGGAAATTCGAAATTGCAACCCAAGTCATACTGTTGATTCCTAGCAACAAAATTAGAAATTAATTGCAAACCAATCCATAGTGTTGATCCTGGCCACAAAATTAGAAATTGCAACCCAATCCATACTGTTGATCCCTGGCCACAATATTAGATATTGCAACTGAAGCCATATTGTTGATCCATGGCCACAAACATCGGAAAACATATTTATGGAGATTTTGTGTGTGATGTAAAATACATTCATCTTGATGCTTCAAATTCCATTTACAAAAACAACCTTACTGAAATGTCTGTTCTCCATGTTAAGGAGTTCATCTCATTCTTCCTTTAGGGAGTTCTAGTTTACTATCAACGTTTGGAGCTGTTGCTAATACGGATGTTCCAAAAGTAATGCCTCCTAATTTTTATTTAAGAAAATACTGTATCGGTGTGCAATTTGTTAATTTTGGGAGAATCCCCAAATATTTTTCTACTTTGTGTAGCATAACCACGTGGTTTCATTTACAGAATGCAACAAATTAACCGTTTACAGTGGTTGCCAAAGTTGTACGGTTAAAATAACGATATGGCATAGAATTCCTCAATGATACGGCGAGACCTCAAATTGCATCTACGAACGTTAGAAAAAAGTTTATAGAGATTCACCAGTGGATGTTTGCACCATTCGACGTTGCGTACATTGTTGTGACGAAGATGAAGTAGGTCAATTCTCAATGGGTGACGCGGACTGGTCGTCCGTCTACCGCAGTGACACACACAATATTCATCTAGTTGATGACATCATTCGTAGTGATCGAAAAATTGTACTTACTGCGCACAACTGAAATCCAACAGGTAGATCCAGGAAAAGGGTAATAAAGTTTTGCTAATACTCAATAACACACATACTGACACACACAAATCGACGTTTCGACCAAAAGGCCTTTATCAAGACAGACAATTGAAACAAAATTAAAACATATAACAGAAAGCGAACAGTAATAGCATCGACGGTCACATTGATATGAGTAGTATGGATTGACCAGAAGAGGTGAAATAGATGACACCGGACAAGGAAAATACAAAAATGACAACAAACATGTGACACGAAACAAACAGAAACTATGGATCGACTAAAGTCAAACATGAGACAGGTGCTCATTAATGCCATCGGGTTTCAGAGTGCCATATTGATAAATGTAGCGGTTCTCAGGCGCCAGACGGGCCCGGTCGTCAGAGAAGAACGACTTAATGGCCGTAACCTGAATGTCCTGGGCGCCCCGATGGCCCGTGCCATTAAAGTGGAAGTCAACAGGCAAACCGAATGGTTTTTATGCTGTACAGATGTTTGCAGAATCGGCCTGCGTGCCTCCATCCAGTTTCAACTATATATGTCATGGCACAACGCTTGCATATGATGGCATAGATGATGTTGCGGGACACACATGTGAAGCTCTCCTCAATGATGAAGGTAGCTTTAGGGAATGTGACAGACCGGATCTTGGTGACATAGACACAAGTGTAGCATTCGCTGCGTTTGCATCTGATGGTGCCAAAACGATTAGGAATGTCAGGCTGGAGGTGACTCCAGACCAGTAGATCCATGAGGTTCTTGTCACGTATGTAAGCAACAAGAGGGGGGGGGGAGGTTACAGAACACTTCCCGCGTCTCTGGGTCAGATTGGAGAAGTGGAAGCAGGGCATGGCTAACGGTAGCGCTATGGGGTGGAAAGTGAGAACAAGCTTAGTCCGGTTAGACGAGGAAGATTTCTGAGTGGTCGAGAGGGTGTCCTGACGGGAGAGACTGCACACTCGAAGAAGGGCAGACCTGAGGACAGCCTCAGGGTACATGCGACAGCGGAAGAAAGCTATCATCTCGTAGGCCTTCTCGATTCATAGTGATCGTTGGGTAACACTGGATGAAGAGCATGCCGTGTTGTCAACTAGTAAAAGTAGTTGTGTCCAGAATAACAATAAAGATCTGTGGGTTATTCAAAGGTCTGTGGACGGTAGGTGCCCAGAATGTTGACAGAGAGACATAAAAAAACAATAAAAATCATAGCCATTAACCTTCTGCACCGTTACGAATGTCAAGGAGATGTATTTCTATCGAATAATGTGACAAGAGATGATACCCTTATTTGTGCACTTTTTTAAAATCAGAATCTATGAGGCAGTCAATGTAATGGCATCACACAACATCGCCGACAAGAAATAGGTTAACAGTTTCAACATCTGTTGAGAAAGTTATGGCCTCTGTGTCTTCAAATGATAAGACTGTGACTCGTATCAAATTCTTGCAACAAAGTAACACAGTGAATGCAGACCTTTCTATTGAAACTTTGAAGTCTTCTTCGGCGACTTTACCGATTAAAAGATCAGAGAACTGCACTACTGTTGCACGACAATGCAACGCCGCACACAGCTAAAAACACAATTAAGTAATGCGATTTGAGAATTTTACTGGACAGTATTGTCAAATCCCCCTTACAGTCCCGATCTTTCACCTTCAGACTTCCATCAGTTTGGACTACTAAAAGATCTACGCTGACAGCAATTTAAGGACACAAAGAACCTTAAACGCGCCGTACGCAATTGGTTATGGAAAAAAGAAAGCTTTTTACAATACATATTTATACATTCCCTTGTCCAAAGATAGACAAAAACTGTTACAAATAACGGAGACTACATTAAGAAATACATTTTTAAAGTACAGACTTGATTTCACTCTGAGTTATATATCTATTTTCGTGCCTTTTTAATTCAATTATAAATTAGGAAGTATTACTTTTTGACCGTCATTTGTATATTCCATATATTCACAGATGTTGACTCGTGGCCGATTTTTTAAAAATGCTGCATTATTTCCAATTCCGAAAGTTGTTATATCAGTTTCCATTTTCGATGTTATTTTCCTTTTCTTTATTTTGGAACCTGTTGCCATATTGCCTGTTTTATAAGTTGGTGGCTCGTTCAATATGTGAGAAGCTGTTGCCCCATTTATTATTTAGAAAAGTGTTCCCCCATTCCCTCTTTTGGAAGCTGTGTTTCCATTCCATATTTCGATTAGTTGTTCCTATATTTATTACTTTTGAAGCTTTTACATTAGTTTCATTCTTAGTGCTCTTGTGACATTCTACAATTTGTTTGCTGTGTGGAATGACACCCAATTATATACTATTTTAAACACTGTTTTTACACAACTTCTATACACAGTTATAGTTATCTTCGTAGTAACTTAGCGTCAATCGCAGGCGATGACGACAACAATTTCAGACTTATGTCATTGCATCCCTCTGGTGTGTACGAAGATGGCTGAAAAGTGCAATCCCGGGATAGAATCATCTGCTATATTTTAGATTTGTATGACGAGAATTAGGCGTTTGTGTGTTTGTTGTTCTGTTTTTTTTTTCAGGCAGGACTTTTCTTTCTACGTCTGAGATTCGATGCGTCTGTGTGATGCAAGAACATTTCCTTGTGTTGCTGTGACATACTGGGCGATTCTGAGCGGTATCATCATAGGATGTTGCATCGATGGTGAAGTTCTTTAGACACTATAAAAGAACACTGGTAGTAATAATCGTGTCAGAACATTGGTAATAAATACATCGTGTAAGAACAACACTCTTCGTAGTACAGACTGTATATTGTGATCACATATCAGTGACGATAGCTAGTTTGCAGTTGGAGAGCTAACACACCACGCTAAGACAAGGAATGCTACCGTATTGGAGAGCTAACACACCACGCTAAGACAAGGAATGTTCCCTTATTTCGTATTTGAGATCAGTGCTCAAAGTACACATTAGTTCTTTGTTTAGCGCCGAAGACGTTGGGGATTTTCCTTTTTTGTTAATGGTCTAGAATAAAGAGCTCACATTGGGAGCCAAATTATGGGTCATGCAAATCGGGTCATCTTCTTGGTTAAGTCGTTTCGCAACTCCGTCACAGTGCCAGCCCAGATTCAACGGAATTAGGTCAACGGGTGACTAATGATCGTGGGAAATTAATATCAAGATGGAGGCATGAGGGATGTCATAAAGTGTTTTCGCACACAGTTTTTATTGTCCTGCCTGTATTTCTTTTGTGGGATTATTTCCATATAGGGTATTATTTTTGGTACCGTTGCCCCCCACCCATTCCTAAAATATTCATAGTTTCTTTACTACCTTTGCCTCATTATCTAATTATTTGTTTGCTTAGTGTATAGTTCAAGGGAGTTATGTTCACTGCTTCTTGCACGATATATTATGACCAATGCTCCTTGCACGATGCATTATGATATATGTTCCTTGCATATTTTGTTATGACCACTGTTCCATGCATGATGTACTATTGACCACTGTTCCATTATTGATGTATTATGACCAATATTCCTTGCATGATGTATTATGACTAATGTTCCTTGCACAATGTATATATATATATATATATATATATATATATATATATATATATATATATATACACCGTGGCCCTTGTTTACCTTGCAGCGTCAGGGGTGGAAAGCCACGCCGAAAGAATTCTCTGGAGATTACCATCTTGTGTGCTGTTTGTAATCTTGTTCCTGTGGCTTCTTTGATTTCTGTGATCCATCTTTTACATGGTCTGCCTCTAGTTTTATAGCTGTTATGTCTATGTGTCATGGACATGTGTGGCATGCTATCTGTTGATATTCTTCGTAGACATGTAATTTCTGTTGTCACTATTTTTATTTTGTCTTGAGCTGTCATTGTCCAGGTTTGGCACTGGTAGCACAATGATGGGATAATAATAGTCTTGTATAATGCAACTTTAGTGTCTATTTTTACATGTTTGTTCTTGAAAATATCTGTCATCAGTCATAGGATCTGGTATGTTTTGTTGCATCTATTTTGTATCTCTTTACTGGTTTTCCCCTCACTCGATATAATGCTTCCTAAGTCGGTGAACTCATTTACCTGTTTAAGTTGTTTATCATCGATGGAGATAGTGATATTTCTTTCTTTTTTGCTATTGCCATTATTTCTGTCTTTTCATTATTAATCTTCATGTTGAAATTTTTTACATGTTGTGTGGAGTCTATTCATGGGTTCTTGCAATAGTTCTTCTGATGTCGCTATTAGTACGTGGTCGTCTGCAAAGAGTAGTTTGTTCAATTTGTCTATTATGTTATCTTCTTTGTTGTTACTTGTTATTTCACATATGTGGTCGACATATGTTTTAAAAGAAGGGGGGATAGGTCACACCCCTGGCGAACTCCTGATTGAATTTGAAACTTATTGGACACACCTGCTTTTGTTCTTACTTCACATTGTATATTAGCATAAATATCCTTGTATATACGGATTAAATGTTCTGGTACTCCGTATATTAATAGTGTTTTCCATAGTTGTTGTCTGTCTACTCTGTCGAAAGCCTTTTCTTAGTCGACGAATGCAATGTATAATTCGTTGTTGTTTTCTGTCGCTCTTTCTATTAGCTGTATAAGTGTAAATATAGCATCCGTACAGCTTTTGCTCTTACGGAAGCCCATTTGGGTGTTTTTAAGTATGTAGATTCAATGTATGATCGTAGTCGTTGTTCTAATATTTTGTTTTAAAATGTTTTCGTGTGTGGCTTAGGAAGGATATCCCTACATTCACGATGTGTTGTAATATATGTTCCTTGCACGATGTGTTGTGATATATGTTCCTTGCACGATGTGTTGTGATATATGTTCCTTGCACGATGTGTTGTGATATATGTTCCTTGCACGATGTGTTGTGATATATGCTCCTTGCACGATGTGTTGTAATATATGTTCCTTGCACGATGTGTTCTGATATATGTTCCTTGCACGATGTGTTGCGATATATGCTCCTTGCACGATGTGTTGTAATATATGTTCCTTGCACGATGTGTTGTAATATATGTTCCTTGCACGATGTGTTGTAATATATGTTCCTTGCACGATGTGTTGTAATATATGTTCCTTGCACGATGTGTTGTGATATATGTTCCTTGCACCATGTGTTGTGATATATGTTCCTTGCACGATGTGTTGTAATATATGTTCCTTGCACGATGTGTTGTGATATATGTTCCTTGCACGATGTGTTATTATCAATGTTTCGTTCACGGCGTATTATGACCAATGGTTCCTGAATAGAATATTATGATAAATATTCCCTGCACGATGTGTTGGTACCAATGTACCCCACACATTGTGTTATATGTCCTTTCTGTATGCTATCCATATAATCTTTGACATATGAATCATGTCTGTATGATGTCCACATAATCTGTGAGATATGAATCATGTCTGTATGATGTCCACATAATCTGTGAGATATGAATCATGTCTGTATGATGTCCACATAATCTGTGAGATATGAATCATGTCTGTATGATGTCCACATAATCTGTGAGATATTAATCATGTCTGTATGATGTCCACATAATCTGTGAGATATTAATCATGTCTGTATGATGTCCACATAATCTGTGAGATATGAATCATGTCTGTATGATGTCTACATTATCTGTGAGATATGAATGCTCACTGTTCCTCTTGTAATCGCACATCTATCGACTTTCTTTATACCCTCTAATAATACACTACAGAATAATGTTTCTGGTATTGATAACAGGGTAATTTCCCGCTAGTTATTGCAGTCAGATAAATGTCCATACTTTGGCAACTTGAAATAACTCCCGATGTCCATTATTTTGATGGTGATTCGTTCTGCAGATCGTCATTTCACAGTAATAACAAATGATGAATTGTGTCGTCGTCAGCAGCTTTCGGCATTTCTCCAACGAATTCATTATCAACAGTAGCTTTGTTGTTATTTCTATGTTTTGTCTTGTTTATTTTGTCTACTATATCTTGTCCTGTTTCAGCTCTACAACTGTAATTTCTTCACATGATAATTCTAAGGGGGCGTGCGTTCTTCTTCGTGTAGACTTGCAGAGTTCGTTTGCTTGTTGTCTACTGGGTATCTGTTGAAGTTGTTCCAATTCTTTGATTTGTTTATTATTTTATGATAATAGTTTTCCATTTATATCCATAATAAGACTAATCTGTATCGGCTCATGGTTACATTGTTATTTCTAAATGTGAAATAGAGTTTTGTTGATAAGTATAAAAAGGGTTTTTAAATCGTAAAGGATTGACTTCACTGTACTCGGCTTCTCAAATGTACTCCGTCACTCTCAACGAAGCGGCACGCCGCATGCCGAGAGTATCACTCATAGCACGTAACTCCGTAGCCTCAAGTGATAAGCCACAGGGATCTCCGACAAAATTCACCTTGTAAACAAGACGACACTAGCCGGATTCCAATTCATGACCTCTTGAACACAAGGCGAAAAGCTTAACCACTACACTAGGGAGATCCCCGAAGGGAGATGCTAAGTCTTTTAGTGACGATTCCGCATGTGAGTAATATTCTTTGCCTTCGATGATTATTGAACACAAAATCGACAAATTTTACAACAAAAAGGGCCGTGTATTGGGGTACGAAAGAGGAATAAAGAGTAACGATACTGAATACATACCATTCATGTTGTAAGAGGCGAATAAAGAGGGATTGGGGGTAAAGTTAGCTGTCCCATCACTTGTATGGGCACAATAACACAAAAGTCAGCTTGATGTCGGCTATGTCCAACCACAAGATGCATATATCACAGATATACTATAAACTATGACAACGCATTCTATTCTCCAGACTGTATAAGCTGATCAGGAAGTTTTTTGTTGAGAACGAACGGAGAAGAGAATGAGGAAAACACGCAATTTACAGATGGAGGAAGCAAACCAGAATTTAGTTTAAGTTTTATCAGAAAATAGCCTCTGGAATTACATCAGCAATGTACTTAGAATGGATGAAAACCTCTGGAATTACATCAGCCATGTAGTTAGAATGGATGTAAACCTCCGGAATTACATCATCCATGAATCTCTGAAATTACATCAGTCATGTAGTTAGAATGGGCGAAAACCTCTGGAATTACATCAGCAATGTATATTAGAATAGATGAAAACATAGTTCCTAAACAAATCATCATGCGAAGGAAGAGGGAAAAAGAAAAGTAGGTCGCCCTAAAAAATCGCGTTGCAGAACAATCAACATAGAATGCTCAATATTGTGCTTAAGCAATACACAAGAACTACAAAAAACATGCATCCAAGCGTTCAACATGGAATGAAATGAATACTGCCCTATATGCCATCTTTGGCCCAAAAAGGAAATCAATACCTAACTATTTATACATTATCCTGAAAGAAAAGAACAATATTCTATAATTCATGATACCTCGTTTTTGTTCATTTCGTAAGTTGTTCATTGTTATTGCACTCTTAAAGCACATGTTATTGTATGATTATCACGTTCAAGGTTCAACATGATGTGCATAAAAATCTGGCCAGTTACCCAGTCTTCTTGACAGTTTCCGCTAGAGAGTGATCCAATAAAAATAAATCTGGGTCAAAGTGATCAATAACTTTTGATTACGACTAATCACAACAAATTCACATAACAGGAAGTAATATCGACAATAATCCTTATTCTGAATACTATGCTGTCATTTCTGTCCCGATTTCCATAGTTACTCAACAAAATTTCATTTGAATCAAAGTTGTAAAAATTTCTTTCGTTAACATTTCTTTTGAGAATTTTTTGAGTCCTCCGTCAAAGTTAACGTTAATATATTCAGGGCAGATATCACGTTGAAAGAGGCCAGAACTTGCACTTCATTTATGACGTCTTAATTAATTTATAACGAGAAAGGCTTTGCAATCTGACATTTATGTAAATTCTAAGTTCACGATCGAGTCCAACTAACGGATGCTCGTTATGCGAATATTACCTGAAGGACTTTCAATATTTTGTTATGCTTGATTCGTGTTTATATTCTTGATTAGAAAACAGCATCATGGAACACAGGACATTTTACATTCCAGTTGCTGTCCAGGAGTATGCAGACTCAATGTCTCAGTCAGATGTTGATTGACAAAACAAATTAGACAATTTAATAGCAATTTCAATTACTATGCAGTCCTTCATTGTGAACATCAACAGTCTGTGGCAATTTTTTGCATGCGACTTCATGTATATAAATAGTGACCAACAAAAACCACGACAATAATATACTAAAAACGTAACAAATGAAGTCATAATTAATTATGTACGTAGATCTTCTATTGCCTACGGTTTCGTCTGCAGTGCATATGTGTAAACCGCATTACCGAAGTGTTCAGTGCGTCCCGAAAAATATTGAAATTCATTTCCACTCTTTTTAGCTACAAATAATGTTTTCTTTTCTTTTAATCAGTTGTTCTCTCACCAAGAAGTGCTAAATTAAACAAAAATATTTGAAATTTGACATTTAAACAGAAGACAGAAGCTAAAGAAAGTAAGCGGATAGACAAAAATAACAACAGAAGAGTGAGTTTTTTTAATTGGATTCCGGAAACCAATACTATTTGTGTTTTTTTGATAACTTTCAGTCTGCTAACGACAACCTACTGTCTGGAAATTGGACATTTTGCAGGTCTGTTTTTAGAGTATGAATCGTGCTAGATTATTGGACCGAACAATGAGTTGATTAAGATGGTTCTATGTAATGTATATTATGTTATTGTGTTTAGTATTCCTGATCGTTTCTATTCCTTAATCCTTTTTTGTTGGAACATTGTCACAATTGATGTCTCTTTATTGACAACACTGTCAATGTTTAGATTGTCACAATCAGGCAGACGTCCATAATGAGACGTATGAATGTTGAGGCTGCGTTACAATCAGACTATCATCCTTGATAACAAAATGTCAATGTTGAGGCTGCATTACAATCTGACTGCCACATCAATTGACACACTGTTAATCTTGAACGTGTGTCACAATTGACGCTTGATGTTGATGGACACATAGTCAATGTTGATACTTCGTCACAATCAGACTGACATACGTAGTGACACACGTCAATGTTGATACTGCGTCACAATTAGACTGACACACGTAGTTACACAATGTCGATGTTGAGGCTACGTCACAGTCAGACTGTCATCATTGATAACATGATGTCAATGTTGAGACTGTGTCACAATCAGACTGGCATACTTATTGACACACTGTCAATGTTGAGCTAGACAGCTGCTTCTTTCTTGTAAACGCGTATGATATGAAGCCCAAATTTATCCTGATTGCATTTGCCACTGCGGTCTACAATATAAGACATTTTTGGGTAATGATACATCCAGATTTCTAAAATGACTCATTTGACTATTCCCTTGATTTTCATTGGCTGTCACACAAAATATAATCATATTGACCAATAAAACACACGAGAATAGTCAACCGATGCCTTATTTCACATTAGTTAATTGGTCTTATAGTGTACACAGTCAAATTTTAGATTTATTCACCCTGCAGAGTCAACCTCAAACATGTTTTTTTTTTCAATGCAGTGAAAAAATGTATAATGAAATCGTATGAAATTGTTGTGATGCAAAAATATAATAGTGAAGGCAACAATATCAAGACAACACACACACACACAAACAGTTATTATGCTATCACAATACCCTTGCCCGTGTACACTTCATGTTGTTTTCACCCGTCGAGCCTTAGGCAATATCCATGTTTGGTTTCATTATGAGAGACTTGAGATCAATATACAAATATGATTGAAACGTATCTGCATATAATATTGCTTTCTAGCTAATGCTATATTTTAAACATCCGTCGGTCGATTCAGAAATAATGTTAGAGCTTATGAAACCAACATCACTTCGCTCGAACCATTAAAGTGTTCATACGAGTTAAAATTATTCAACTAACTGGCCATTCTTCAACGGAACGTATACTGCAAAATAGTTCAAAATCGTAGAGGATTAACTTCACTGTACTTCATATGTACTTGGTCACACTCAACTAAGCGGCACGCTGCTTAAAAAAAAACCCACCTTATAAACAAAACGACCCGAGCAGGATTCGAACAGCTAGGGGAGATTCCCCTAAATTGTATATTGCCTCTTCAACTACAATTTATATATTGTATCTGCTAGAAATGAGACCGATATTAAGTTATATAATAATAATACTTCTGTAGAACATAAAGTCTATGCCATTTCTTTATTGTATCTTTTCTACAACTTCTCTATTATATCTCTTCTACAATTTCTCTATTGTATCTCCTCTATACCTTCTCTGGTGCATATTTCATACAATCTCTCTATTATATTCCTTATACAACTTCTCTACTACATCTCCTATACAACTATTTCAGTGCATTTTTTAAAATCATCATCATATGCCGTCGCCGCAACGAAGGCTGGCTGTAGCGGATCTATAGCATCCAAACGGTATACTACCGATTTCGTGATGGTTCCCACTCACCATTATTGCCTACCAATTTTATACAATTTTTCTATACAATTGTTATATCATTAAAACTATTTGGAGCAAAGCCTATTTGATATCTAACCGTATGGCAGACTAAAGAGTGTCCCCTCAAATAGTATGTCAACAGAAATATGCACTGACAAACACTGCTTGGGAGCAGTCCATTAAAACGTCTAAAATTTGTTGACAATTTTTGATTCCTCCTCATTCTTGGCAACAGCTGCCAAGAGTTCTGATACGTATTTGTTGTATTATTATTTAAAAATTAACAATTTTTTAAAATGACTCCCCAAATAAAAGAAAGAATGAAAATATATATATATATATAAGAAAAAGATATAAAAATACATCATTATTTCACATTTAAAAAAAATAATTTTTCGAAGTCCAACAACTTAATTGTTGTATAAAAACATGATTGTTGGCGTCAACTTTTGTCAATCTTCTTCCCCCTTGTCGACAATTGTCAAACTGTTTCATATCCCCTCAACTCCATCCCTTATTATTGACGTAATTTATGGGCTGCCTCTAATAGCGAGTGCAACATTCGCTATTATATCAGTCCATTCATTATAAACATATATATATTTAGATATTTCTCTGCTAGGTTTAACACTTCATGGTAAAGAAAAATGTCTTCGTCACGTTTCTTTCATTAGAACCACATTAAAATGTGCCTTGTTTCAGACTGACATTGAAATATTCATGCCTCGTACATAAATTGGCATGATGACATTAAATATTCATGTCCAAATGGCTATATATATTTTTCAATGTAATATGGAAGAAACAGGTAACACCAGAAGACTGGAGACGAGCGACATCATCATATCTAGAATAAAAAAGGCAGTATAAGAAATTACATGAAATGACTACTAAGCTACACAGGGAAAATATTTAACAAACTATTAGAACGAAGACTACGATCATATATTGAACTACAACTCAACACCTGAATGGGTCTCCGTAAGAACAAAAGCTGTACGGATGCGCCATCTCCACACTTAGATGTGTGTTCGTCCATCACAAGTGAGGATGATCAATTGTGACATCCACTTTTGAAAATTCAGTTAGAGTTATGTCCATGCATAATATTTGATAGAGATGATGGTTAATGAGCCCTAATAGAACTGTAAATGTCCTTGGACAGAACGGACATGGAATGACCATTGTAGGCAGTTTTTGGTTTCTAGCTACTCTCCGCTATTGAGCTGCAGTATTTCTCCTTTTTTCACAAGATGATGCGCTCTTTTTTATTGTAGAGCGCCACACTTAGATAGCTAACACATACACACACGCACGCACACACACACAAACACAGAGGGAGAGAGAGCCAGTGAAAACAACACATAATAATACATCGCATTCGTCGACCACGAAAGGCATTCGACAGACAATAATTATGGAAAACACTATCAATATACGGAGTACCAGAACATTTAGTCAATATATGCAAGAGCATTTATACTAATAGCCAATGTGAAGCAAGAACAGAATGTAGGAGTGTGCAACACATTTCAAATTCAATCAGGAGTTCGCCAGGGGTGTGCCCTATTCGGTCCCCCCCCCCCTCACTATTTTTTACAACATATATCGTCCACATCTGAAAACTAACAAGTATCAACAGGAAAATATCATGAAGAACATATTGAATGAACTACTTTTCTACAGACTAAAAGTACCAATAGCCATATCAGAAGAACAACAGCAAGAACATATGAAGAGACTACACACAACATGTCAAAAATTTAACATGAAGATTAATACCGAAAAGACAGAAATAATGGCAATACCAAAGAAAGAAATATCACTATCTCCATCGACAATCAACAGCGTAAACAGGTAAAGGAGTTCAATTACCTAGGAAGCACTATATCCAGTGAAGGGGAAAACTGTAAAGAGGCAAAATAGATGCAACAAAACATACCAGATCCTAGGACGGATAACACGTATCTTTAAGAACAAAAATGTAAACATAGACACTAAAGTTGCATTATACAAAACTAGTATTGTCCCATCACTTTGCTACCAGGGCCAAGAATGGACAATTACAACAAAAATTAAGAGAAAATTAATGACAACATAAATGACGTTTCCGAAGAATTGTTGGGTTGTCATTAAGAGATATAATTATAAAAGATAACATCAGACAGATAACCAAACAATACCAGTATTGGAAAACATAAAGAACTACAAATTAAGTGGTTTCAAAATACGTCCAGACTACCAACAGATAGAGAGAGAAAGATAGACAGACAGACAGACAGAGATAGATAGATAAATAGGTAGATAGATAGATAGTTAGTTAGTTAGTTAGTTAGTTAGTTAGTTAGTTACTCAGACAGACAGACAGACAGACAGACAGACAGGCAGGCAGACAGGCAGACAGGCAGACAGACAGACAGACAGACAGACAGACAGACAGACAGACAGACAGAAAGACAGATAGACAGACAGACAGATAGACAGACATATAGATAGATAGACAGACAGACAGACAGACAGACAGACAGACAGACAGATAGATAGATATAGATAGATAGATAGATAGATAGATAGATAGATAGATAGATAGATAGATAGATAGATAGATAGATAGATAGATAGATAGATAGATAGATAGATAGATAGATAGATAGATAGATAGATAGATAGATAGATAGATAGATATAGATAGATAGATAGATAGATAGATAGATAGATAGATAGATAGATAGATAGATAGATAGATAGATAGATAGATAGATAGATAGTTTGATAGATAGATAGATAGATAGATAGATAGATAGATAGATAGATAGATAGATAGATAGATAGATAGATAGATAGATAGATAGATAGATAGATAGATAGATAGATAGATAGATAGATAGATAGATAGATAGATAGATAGATAGATAGATAGATAGATAGATAGATAGATAGATAGATAGATAGATAGATAGATAGATAGATAGATAGATAGATAGATAGATAGATAGATAGATAGATAGATAGATAGATAGATAGATAGATAGATAGATAGATAGATAGATAGATAGATAGATAGATAGATAGATAGATAGATAGATAAACTGTAAAATCTACAAAATTTAAGAGAAAAAAATTACAGGAGAAAAAGAATTACAAGAGAAAAAGAGAATTACAAGAGAAAAAGAGAATTACAATACTTTAAAAAATAAATTCTCAGATCTTCTCAAATTTGTTTACCTGTACCTATATACATGACTTAATTTTTGTTTAAACAGACAAATCGTGTGGCGAGACGAGGAAGAGTAATTAATACATTGAAACACAAATCTCAGTTTTAATTTATGGCTAGAAATTAATGTATTAAAATGATATTTATGATGGGTTTTTTTTATCTCAATACCACAAAAATATATTTTCAATGTTTTTAAAGCACTAACTTAGGAATAACTTCACCTGTTCTAAGATGTAGGCTACATTACGAAGCAGACTCAATGGAGAATAAATCTGTCAATCGTTCATCTTGTTTCACGTTTCAGCCTATTTTTATTTATTTTTTTACAGTAGCACTGAATATTTTTTACAAGAAAATGTCTTTGATGCGATGTTGTAATGCATGGTAAGATACTTGAAATATTTTAGATTTTTGTTTATTGTTGGAGAGAAATTATGGTCGCATATTATGAACGAACCGTTTGTTATTTCTTGGTTTATGATCTTCTGGCAGTGAAGATCATTTGTTTTTCCATTTGTTTTTCCATATCTCACATTTCACTTTCAGTCTGTCTTCAGTTTTCTCATTAAATTACGTTTATCTTGAGTGTGATTGTAAGTGTATGCAGTTGGATTTTGTCAGAAGCCATCGTTTAAATATCAGTTTGTGCTGGGGTGATAAATCAATCTTTTTGATAAGCTTGAAAAAAAAACAATATCGAAGAAAGGAATATCATCATCATCATCATTAGGTGCCATGCCGGCTGGCGTAGGCGATTTTTGATCTTCGCAACTCTTTATCTCCAGTATAATGTATCACAATTGTTATTGGTTACCTGTCATGACAAGTTAATAAAAAAGTTTGTTTTGAAGTTGTCGCTCTCTGTCACTCTTGTCTTCAATCTTGTTTGTTGAAACAAAGGTTCTCTAAACACCATTGTCTCACAACGTGGCCAAATAAATTAAGATTGTCTTTTTCTTATATTATAGATTAAGTCCTGTCTCGCATTTGACACTGTCAACTCCTCCAGATTAGTTTTCTGGCTGTCAATTGTATTCTCAGCATTCTTCTATAAAAACTACATCTCTGTTGCCTCTAATTTCCCACTTTCCTGCTTGGTCATTGTCCAATAGTTGCATCTACAAGTTAATATAGGAGTTATTTAGCACTGCAGAACTGTCTTCCTCATCCCTAATGAC
The DNA here is from genome assembly GCA_034231615.1 of Meghimatium bilineatum. Lineage (NCBI taxonomy): Eukaryota > Metazoa > Mollusca > Gastropoda > Stylommatophora > Philomycidae > Meghimatium > Meghimatium bilineatum. The sequence goes on along the minus strand of CM067317.1, from coordinate 14,981,914 downwards.
AAGGTCATATTACACAATATATATTTCATTTTTTTGAATGTTGTGTTTGCCTGCCCTATCCTAATTTTTATATGTTAGTTTTTTTTTAGAAAGAAACCTAATGTCAGACACATAAATTTCACAATATTGTTGCACAAAACATCACATTTTCTGCGAAATATCCCAAAATACGTTCATTTTATCCGAAACAAGTTAGTTTTCCTGAATTTATAACCGGGTATGTACCCAATATTGATTGGGTCATGAGAATGAGCACTGAAAATGAGCTGACAGGAATAAAATGGATTAATAATACCGTTCTCGAAGATCTTGACTATGCAGATGACCTGGCCCTTTTGAGCGCAAACCACACAGATGCTCAATCTAAGTTTGACATTCTCCAACACTACTCAAATCAGATAGGGTTGAAAATCAACACATCAAAAACTCATATACTAGATTTTACGAGATCCAACGACAACATAAAAATTCAGAATGTTCCATTATTAAAAGTCAACAATTTTACATATTTAGGCACCTATCTAGCACTGGATGGAGACTTATCAAAAGAAATTTTACACAGTAATGCCCTTGCAACGGGTGATTTCAACAAACTACGTAACATCTGGACGTCAAACACACTAAGAAACACCACAAAACACAGGTTGTTTAACTCCAACATTACCCCTATTCTATCATAAGGATACGAAAGTTGGAAAGCCATAAAGGCCACAGATAAGAGAACAGACGCATTTGAAAACGAATGCCTACGTACTATTCTGAATGTTAAGTGGAGTGACTTTAAATCTAACGCTACTATAAGAGAGGAAAGCAAACACACCTATATATCTTCCTTCATTAGACAAATGTGTTGGACTTACATCGGCCATGTTCTCAGAATGAACAGTCTAAGAATTCCCCAGCAATCACTATATTGGGTGCCACCCGGAGTAAGAAGAAGAGGGAGACCTAGAGAAACTCTACGAAGAACCATTAATAGAGAAGGCATGTCAATGAACCTAAACAACACGCAACAATTGAAAGACCTGGCATCACAAAGACAGAAATGGAAAGCTATGATTTCTGCACTATGCGCCGCCTCTGGCGGAACATAACATAACATAACATAACATAACATAACATAACATAACATAACATATGTACCAATTGAAAACATTGCTTCCAGCATATGCACTCTATTTTTATTTGGATAGTTTAAGCTGACATTAAGACGTTCCTGCTCACACTCAAGTCGGATCTCTCAGTAGGACAATGGTCCTACTACACTATTTTTCTAGCAAGATGTAGTCCAGAGAACAAATATGCATCGTATTGATGTTGTATTTGCACCACTTGCTCGACATATCCCGACTTATCCGACTTCGGTGGTATATAATATGTTTGTGTTGTGATCACTTCAACTGAATGGTTGGCAACTGTACGCATATCACTAGTTGTTCAACCGTACGAGAACTGCTAACCGTACTACACGCTGGTCACCAACCTAAAGTATCCACGATTACTCCCATGATATTTATGCTACTATCTGCATTGTTATCGACATAGCTATAGACGTCAACGTGCAGTTTCAGAGGCAGTGTTATTAATGTGTTGTTACTATGGTGATATTAGCTTTTTAGTGAATTTTTAGTTTATTGTAAGTATGGTGTTAGTTTGGTGTTGTGTGTATTATCAGTATGTTGTTAGTATGGTGTGTGTTAGGGTGCTGTTAGTGTGATGTTAGTGTGTTATTGTGGTGTTAGTGCGCTGTTAATATGACATTTTTGTCCTGCTAGTATGTTTTTTTTTAGATTTTGCATCGGTAGTTCCCCAGGATTTACTAACAATACATCTCTTGATTTGCTTTTTGTGAGGGAGAGCATTATCTACATCCTTACGCAATATCCAAACGATAAATGTTCAGTTATGTAAAATATTTTGAAAAGAAGAATCTGACAGAGAAGTGAAACATAATTGTGCAGATAAAGAACTGCCAAAAAGGTGACAACATCACTATGTATTAGTATGCAACTTTCCGTCTTTACAGTTGATAGTATTATTGTTGTGATATAAGAAGTATAACCAACGATCCATGCTGATGATGGATGTGATTAACAAGAACAAGCAGAGCCGCAAAGAGTTCATCGTATGAATAAGGAATCACAGTTCCTCTTGTACTATCATATGATGTGCGCCTTCCTAGACGTTTTGACCTAATGGCATTCTTCAATAGTCAATGTTGATGTACTTCTTTATGTGTTGTATTTACGTTTCTGAGCTTAGTCTTAGAAAATTAGCAATCCATTGTTACTACTTCTTGTCCGCAACTGTCTTTTTATTATATCTAAATCAAATGTCTGGTCTCGTTTGCAGAGACACACTGTCTCGCACACGAAGTAATCAGATTGGAACAGATGGATGATGTTATCATTGAACTAATTGCTTTGAATCTGACAGTCAGGAAGTCAAGTACTCGCTAGGAAACTGTCTTTGACATAGTCTAGAGGTTCTTGCTTGTTAGGGAGTACAGTTAGAGTGTGAGATACTTGTCTCTTCAGGACGGACAAAGGCAGGAAAGTTTGATCCTACTTGAAGTGACATGAACAACACTACTTCGACAAGGTTCCAGACTTGAGCAAACAATGTGCGCCTGTGCTCTGGTGCCAAGAATGTTGGGTCTTCTAGGAAATCAGGAAGACAGATACGGGAATGAGTACGAATTATAATTAGTTCTTCAAATCTGAGACGATACAAGGTTGTTGACTCATACAAGTAGATTGAGAAAATAATGTACAAGAATATGCAGGAGAAATATATAAGAAAAGAATTAAAAAGAGACGAAGAACGGCAAGTGAAAAATTATTGTAATATTAAATATAATGAATCGACGTTTCGACTAAAAATGTCAGATCTTTATCGAGATAGGGACGAACAAACACGGAAAGATTGCAAGTTGTCCATAAATTACATCAACATTTTAATGCCAACTTTTGATTTTCCATTTTCTGGATTTAACTGTCAAGAATTCAGGAACTCCCTCTCTCTGTTACTTAATTATGTCAAAATATTTTCTTCTCTCCATCCTAAACAATTTGTTTGCAGAAAATGTAAGGAAAAAAATAATGATTTGTTGAATATTTTTTCCCCCACTAAAATCAAATTAAAACGCTTTAATTCAGTGTCTTCCATACTTTTTTCTACCTTCTGCCACCTGCCTCTCTCTAAATTTCTGATGCCACCTTTCTTATGTAACATGAATAACAAATTTTATATTAAAAAACTGAGATATTTTCTAAAATTAAGAGAATAATTGCCCTCTGAATCCCCTCCCCTGAAAATCAAATTACCACCTTGTGGGGCGTAGGCCCCACGTTGGAACATACTGCTTTAATTGGTGTATAGCAAACAGTTCTACTGTTAACAACTTTTGACACCTTCTCCCCCCGCCATAGCGTTTCAGACCACCACCCCTCCAATCCCCCCGAATATTGAGGTAATGCATGGACAGTCACTTTGTGGTTATGTTGTTGATATTCAATTTCTTCAGAGGTGATCTTCTTTTGACAACTCCCTGCCATTCTCAAATAAATTGCAGATCTAAAGTTGACTTAGCGGTTATATGTATATGTGTATATAAATATATAGTGCGTTCCTGACTGTTGAGTATGGTTATGACTACATATAATATTTTTGGGGAAATGAATATTATTCGTCGAAACGTCGATCCCGTGTATTTGTTTAATGTAAATCGATATTTCAACATTTTTAAAAATAAAATTTATATTTGTTTACACGAGGCAAAGTCTTACAGTAATTTTTTTTTTAAATATAATTTATATTTGTTTACACAAGACATAGTTTTACAGCAGTCTCTCGTTCATGTCATGATAGAACACATGAGAGAAAGAGAGAGCAATCGTTTGGTGATTCATGCAAAGAGTCCCCGGAATAATGAAGTAGTCAGTAGAAGGATAAAAAATCAGCGTTAATGTGTAGAGACCTCTATGGATTTAGGTTAAAAGCTTGCACGCACTCCTCATTCCAACGAAGAAGTATCACTGGTGTGCTATACAAACAACAAAATCCACAATTCGTACGAATATTTCCAAGTCAAATGTCTTGACCGTTAAACGTGGAAGATGAACGACCCGGTTGTAAAGGCATTAGTAGCAATCCTTTGGATAGAGATTGTTTTCCATAATGTAGTTCTGTCTGATTCTTCTTACAGACATGGTTTGATTGAAGCACCCAAATGTCATATTTTGATAACATACATCCGGTGGTAACTTCGTCCTAACTTAGTCATTATATGTTCTTGATAATCAGTTTCTTCCGTGAACGTTGACTGTGCAAACGTTATTTCATGTTAATATGTACACATTTTCTAAGAAAATAGTCATTATCATGTGCCATACATATAACCCTTTTTATACAAAAGAATAATAATAAGACCCGTAACTCACCAGGGTGCCGCATTGAAGACATCGGTACAAAAAGCCTTTAAAACACTTCTGTCCTCAGATATTAGGACACGTATCGAAAAATCATATGCGGACTATTAATTTATGTTGTCAATCCTAAAATTTCTCTGTTCTACTCTTTTCCTTCCAGCCTCAACTATTCATTTTATGCAATCAAAAAAACAAAGTATGTTCTATCAGCTCGACAAAATTTCAGTATCTAACTACGTAGTTCTGTTACTAAATGTCAATTTCTATGTACTTCTGTTACTAAATGTCAATTTCTAACTATGTACTTCTGTTACTAAATGTCAATTTCTAACTATGTAGTTCTGTTACTAAATGTCAATAACTAACTGTATAGTTCTGTTAACTTTGTTGAATAAGATATCTGAACATGACTTTTAGTTTAGTTTAGTTTAGTTTAGTTTAGTTTAGTACTAGGAACTTAGTCAAAAGCTGAGTAAAAGTCCTCTCTCCATTTCTCAGAGTTTCTGCACAAAAGTCATCATAAATCTAATTAAACAAAGGGAATTTCAATAAAAATGTGGGAATGTAAATTTTTTTAAAAGGTTAAACAACCCACCACTCACTTACTGAGACATTTCTACGGCCCAGGCACATGTAACGGACCCCAATATTATAAGGAAAATATCATATATTTACTTTTCTCCTTGAACAAGTGATGTTTAGCGTTTTCCGACAGTGGTCTGGACGCCGGGAAAAATTAGAAGATTCATTTTCTAACTATCGCATTCATCAACACACTCATCGACACAATCATCTATGCACTAATTCACATACTTTTCCATTTACTAATCCACTTACTCATTCACTACTCCTTCACTCCCTCCATTCATTCATCCACTCTCTCTTCCACTCATTGAGCCACTCACCCTTCCACTCACTCATCCACTATAACAATATCTCGTACACAGTCGAACGCGATCACACTATCTCACACAAACACTCATCTTATCCCACTCTCCCCCAAATATACTCTCACCTACACTCACAAATGCACACATTCATACTTTCTCTTGAATGCACTCGCGCATAAGTACAATCGTCACCTCCTACGCAATAACAAACCACATCACACAAAATCCCATTTTCAGGACTACATCCTGCTAGTCTTCAGGAGTTTGAGAACTAAGGGATTAGAAAACATACCTAAACTCTCATCAGTGAGCCATCAGAACCATCATGCAGCAGTAACACCTAGTATATGACAGGTATATACACACCAGATGTGAGCAACCATCGCGCTCACATACTTCAGTTGTGGGCATCCGTCATGCGCATATGCACCAGTTGTGTGCAACCATGACATGTATATACATCAGTTGTGGGAAACCATCACGCGCATATACAGCTGTTGTTGGCTACCATCACGCGCATATACAGCTGTTGTTGGCTACCATCACGCGCATATACAGCTGTTGTTGGCAACCATCACGCGCATATACAGTTGTTGTTGGCTACCATCACGCGCATATACAGTTGTTGTTGGCAACCATCACGCGCATATACAGTTGTTGTTGGCTACCATCACGCGCATATACAGCTGTTGGCAACCATCACGCGCATATATAGCTGTTGTTGGCTACCATCACGCGCATATACAGCTGTTGTTGGCTACCATCACGCGCATATACAGTTGTTGTTGGCAACCATCACGCGCATATACAGTTGTTGTTGGCAACCATCACGCGCATATACAGCTGTTGTTGGCTACCATCACGCGCATATACAGCTGTTGTTGGCTACCATCACGCGCATATACAGCTGTTGTTGGCTACCATCACGCGCATATACAGCTGTTGTTGGCAACCATCACGCGCATATACAGTTGTTGTTGGCTACCATCACGCGCATATACAGCTGTTGTTGGCTACCATCACGCGCATATACAGCTGTTGTTGGCTACCATCACGCGCATATACAGCTGTTGTTGGCAACCATCACACGCATATGCAGCTGTTGTTGGCAACCATCACGCGCATATGCATCGGTTTGGATATTTTCATCAAATTGATTAAAACATTGGTAATGTATTTTGTGGCAAGTAAATTGGTCAACAGATAAACGACATATCTGTAGGTAACATATTGACCATAACAAAAATGTCATAGAATGGAAGAGGTAATAGATTTCTTCCGCTTAAAAGTACATCTTCCTTGTACGTTCAAAGTGCAAAATTGTTAAACGTTAACAGTACAGATTCGTTCGTCTGAAAACTGGTCTTTTTGCGTGTTATAGAAGGGGTAGGTCGTCCAATTTAATTAAACTGGGAAGTTAAGTTAGCAGACGTTGAGTGATATCTGGGGGTCCAAACTTGTTGTGTTGAAGATGGTAGCTGAGAATAGAGGACATTGGAGTGTTCAGATGAAATAGCTTGAATAATAGTACGCAGACTAACCTAATGGCGAATTTCGGGTATTGATATAAGAGTGATAGAGAGATGAGATAGAATAAAGAAAGAGTTGTGAATTTCTGTCTGTCTGTTTATCGGTCTATACATCAATCTATCAACCCAGCTATCTATCCATCTATCTATCCATCTATCTATCCATCTATCTATCTATCGCAGTATTATACATTAGTATGCAAACTAATGACGAATTTCGGGTATTGATATAAGAGAGATAGAGAGATGAGATAAAAGAAGGAAGAGAGAGTTGTGAGTGATGGAGAAGAAAGAAGAGGGAGTTGTGAGTGATGGAGAAGAAAGAAGAGAGAGTTGTGAGTGATGGAGAAGATGTTTAGTGAGATAAATAGTGTCTCAGTGAAGGAGCGAAAGAGAGATTGAATGAATGAATTATAGAGAGTGATAAAGAAAAAGAGAGCGTGTGAAAGAAGAGTGATAAATAGAGAAAGTGATCGAGAAATAGAGATGTAGAGAGATAGTTTTGAATAAAAATGGATAGATATGGATAGAAATAGAGATAGATAGATAGATAGATAGATAGATAGATAGATAGAGATAGAGAAAAGTTTTAGATGTGAATAGATAGATAGATAGATAGATAGATAGATAGATGGATGGATGGATGGATGGATGGATGGATGGATGGATGGATGGATGGATGGATGGATGGATGGATGGATGGATGGATGGATGGATGGATGGATGGATGGATGGATGGATAGATAGATAGATAGATAGATAGATAGATAGATAGATAGATAGATAGATAGATAGATAGATAGAGATAGAGAAAAGGTTTAGATGTGAATAGAAATAGAGATAGATAAAAGTTTTAGATGTGAATAGAAAAAGAGATAGATAGATATAGAGAAAAAATGTAGATGTGAATAGAAATAGAGATAGATAGATAGAGATAGAGAAAAGTTTTAGATGTGAATAGAAATAGAGATAGAGAAAAGTTTTAGATGTGAATAGAAATAGATATATATATATATATATATATATAGATAAAGAAAAGTTTTAGATGTGAATAGAAATAGATATATATATATATATATATATAGATAAAGAAAAGTTTTAGATGTGAATAGAAATAGAGATAGATAGAGATAAAGATAATTATATAGATAGATACTGGAAGATATAGTGATATTTATCAATCAAGTGACATATTCTTTCCAGAACGCTGTCTTCATCGTGGATACTCTAAACGCCTTTCTGTTATGGGCAAGCCGGCCTGCATTGTCCACAGACATGTGCATACATTCTTAGATGTCACTGGTCCATCGACTTTTTGGACTTCCTCCTCTTCTTTCACCTGGCACTCTGCTTTCTAGAATCAGCCTTTCGATGCCACCATGCCGCTTTAAGACTTCAAAACACTGTAGCTTCTTTCTTATGATGGTATTTAGAAGCCATCCTTCATTTACTTTTAGTAATTTCAAAATTTCAATGTTCTTCTTTTTCTCTGTCCATGATATTCGTAGGATCTTTCTATAGCACTTCATTTCAAATGAATTTATTCTTTTGGATATTGTCTTGTCCAAGTTTCGCATCCATATGTTGCCACTGGGAAAACACACGATCTTAAAAGGGTTACTTTAGTGTCCTTGTTAATACTTTGCCACAGCTTTCTTATTTGTGTTAATTTGAGTGTAGCAATTGCGAGTCTTCTACTAATCTCGACTGAACAATCTCTGGAACTGTTTATATTTGCTCCTAGATATTCGAATTTGTTTACACATTCTAGTTCTTTATTGTCCATGTAGATTATTGGTTTGATCTTTGTTTTGTCAGTTGTCATAATTTAGGTTCATATAGATCAGGGCTGGGCGAACTTTTTGTGCAGAGGGCCGCATTGAAAATTGTAAAGCTATTGGAGGGCCGCATATAATATTATGTATGTTTTTTTTTAAAATTCTCGGTAAGTAATCAATTAAATATTTTTATTGTAAAGAATGGTAGTTTTACATAATGTAGATAACTTCTGAAATAAATTACATTTCTAACAGACTTACACTATAACAGTATATTTTCTAATATGGATAAAAGGTTTTGCAAATATTTTAAACTTGTTTGTATAATTTAAAATGTGTTTGAGGGCCGCAAAATATCCAATTGCGGGACGCAGCGGCCCTCGGGCCGTAGTTCGCCCACCCCTGATATAGATAACTGTATACATAAATAGTGATATAGATAGAGAGTGACAGAGATGGACAGCCATTAGCTATAAAGATAGTGATATATTGATAGAAATAGATAGTCATAGATATACACTGCGATGATTAGTTGGTTGGTTGGTTGCTATCCCCAGGTATTTCGAGTTGCTATTTTTTCCTAGGTGCAGTGGGGTGATTTCTACGAGCTTTCTTTCATACCCAGGAGAGTGGGTTAGTTCATTAACATTGCAATATTCACTTTACAACTGTATTGTTAATTCATTAACAGAGCAGTTCACTTCACAACTATATTGTTAATTCATTAACAGAGCAATATTCACTTCACAACTATATTGTTAATTCATTAACAGAGCACTGTTCACTTCATTACTATATTGTTAATTCATTAACAGAGCAATATTCACTTCACAACTGTATTGTTAATTCATTAACACAGCAATATTCACTTCAAATCAATCAAGTACCATGGCTAGTGGCGTAGGCCATCATGATTATCCTCAAGTATCTGCCTATTGTGTTGTTACTAAGTTCAGTTTGTGACTTATTTTTGTGCTACAGTGACAACCCATCCAGAACTTTCTCTCTTTGTATTCATGTGTCTCTTCACTTGATCTTTCCGATGGTTACTAATGTTCAAGTTTATTTTCCTCATCATATGTCCTAAAAAATGTAGATTGTGTGCGTCTAATTTTTACTATAATTTTATTGTTTTACTCTAACATCTCTGAGAATTTCTACTTTAGTTTTTTTTAGCTATCTATGAAATTTTCATCTTTTTTCTTTAAAACAACATCTCAGTTGCCTTCAGTTTATCTTGGTTACTTTTGTTTACTGTCCATGATTCTCTTTCATCAAGAAGAATTGGCTTTAATATAACATCTTAACACTCGAACTTGCGTATGCAGATATTTCTCCATTGTATAGAATGTTTCTCAGGTTTTGAAATATTGATTTGGCTTGAGATATCCTGTTCTTGATCTCATTAAAGTGGTGCCAAGATACTAAACATTATTAGCTACACTTAAACTTGCGACATTGATAGTAATACTGCAATATATTTACTTCGCAATTGTATTATTAGTTAATCAATAGATCAATATATTCAATCCCACATTTACCATATCTATATGTGCACACAGCAGAAAACAAATAAAGGTATTTGTGTATACATATATATATATATATATATATATATATATATATATATATATATATATATATATATATATATATATATATATAATAAAGATAAATAGATGGATGGATGGATGGATGAATCGATGGATAAATTAGACAGACAGACGGATAGCTAGATAGATATTTAAGTAGGTAGGTAAGTAGGTAGGTAGGTAGGTTGGTAGTTAGATATGTAAGTAGGTAGGTATACAGATATATCTGAAAGATCTAATGCATATTTCCTTTAAATGCATGTCTGTCTCATGCATATTTCATTATTTGACTTATCTATACAATCTGTTATCTGTCTGTTTGCCTATGTTTTTCATTTCTCATATTTATTTGAAACACACATCTTCAACAAAATGTTTAGATCTTGTCCCGTCATTCCAATTCGTTTCACCTCATGCCCATACCTAATCTGTATGCTTCAAATTCTATCGTGTTGATATGTGTACAGAAATATTTTTTATGTGAAATGTTAGCAAAATAAAACTTTAAAGTAAAAATGAGAGAAACAAATTAATGTAGCTAAATAAATAACAGACTAGTTCGATGTTTCAAACACACGTTTTTAATCACGTATATACACATACATTCGGAAATTATATAAATAGAAGAACCAATGTTCCTTCAGCGCCGAATACGGAGCATAGCGCAGAATCCAGTGCTCTTCAGTTTGAGCCATGTGATTCTGTAAATTGGTAGCGTATCCTATTCACGAAATAGCCATGAACCGATCATTTTTTGGCTGTAGTGATTATCTTGACAATATAAATACTTTTAGTAGTTTGCCATTGCGTTCTCAACGGTCCATATACACAATTGCCTGCTGCGGGGATCGAACTAGGTACCTTTGCCATCACAAATGCGCCCTGTACCACCACGCCACAGAGCTGGACATGATTCTGATTCTACTGTATGTAAGAGATAAAACTCCAGTGTAGGATGCAAGGGTACTGCACTGCTCTCGGCGGACTGAAGGTTAGGAGATAAACAAGATTCCAAAATTACCTCCTCGTAGTGCACACTGGAAACAGAAATATTGCTGCCCATGCTAATTCTGGCCAAACCTTTAGGGGTCGTGTCCGTGAATGTGGAAGCAGCAGGTGGAAAGAGAATTGACTGAAAAGCGACAGTCAAAATTTCCGACACCATTGCACGAACATATGCAGTGGTACAGTCGACACACAGTGACGCTAGTCAGTCCGATCAGAGCATTGGAGCGGCGGCCAAAGGAAACGACACGAAAAGGCAAATGCATGATCGAGAGACACAAAGACAACATATTTAGTACAATGAAATGGCAGCACAGCGCCAGAGGTCATCGCCAAGTGCAAGTAGAACGTGAAAACGTTTCAGGGAAATCGGAACTACAAGCTCTGCTAGCTCGAGACAAGCTTTTAGTTTCCGGTGCTCCTTACGGGCAGAGACCTAGAGCCAGTCGTGAGCACCCGGCAATGAAAACAGCTCTGGTCCAACTCTGATGTCGAGCTTTCATATACCGGAAAAATGCTCGCGGGGAGGAAGGGTTCAGAACCGGAAGGACACGAATGGGACTAGGTTGTTCAGCTTGAGAGCATGTCTTGCTCCCAAACGCGGGGAGAAACTCAGCCTTGGACAAGTGGTTCGCGATGTCGGTGAACGATACCTCGGCTAAGAAGGCGAAATAGCATGTATCCAACTCTTCTGTCGAGATCTTCCTAAACCGGAACCAGACTCGAGTATGAAAAACAGTTCAGTACTCGATGAGCACAGGCACAGAACGTCTAATTACACGAGGCATGTTCAGTGACTGGAACACCTCGTGCGAGATGGACGTGAACGAAAATCGTCTTGGTGAAGTCATTACACACCAGCTCGCACGCCGGCAGATAGGCAGGCTATCACAGGCTAGGGAAGTCCACTACCCGAATTAAAGGCTTGACGAAAGCAGATGTGCTGGGCCTCGGATATCCGGTTCACAAAGTGAGCCAACAGAGGTACAAATAACACAGTTCAACTGTGGAACTAGCAGTACAGCGTACTTCACGCTCCCCGGCGGAATTCACACGATTTATTCGTTGCGGTTATAAGAGAGCGAACACAGAAGAAGACACTCGGGTGTGGGAAAACAGCAAGATACTGAAAATGTAAGGGCTGGAGTAACACAAGGGAAATGTAAAAATTAACGAAAATAGGTATAAGTGTTTACCCATGTTATAAACAAAACATACTAACAACGTGGCAGCGACGGACGACGTTTCGACTAAAAATCCTTCGACTAAAAAGAGGGCGGGAGACAGCAGTCAAATACACTGTACATAGAATAGCACATTTAGTGTGACGATGGTAGGAGGGAGAGATCAAGTCGTGGTATGAAACATTTGAGAATAAGAAGATGTATATACGTGTATCTCCTCTTATCTCTCTGGACCATTTTAGCTTTGATCTCTCTCTTTCTCTCTCCAATGATATTTTTCTTACCACGCCTTAATCTTTATCTGCTAACATTGTAACACCAAAATGTGCTTTTCTATGTTAAGTATACAATTTGTCTGATGTTTCCGTGTGCGTATGGATGCTTTTTAGTCGAAACGTCACCCGTTGTTATTATGCTTTTCTTAGAACATTGGTAACACTTACTCCTATATTCATTAATTATTATATGTGTGTAATTGTCGCATGTTGTTGAGACACATAGTCTTTGGTGGTTGTTCTGTGAAGAATATCTCTGGCTTTCTCTTTGTCTTAGTCATCCGGTACTCATTATAAAGCTTGTAGTGGAAGTCTGTTTTCCTTCATTCTAAGTACATGTGCGGCATACGCCAATTGTTTCCTTATTATTGTCATAGAATCATATTGCTGATTGGTTTCATAATTTCTGTACTTGTTTGATTTACACATAAAGTACATATAGAGTTAGAGCGAGTTTCATGTAGCATAGAGTAAACAGGATAGCAATATGAAAGTCTTTGTTGACTCTCTTCTCTTATCTGTTACACTTGAAGTGTTTTGTACTTTCCATCATCTCACGTTTCTCCGTTGCCGTTTCTTTTTAATATTCCGTTAGTGTATACTCAGACATTCTTACTGTGTAGTCAAAAATTTGAAAGACAACAACCTGATGCTAAGTTTACGTGAAACCTTGACTGTCAATACTGTCCTTAACAAGCTGCTAAATTTAACACCGGATGTGCTACTTGTCCCGGGGAGAGTATTGAAAAACATCCCAGATTCGAGCTAACACAGCTTCGTATTTACTATGTTCGTTTGTTTGTTGATTGTTTGTTTGTTTTGATGTCCTGGAAATAAAATGTATTACGCACTTGTTTTCTGCGTGCAATTTGTGTGAGTGGAAAGGGAGGGGGTGAGGAGTGTCTTTCAGAGATGTCTTAAATATTTAGAAGACGCATAGTCTCATTGATTTCTAATGCTGTGAGAAACCCCATTTTGAGAGGGGTAAACGGGTGATGAGGGAATGGCTATGTCACCAGACTAATTAGGTACAGTGACCCTCGAAAGTCGAATAGCTCGATACTCAAACAACTTCAAAATCTATCAAATAATTCCAAGAGAATCAGGTTCTTCTGTTACATAATAGTAAACAACATAACACAATCATAAAAATGATTAACTTACTGAAAATTTCCTGGTTATTTTCAGATAAAGTGACTTCTCCGTGTCGACCATGGTCGTATATGTTATCTCTTTTTAAAGAAAAGGGGGGGGTTACACAATAAAATGTTGCCTATGCGGTTTTTTGCGTTAGATTGTATTTTTTATGAAACGCTTGATGATCGTCATGTGAAAACTCCCTATGGAGTTGTGTTTTTGTTTGTTTGTTTGTTTTTTTTGTTTTGTTTTTTTTTGTTGGGGGGGGGGGTGTTATACTTGCCTTTTGGCTACGCTCCTAGTTCTAAAAGTCATGTTCAGAATTGTTAAGAAGGGAGTGGGGTTGGAACCCTAAACCTCCACCCCCTCCCATATCTACAAGTCTGATATCGACAGTCGCCAATAAATATATATAGGTTTGCTATCTCTTGATATGTGTAACATTATCCTTAAAATAATATATGGATGCGACGTGGATATAGTACATAAGTAAGATTTTCTGTATTATTCTATGCTGTACTGCGCCAAATGTACACGGATATGAGACATCAAGATGTACAAGTATCACAACTATCGGGTACAGGGACCCCAAGGAAGAGGGTTTATGAATATATTAAAGGTTCTCCTACAGGGATGTGCCTACTTCTTAATTAGACTAGCCAACAATCTCTCCCTTTTCCTTCATACAATTTTAACTAACACAGTAGTAAAGTTAACCCATAGCATTTATTAATGCCGTAGGGGTCTGAGATGTCCGCGATCTCAAATTTCAACGGTTCTGCTATATGAGGGCGGTAGCCATCTCCTCTCCTTTGAAGTATTTACTTCCAGGATTAATCCGGTACCCAAATAAGGCTGGGATGACCCTGGAGCTGTTCCGGTCTGAATTGAGGAATAAACCCAGGACCACTTATATGTGACGCTACGCGTCCTAATGTCACTACCACAACAAGTAAGGCTGAATTCATAACTATCATAATTATCACACTAAGGCTATAATAAGGCACAATTATCACATCATAAGGATATAAATGCTCACGGGCTTTTAATCAGCTGTTCAGATGCATGTGTCAATTATATAACTACACTACAAACTTAGTATCTCATCAGCTGTTCAGATACATGTGTCAATTATATAACTACAAACTCTAGTATCTCATCAGCTGTTCAGATACATGTGTCAATTATATAACTACAAACTCTAGTATCTCATCAGCTGTTCAGATACATGTGATACCACACTACAAACCTCTGGAATGTGATCACAAAAAGATATATCATAATATATTTCTAACTAACAATCGAATTATGTCCTCGCCTACTTACACTGTAAGTCCAACACTAATACAACCTATCTGACCCAATCTCGCGTGTTCAGGTCAATGATTTCTGGTGTTCATTGATGCGGTTCACTGAATTCACTATTTATACAGATGCTACAACTTCTGGGGAATACCTCTCTCAAGGGTGACTTGCTTTCCACTGGCTTCTCACATCTGAACCTAAGGTCGGAGGCTAAGTCTCCAGGAAAATACGATTCAGTTGTTAGAAAGCTATACAGGAAAGATATTAGAAAAATAATTGGTCTGTCTCTCCAGATAATAATAAGTATCAGTTGTAGAGCTCTGCATACATTAGTGATAAATATAAACTTCAGTGTCTCGAGAAAATATGGTTTCAACTCTAGGACTCTGCATACATTAGTGATAAATATAAACTTCAGTGTCTCGATAAAATATGGTTTCAACTCTAGAGCTCTGCATACATTAGTGATAAATATAAACTTCAGTGTCTCGATAAAATATGGTTTCAACTCTAGAGCTCTGCATACATTAGTGATAAATATAAACTTCAGTGTTATATGGTTTCAACTCTAGAACTCTGCATACATTAGTGATAAATATAAACTTCAGTGTTTCGAGAAAATATGGTTTCAACTCTAGGACTCTGCGTACATCGATGACAAGGTAATACTACATCCTCCAGGTGATTATAGTTCAAATATGGAATTCTATATGAGTAAGTTGGAAAATATAATCTTGTTCTTCTTCAGCGTTCATTATCAAATTCCTGCTGGATCTCTCCTATAGCAGTACTAATAGATCTCCAGCAGGATGCAATCCAGAGAATGGAAATGCGTTGTGTCGCCGAATTATTAGCGCAAATGGCCCGACACATCCGACTTCGACGGGGGAAATATAATCAAATATTCTGTATCTTCAAGACAAGTATATTCAATTTGTAGAACTGCATACGTCAAAGCAATATAGAAGATTCTAGATCTCCCAATAATAATAGTTAACCTTTCGAATTCTGCATTTTGACAAGTGAAAAGTGCGCTAGAACATCAAATAGTTGAGTGCGACGAACTCTGTGTATGACATGTGGAAAGTGCGCTAGAACATCAAATAGTTGAGTGCGACCAACTCTGTGTATGACATGTGGAAAGTGCGCTAGAACACCAAATAGTTGAGTGCGACGAACTCTGTGTATGACAAGTGAAAAGTGCGCTAGAACATCAAATAGTTGAGTGCGACGAACTCTGTGTATGACATGTGGAAAGTGCGCTAGAACATCAAATAGTTGAGTGCGACGAACTCTGTGTATGACATGTGGAAAGCATAATACTCTAGATTCAAGATACTATAGTTGAGTGCAGCTGAGTGAACCACGAGATAAATGTTTATTTCAAACCACAATGCGTGAGTCAACTCGAGATCCTAGTCTGCTGGTTGGCGGGAGGATGACTTAGCATACACTACCGAGGCTCCTAGAAACATAGTCTACGCTATACCGGGCCCCAGTATAAACGTGTCAACAGAATGTAAACAAGACTTCATTCGTGACGTTTTTAATTATTGTCGTGTTTTTCGTTGGTCACTATTTATATACTTGGTGTCGCATGCCAAGAAAAAATAAGAAGTGCACGGAAATAATAAAAAATCAGCCTTTCAAGCAATGTTTTCTTTCTGTACACAGGTCTTTATCAACGGCGGTCTTGGTCGAGGTGTCTAACCAAAATTGTTTGAGATAACTATGTTAAGACCGTGAGAAAAGAATAACCTTTTTTCCACTTCTTGGTTTTGGTTTGGTAAAGTACAATGCACCACTCATGTCGAGGCACGCAACTTTCAACCGTGCACAAATAGTAAAACCTGGCTATAGCAGCATAAATAGTGGAGGCTTCTGTAATCTAGTTACCACGAGCTACGGAGTATTTTTTTTTAATTTACCCACTTTTCTCCACTTCCCTTTCATTTTTATTTGTATATGCATTGAATAGTGGTACTTCGTTGTGGTGGTGACAAGGTAGGAGTTGCGATCAATGCTTTTACAATCATACTCAAGGGTGAGGGTGTAGGCACGTTTGAATCCACTACATCAGAATCATTTTTCTACTGACACGGTGCTCCACAAATACGTTTTTTTCCCCCAACATTCACGTACGAAATATTGTCCATGCATGTTTGATCTTACTTTAATGATGGGCGATGTTTATCTATGACCAATGACCATATGAAACATATTGACTAATAGGAAATTCAGCCTTCTTAATGACTCATTTGACAATTTCTATAAGTTTTCATTGGTCATTCTGGTTATACTTTGTGTTACAGTTCATGAAATTTAAAGGAATAATCAAATTAGTCATACCAGAATGCCGGATAACCCATTGTTGAATATGTCTTATTACTGTTTACTGTATAATTGTTACTTCTGTAGAATACTGTATTAATATTGTAGAATTATATTAGAAAACGTAGCTGGAATTACATTTTACACGCGTTACGAATGTACTAAAAGACTCCGCTGTCAAGCTTTGATGTTGTCACCACAGGGCAAAAGAAAACGGGAAGACCAAAAGGTACTTTCCGTAGAACTATTACAAGAGAACGGTTCACCATCGGTATCAGAAACAATGAAGATATATAGCAAATTGCAATGAAACGAGATACATGGAAATCTATGACATCCGCCCTATGTCCCATCTTTGACCCTAGAGGAATAACTAACTATTGACGTCAGGTTTATACTACTTGTAATGAATACAAATTACAGTCAACAAATTTAATCATCAGCTTTTCTTCGTAAAAAAGATAAATTAATTGTAAATAAGTTGATAAATTTCGTATCATATGTTGCTAATGAATAAACTAATCGGATATTACAAATACCGTGAACTTGTACATGGGGGTTCCTATACAAACTTCTAATCACAGTCAATATTCAAAAGCAGCAGAATTGTCAGAAACTATTACACAGTTATCAATAAATTTGTTAACCATGCAAGGAGATTGTCAATTTCTGGAATACGATGCACCTCTTTTTAACGAAGGATTTTAGATCATGTCGGACATTGTGGTCATATAACGCAGTGGCCATGAAGAAAAAATATGAAATGGGGAGATGGGCGCGCAGATCCGTCTGGTGGAGCTAAAGCAAGTTAATTATTTGAACGATATTTCAAGAGAAATATAGTAATACATTATATAGAACGTCTACATATTGTTTTAGAATCCAGTTGGCCATGAACAATATAATGCCTCCAAATAGGGCCACAGGCAATAAAAGGTGGAAACCACCGGTATGATGAACCAACATTTGAACCTGCTAGTAGTTTTTTCTTCCTTGCAAGATTTTTTTTCCTTTGTACTGTCGTTAGTTTCTACATTCCGTTGCTTAGCAGATCTTTTTTTGTGTAAGGTCGTTAATCACTAACTTGAGTTTAGCGCTTTTTGCCTTTTGTATGGGGACCTTTCTGGCGTAATGGTTAATCAAGTCGCATTGATTCCAGTGACCCAATACATACACAATGTACACACATATATATATATATATATATATATCAGTGCATATACAAATAGAAGGGGATGGGAAGTGGAGAAAATTGGAAAAATACTTGTTAATAATACTCCGCAGCTCGAGGTAATTAAAATTCAACTTTGCTGGTGGTAAGTAAAATACGTTCAGTGTTTCACCAAATCCAATGAAGTGTGGAAGTCCGTGGCCATATACATAATAGTCCAGCCACACGTTTCAATCTGTTTATATGCATTGCTCGTACTGCACCCTGGTCACCGATTTGAATGCTTATCGCAGGCATACTTCCTTGACTATTTTCTGAAGCATGTGTCGCTATGAACCTGACCACATAATGTCTTCTTCTGCGTTCGTTCTCAGACCACTGCTAGTTGTCAAAATAAGTCATAGACCAGAAATAAAGAGATGTGTTATTGTTTGCCGCTTAGCTAACGTGTTTACTTTCTTGTGGTCTAACACATTCGACTTCAGCATGACTTTTGGAACCCTATTTATTTATTAGACAGTCAACTCGACATTGTTTTAGTCAACAATGACTAAACACCTTTGAAAATAAATATCTTAGAAGGTTACTGAACATACATTGGTCAGACTTCAAATCAAACACAGGTGTCAGACAAGAATCAAAACAAGAATATATATCCATCTATATTAGAAAGCGTCTCTGGAATTACGCGCTGCGAATTGATACTGACAGACTCCCCTGTCAAGATTTGATGTGGTCACCAAATGGCAAGAGAAAATGAGGAAGACCAAAAGAAAGTTTACGTAGAACTATTACAAGAGAACGTTTCACCATCGGTATCAGAAACAATGAAGATCTAAAGCAAATTGCAATGAAACGAGAGACATGGAAATCTATGACATCAGCCGTATTTGGCCCTAGAGGAATAACTAACAACTGAACTCCCAAACCCCGTTTACAACATACATGACAGATCACTGTTTTTCTGTTTGTTGCTTCCTATTCGGTCCCCGGGAACACATAATTGATATATCGATCTGAATGCTAGAGAAGGAAAGAACATAATACTAGATTCCAACCTCACACGCGGTACGTGCAATATGTTCGAACATACTTTTAGGAGAACGGACATTTTGCATCACCTCTCACACGTTATATGGAATATGTTCGTACGCACTGTCCAGAGAACGGACATCTGGCATCACCTCTCACATGGTATGTGCAATATAATCGTACACACTGTACGGAGAACGGACATCTGGCATCGCCTCTCACATGGTATGTGCAATATAATCGTACACACTGTACAGAGAACGGACATCTGGCATCACCTCTCACATGGTATGTGCAATATAATCGTACACACTGTACGGAGAACGGACATCTGGCATCGCCTCTCACATGGTATGTGCAATATAATCGTACACACTGTACGGAGAACGGACATCTGGCATCGCCTCTCACATGGTATGTGCAATATAATCGTACACACTGTACGGAGAACGGACATCTGGCATCGCCTCTCACATGGTATGTGCAATATAATCGTACACACTGTACGGAGAACGGACATCTCGCAACACAATAAAAAATGATTCTTCTTTGTTATAACGGGCAGTCCATAAATTACATCAACGGTTTGTTGTCAATTTTTGACCAGAATCACCCTGATCACAATCTGTCATGAATGTATAATTCAGGAACCTCACTACTTAATTGTGTTTTCATAACTTTAGAAAGGAAACAATAAAATGCAAAACAATTTAATTGGTATGTAAAAGAAGATAGTATTTTTGACATCCACTTTTATCAACCACTTCCCAGGTCAACAACTGTCAAACTTAGCCAGCAACCCTCTCCCCTTTTCTCCACAATTGGCTACATTTATGAACATCCGCTCATGAAGCTCCTAAACTTGTTATAATATGGACATACTTGACTACAACGTATTGAGAAGAGAACGCTCAAAAGTTCCTAAACTTGTTATAATATGGACATACTTAACTACAATGTAATGAGAAGAGAACGCTCAGAAGTTCCTAAACTTGTTATAATATGGACATACTTGACTACAACGTATTGAGAAGAGAACGCTCAGAAGTTCCTAAACTTGTTATAATATGGACATACTTGACTACAACGTATTGAGAAGAGAACGTCCAGAAGTCCCTAAACTTGTTATAGTATCAATCAATCAATAAACCCATAACCCTTCAGGGTCGTAGGGGTACCACATTGGATGCTTCAGCACACAGAGTCCTCCAGCGAATTATATCGTCAGCGATGCGGATGAGTGTGGAAATATCTAGCCCTGTCCATTCCTTGATGTTGTCTGTCCATGTCTTTATTTGTCCTCCTCTGCTTCTTCCACCCTCGACAGTTCCCTGCAGTATTGTTTTTGACAAGGAATCGTGCCTGCATACATGTCCGAACCATGCTAGTTTTCGTCGTTTCACTATTGAAAGCAATGGCTCCTGGACACCTGCACACATCTCTACTTTATTTCTTACGTACACATTGGTCTTATGTTCCCTATAGGAAATTCGTAGAATTCTTCTGTAGCATTTATACTCGAAAGCCTGTAATCTTCTCTCCATGTCCGCAGTGAGTGTCCAACTCTCACAACCATACAACACAACAGAAAGCACCAGCGACCTATACAGTTTGATTTTCACTCCAACACTGATGTTGCTTTTCCAAATCACAGTTAGCCTTGACAATGACGCTAAAGCCATCTCCAGCCTTATTTTTAGTTCTGCTTTGCATTTACCATCGCTGCATATACTGGATCCGAGGTATTTGAAGGTATTCACCTCTTCAAGCTTGTGTCCATTCATCATGATATTAGTCTGGTTTTCAAATAGTATGGACTTTACTTGACTATAACGTACTGGGAAGAGAGTGTCAAAGACGGATCCAGATGGAAGCAAATGCCATGAGTTCATATGAAAACTAAAGAAACCAGATTACGACAGATGTCCAACACTCAGTTAGGAAAAGTGAAACAGAAACACCTTTTTTATCAAGTCACAACACGTCCTGTAGTTACCATTTTCCCATTGACTAACGAGATGCCAAAGAATGAATTCAACAATACTTTTGAAAATTTAAAATGAATGTCCCATCGTTAACATCAGGTGCCATGCCGACTGGCGTACGTGATCATGGCTCTCCATAACTCTTTATCTCCAGTATTATGTATCAGGATCGTCGTTTCCCTGCCGTGCCAGGTTGTTAAACTGTCTAATATTTTCTCATGTTGTCGCTCTCTGTCTCTCTTGCCTTCAATCTTGCCTGTTGTGACTATGTTCTCCAAACTTCCCTGTCTCATAAAATTGCCAAATATGAAGATATTCTTTTTCTTATAATATAGATTAAACTCCGTCTCGTATGTGACTCTTTCAACCCTTTCCAATTAGTTTTCCTGGCAATCCATAGCATTCTCAGCATTCTTCTGTAGAACCACATCTCTACTGCCTCTAATTTCCGACTTTCCTCTTTGTTTATTGCCCAGACCTCGCTAGTTAAATAAGTTAGTATATGTGTTACATGAAACTACATAACTCTTTTTCTCACCTCTAATGACAAGCTCATATTACACAATCTATTTTTCACTTTTCTGAATGTTGTTTTTGCCTGCCCTATTCTGCTTCCTACAAAAAGTATGAATTGTCTCAAACATTTGTAAAAAAAACCAGGCACCAAAACGTTTCCAGATCTGTGATAAATGCGCCTTTCGGCATGACACATTTGACTTCAGCATCGCTTTCACTTTGACGATATATGGGAATGGAACTGCCAACTCTACCCCCATAACTCCTTAGCTGCCTCTTACGACATGCATGGAAGATAAACAGTGTTGCTCCCATCTCGGGTCCCGGCAACACAGGAGCGTCCAAGATATTGATAGTGTTCTAATTGTTGCAGTTTTTCTCCATGTACGTTTATGTATAGCGCCTGTTCTTCTATGACTTTGCTGATTATCATGGTTTTTTTTCTTTTCTGAATATTTATATCCATTCCATTTTCTTTACTTGATTTATCGAATTGATCTGTTCGTCTTTGTAGTTCATGTTCACTTTTTTCTAATAGAACAGTGTCATCTGCATATCTCAGTTTATTTATTGTTGACTAAAGGAACTGGACGTGAAATATGGCGTTGTCATAAATTAGCGCTTCTATGGGATTAGAAAAATGTGTGTCAACAACAGAGCCGGTTTTAGGCCATTGCAACCTATGCGGCCGCAGTGGGCCCCGCACTACATAGGCCATAAATTCATATTAGAATTTATTTTATTATCTTCTTCCCTTCTCAGACTGGGCCCCGCGCAATCCGTTTCGCATTGGGCCCCACATTTGTTAAGGCCGGCCCTGGTCAACAAACAGAATGGAAACTGTGTCATCGTGTAATGGTGAATGTCATCAAGTGTGTCAAAAAACAGAATGGAAACTGTGTTATCGTGTAATGGTGAATGCCATCAAGTGGATATCGGAGAACGTATCAAAGCGTCCGGAGTGTAGTGATGATGATGATGATCTGACAAATACCTAAGTAACTAATGTTGTCAATGTGTAAGCCACGTATTCAATATTACTGCAGGGATTTACTAGCGATAGAATAACATTCTTGCAATGATTTCTTTTAATTAATCAAGTTCTTCAATGTGAAACTTTTATTCGGTGTTCACTATGAATATGTAATGTTCTATTTCAGTCAGATATTCCAGAACTGACAGCGAGGTGACAAAATCTGGTGATTAACTGCACACAAGTCACTCAGTCAACGTTGAGTATTCACAATTCTCATAATGTTACAATACCATTAATCTCTTTTTGTTGCGTTTACGTTATCCAATTTCCATATTTTACAGTCCCTCGAATCTTCTGTGCTCGTATTTATTATCCACAACACCCATATTTTACACTCTAATCGGCGCGATGTGGTCATGTTTACTCTCTCCAACCTTGGTCTCCAACCTACTGTCTTCATCAATCTTCTGTTCTCCGTGTTTCCTCCTTCCACTTCCATAGCACTCTATCTCATCAATCTTTTATTCTCACTTTTACTTCCACTGACTGGTATAGTTTACTCTATCTCTCTGTCATTCGTATGACTGTCGTATGTCTGACGTATGACTCGTATGTCTCACGTATGACTCTCGTATGTCTCACGTATGACTGCAGTTGAGAGGTAGTGATCGCTCCATTTTAACTGCTGGTTATTGGGCATTTGGGCCCTTTAGAAAGGAATGACAACTTATTTTACCTAAATATTGGTTAGGAAAGATAACATTATTGGTACCCCGTACCTCTTTAGGGATCATTCTCTGATAACCAACGGGAAATTTCATGTGATTTCTACCAGGAGCATGAAGTACGTTGTGATGCTGGTTTACAGAGGAGCTGTGTCTTTTGCGCCTTGCGGCCCAGCATATGCTATTTCGGTATCTTGGGACAATATGACAGATGTCAAAATGGTTAGTTAAAAACTATTTGGGGGAAATTAACATTTTCATCCAGATCTTTCTTAGACATTTAGAAAATAATCGAGACAAAATCTGGCACATATATCGTTGGTAAATTGTCAACCCTTACACAACGAATTCCGTTCTCAGTGCTACACCCTGCTTGTCTGCAGAAGAAGAAGAAGAAATAATAAATCGTGGGGAAGTCACTAAACGTAAACTTATCCTTCTTTTGTCTCCATGGGAGCAACCATAGAACAACTTGTCTCAAAAGGAAACCAAAGACCAAAATAAATGTTAAGAATCACTGAACTCAATCGAGTCAAAGAGTCATCTGAGACTTGTACACGTTCAGGAAAAATCCATCATCAAAATGAATGTCAGAAAATCCACTAAACTAGAGCTGTAAATAGAACGTGACCAAATGACAGAGGGAATAAGATTGATTCACTTTAGTTCACTTTTCATTCACATTCATCAATTTAAAAAAACCCTGATAATTTTACACATCCATTAATGAAACTCTACGTGTAAAGTGGGAATACCCAATGATAGCTGGAAATAATGCACCAAGTGCAACTGTTAGTTAGGTTATTTGTTATTTAGCTAGTTAGTTAGTTAGTTATTTAGCTAGTTAGTTAGTTAGTTAGTTAATTAGTTAGTTAGTTATTTAGTTAGTTAGTTAGTTAGTTAGTTAGTTAGTTAGTTAGTTAGTTAGTTAGTTAGTCAGTTAGTCAGTTAGTCAGTCAGTTAGTCAGTCAGTCAGTCAGTCAGTCAGTCAGTCAGTCAGTCAGTCAGTCAGTCAGTCAGTCAGTCAGTCAGTCAGTCAGTCAGTCAGTCAGTCAGTCAGTCAGTCAGTCAGTTAGTTAGTTAGTTAGTTAGCTAGCTAGCTAGCTAGCCAGCCAGCCAGCCAGCCAGCCAGCCAGCCAGCCAGCCAGCCAGTCAGTCAGTCAGTCAGTCAGTCAGTCAGTTAGTTAGTTAGTTAGTTAGTTAGTTAGTTAGTTAGTCGTGGGATCATCGTCACTGCACTCCGGACAAGTCCATAGGTGCTCAGATGTTTCTGTGAGTGTAACCACAATTACACGTTGACTGATGGTCCCAGTACGCAGTTGATTGACCATCATCCTTTCTTGCCCACGAAACCGCAACTGTTTCATAATAACTATTAGTTACGCTGTTAAATGAACACATTATCTGAAACAAGCTTTATTTCTTTAATATGTCACTCTCAATATCTATTCGAATTCAATCAGTATTAGTAAGAAACATTAAGGATAAGGCAGGAAGGCGTACATATTGCGGATTTGTGGTAAAAACGTTGCAAAATAAACATAGTTGTATAAAATAAAACGGGCTCAGAGATATAATAAAGAGGAAAGACGAATATTCGGTTCTCGTATGCAGTTAGTGCCTACCTACGTATTTTATGGATATTTAATCTAAATATTATCTCAATAATTAATTTAAATATTCATTTTTAGTGATAATGTTAGGGTTTATGGTTAGTTATGTTTACATAACTAATCCTAACTATAACCCTAGATATATTTATATTTAAATTAATCAATAATGAACACAAACTGATAAACATAACCAAGGGAAATAATCACATAGGTAGGCATTAATTCCAAACCAGTTCCGAATATTCGCTCTCATCTGTCCTGTATGTGTTATGTCCCCTCTATAAACAAAAATTCTCAACTCTTGACATGGAACAATCATCGCTATGAGTACAGGTTGGCATCAGCGCACACCGGTCATTGGGCTGACCATATATTACGTCAACAATTATAGGGGAAAATAACGTGGGGGGATGTGTATTTTTTTGGGTATGTTTTTATACTTCAATTAAATTGCTAGAATTTTAAAATAAAAAAGACTTAAAAAATGGGAAACGGGGTTAAATTTGTTATAACATAATTAAGCAAGCGGATGTTTCTCTAAACTCTTAACAGTATTTGTGAAAGAGTGGGGTGGAGAGACAGGATAAAAAAATTGTTTACGTAATTTCTCGACAGCCAATTTCCGTTTTTAATCTGGTCGCTTAACGCCACTTTCTACATATCACCGTCCGCGGTCAACTTGTCAGTATAAGAGCAAGAATCGCATAAAATAATAGAATTATACTTGTCTCAATTAATATCAAATAGTGTATCTATATTTAATTATCCCAAAATGTTCACTTTTATTCAAGTCTTTGGTAGTTTACACCAATTCCCGCGGTACCTTGGCAGTCACAGGCGCGCTCTGTACCATTCGACGCCGAACGTCGCCATCATTAACGTGTGTAAATAATATCAGTTTCAGGGTGCAAAAAATATGAATGCTGTTTTTCTCCAAGCATGTGGTTGGAGATCGCTGTAGAACGTTGGAAAAAGGCTAACAATTTATCATCTGTTAAAATATCATCTGTTAAAAGATCATCATTTTTACTTCATGTTTTGTGTCGATTTCATAATTCTGTGTTCTGTCAACTGTTGCCATGGGTAACAAAGTAATTTAGACCAGCTTACATCGCACTTTTGTCCTTTTATTACACCAAAATGATGAACTAGAAAAATGATGAACTAGATAGCACAGAAGGAAATACTGCTCTTCCTGCCGAGGTTGATGTCTATCTATTCTCTAACTATTTCTACTTGGCACTGCATCACTATCATGTAACATAAATGAATCTTGTCTGCCGTTGCCAAAACGAAACATCTGGTAACGTCGAAGCTCCAACTACTAAGAAAATATAACATATATGGCCACATCATATCTGCAATTTCTAACAATATATCAAACATCTGACAACATCGAATCTCCAACTAATAACAATATATGAAAATATGACAATATCGAATCTCCAACTACTAACAATATATTAAACATCTGACAACATCGAATCTCCAACTACTAACAATATATTAACCATCTGACAACATCGAATCTCCAACTACTAACAATATATTAACCATCTGACAACATCGAATCTCCAACTACTAACAATATATTAACCATCTGACAACATCGAATCTCCAACTACTAACAATATATTAACCATCTGACAACATCGAATCTCCAACTACTAACAATATATTAACCATCTGACAACATCGAATCTCCAACTACTAACAATATATTAAACATCTGACAACATCGAATCTCCAACTAATAACAATATATGAACACTTCTCCTACATCACATTTAAACCTTGATTAAATAGACACAAATATCGGTCGCATACAAAATATAAACAGTCAGATAAGCCTATAGTATTACATTTATACAAAATATAAACAGCCAGATAAGCCTATAGTATTACATTTATACAAAATATAAACAGCCAGATAAGCCTATAGTATTACATTTATACAAAATATAAACAGCCAGATAAGCCTATAGTATTACATTTATACAAAATATAAACAGCCAGATAAGCCTATAGTATTACATTTATACAAAATATAAACAGTCAGATAAGCCTATAGTATTACATTTATACAAAATATAAACAGCCAGATAAGCCTATAGTATTACATTTGCTTCCCACGTCAGATTTAAACTTGGGTAGACAGAGACAAAAATGTCGGTCGCACAAAACAGCTACATACACACTCACAAAACATTACACAGACAAATACAAGCTCAGACATACATAGTGAGATTAGCACCAACTTGTGGACCATCTTAAAAGTACAATGGCCTTGCGACATTTTCTCCACCGGTCTCGAGCAAACAAGTCTGTCACATCTCTGTGCAGGAAGCTAACATTCCGCTTGTCTTTCATTCCTTGTCACTAATTTCTTCCATTTCTCTTCCTTTCATCTGTGTTTTTTTTTTCTTCAGACGTGACAAAATCAATATTTACTACTCGCCTGACATTCCAGCGAGTTATCTCTTCAGTAGAGGAGGGGATTGTGAGTGTGGGGGGTTAGGGCGCCAGACAAGGTGACCAATTTACGTAAATGTCGATTCGTTCTTGTGAAGGATAATGTCAATGGTGATTGGTCGGAACGAGGTAGAGAAAGCTTAATGGTGGAAGAGACGATTGCTTTCTGTCTTTGTTTATTTGTTTTGTTAGTGCAAGTTCGCACAAGTCAGTTTTTATTACTGTTTCGTCAGTGCAAGTTCGCATAAGTCAGTGTGTATTATAAGTCAGTGTTTTGTTAGTGCAAGTTCGCATAAGTCAGTGTGTATGCAATTTTGTGAGAGCGATGTCGTATAAATCAGTGTTTATTACAGTTTTGTTAGTGCAAGTTCGCACAATCAATTAATCAAGTGTCATGCCGAGTGGCATAGGCAATCATGCTTCTCCACAACTCTGTCTTTTGTATTGTTAATAAGTTCAGTTGGTGAGATATATTTTTGTGCCACAGTGACAACCCATCCAGAAATTTCTCTCTTTGTCTTCCTCTGTCGCTTCTCCCCATGATCTTTCCAGTGGTTACTAAATGTTGAAGTTTTACTTTCCTTATCACATGCTTTAAAAATGTTAATTGTCTGTTTCTAATTTTCGCTATAATTTATCGTTTTACTCCAGCATCTTTGAGAATTTCTACATTCGTTTTCTTGGCTCTCAATGAAATTTTGATAACTATTCTTAATAAACCACATCTCAGTTGCCTTCAGCTTATCTTCGGCACTTTTGTTTACTTCTCATGTTTCACTTCCATAAAGAAGGATTGGCTATGCAAATCTTTGTAGAAATGATGTATGTCTTCATATGAACTTTCTTATATCGGTGTGCACACTTTAATCATATTTACGTTAGTGGGCTGTCCCTCTAATTTAACTAGTAAAGTTCTCTCTCATAGAATCCAGAATCCCTTCATAGATCTTGCTCTTGTCACGTCTAAACTTACGCCTACTCCATTTCTATGTGGGTCTCCTCCCAAGTATATTATTTTGAAGTCTTTCGATACTACACTGCCTGTCCCTAACCATCAAATTTCCCATAATTCAAGTATGTTGACACCCATTCTCCTCGTTTCCTGTTCGATATTTTCTAATTTCCCTAAATCTGTCAGGGTTCTCACATTCCAGGCTTCTATGTTGATGGTATTTTTGAGGAATGTGGTCTATGTCGTCTAGAAGCATCATTCTAGAAACATTACTCCTGTAGTTTACCGTTGCTTTCATGTGGAAATCCGTTTAACAAATAACATACAAAGAAAATACATTCATTTCCTACCCCATTTTTTACTGGAAGTCGCAGATTCGCACAAGTCAGTGTTTATTACAGTTTTGTTAGTGCAAGTTCGCACGACACATTGTTTATTACAGTTCACCTAATGCTAATCCGCAGTTCTGTTAGAGCAAATTCACACAAGTAAGTCGTAGTAACCTATAGGATAACATGTTGCTTTGTCGCACTCAGCTCTAGGAGAATACGCTGTTATGTCGTAGTAACCTGTAGGAGAATACGGGGTTATGTCGTAGTAACCTGTAGGTGAATACGCTGTTATGTCGTAGTAACCTGTAGCAGAATACGGGGTTATGTCGTAATAACCTGTAGGAGAATACGGGGTTATGTCGTAGTAACCTGTAGGAGAATACGCTGTTATGTCGTAGTAACCTGTAGGAGAATACGCTGTTATGTCGTAGTAACCTGTAGCAGAATACGGGGTTATGTCGTAGTAACCTGTAGGAGAATACGGGGTTATGTCGTAATAACCTGTAGGAGAATACGCTGTTATGTCGTAGTAACCTGTAGGAGAATACGGGGTTATGTCGTAATAACCTGTAGGAGAATACGCTGTTATGTCGTAGTAACCTGTAGGAGAAAACGGGGTTATGTCGTAGTAACCTGTAGGAGAATACGCTGTTATGTCGTAGTAACCTGTAGGAGAATACGCTGTTATGTCGTAGTAACCTGTAGCAGAATACGGGGTTATGTCGTAGTAACCTGTAGGAGAATACGGGGTTATGTCGTAATAACCTGTAGGAGAATACGCTGTTATGTCGTAGTAACCTGTAGGAGAATACGGGGTTATGTCGTAATAACCTGTAGGAGAATACGCTGTTATGTCGTAGTAACCTGTAGGAGAATACGGGGTTATGTCGTAATAACCTGTAGGAGAATACGGGGTTATGTCGTAGTAACCTGTAGGAGAATACGCTGTTATGTCGTAGTAACCTGTAGGAGAATACGCTGTTATGTCGTAGTAACCTGTAGGAGAATACGCTGTTATGTCGTAGTAACCTGTAGGAGAATACGCTGTTATGTCGTAGTAACCTGTAGGAGAATACGGGGTTATGTCGTAGTAGCCTGTAAAAGAATATACTGTTATATAACCATAAGTTATTATTTGACAGGCGACTAAGAAAACGCTAAGAATACGACTTCTTACTCAAAGTTCGCTCTCCGCATGTACAAACAAAATTTATCATAATGGTGCAAAAATTGTATGAGTTGCAAACTAGAGTTGTGAATGATGGAGATTTATCTTAAACGTTTCCTGTCTCAAATGGAGTAAAACATGGATATGTATTAGCACCTGCCCTATTTAGTATACAACATCTGTATAGCAACAAAAAAATAATTCGGGTTATCCTGTAGGCGGCCACTTCAATGGCACGGGCTATCGAGGCGCCAAGGAAATTCAGGTTATGGTCATTAAGTCGTGCTTCTCTGACGCCCGGACCAGTCTGGCGCTTGAGAACAGCTACATTTACTAATATAGAACTCTTAAACCCGACGACATTAACTAAC
Organism: Meghimatium bilineatum; assembly: GCA_034231615.1. Taxonomy (NCBI): domain Eukaryota; kingdom Metazoa; phylum Mollusca; class Gastropoda; order Stylommatophora; family Philomycidae; genus Meghimatium; species Meghimatium bilineatum. The sequence goes on along the minus strand of CM067317.1, from coordinate 14,951,145 downwards.
GCCTGTCTCATGTATGATTCTAGTTGTTCCATAGTTTCTGTTTGTTTGTGTCACATGTATGTATTCATTGTTGTATATTTCCTGTCCCGTGTCATTTCACCTCTTCCGGTCAGTCTATATTGCACGTGCCAATGTGACCATCCATATCCTTACTGTTTGTTTCTGTTGTATGTTTTGATTTAGTTTTTTGCCTTTTATTCAATTTTTGTCTTGATAAAGGCCTTTTGGTCGAAACGTCGGTTTGTGTGTGTTATTAATATGTCTTTAGTTAATAGCAAAACTTTATTACCCTATTCCTGAATTTACCTGTTGGATTTCAGTTTTGCGCAGTAAGTACATATTATCGATGTTTTCTATTTGTACCTTGCTGTTTCCTATCTTCGTGGAAGACACGGGCAACGAAATCTTCTCTCTAAAACTTTGTGATTGACATTTGGGATGTGACACTGAGTATCGAGGATACTTAACGAGACCCATGTGATCTCATTTTTAGCACTTTATCAGTCATATTTCTATGCAACGTCACAATGCCATTTATATGACGTTTTACGCGTCCCTTGGTCAGAGACTACAGACGGCTGCAAAATCTGAATCTTTTACATCTGTTTTCATCTCTATTTTTTCACTGATCAATAGCTTCAATGAATGAATCAAACCATCCAACCAAACCTCTTTTTTTTCTTCTTCTTCGTTCGTTCTCAAACTCCTGCAGATTAGCAGGATGTAGTCCGGAGAACAGAATGAGCTGTCTCTTTGAATGTGAACAGAATGGCTTTGGGTCACCATATATGGGATGGGACAGCGAACTCCATTCCATAACCTCCTTAGTCGTCTTTTACGACATGCGTGGAAGGTAAACAGTGTTGCTATTCTTTGCTCCCATTTCGGGCCCAGGCAACACCGGGGCGAACCAAACCTCTATCTGACCATTGAAGTAAATCAAATGCCATTTATTCTATGTTTATTCAACATTTTGACTGTGTTATTGTAGCCCCCCCCCCCACCAACTTTCAAGATCATGATGTTTGCTCTGACACTCTGCGATTTGGATCATTAATTCACTAACAGAAGTGGAGCGCATGACCGTGTAATAGAATGCCAATTGCAGACCCTTGAGTTCCCGGTTTCAATCCACGGTTGGGACAGGATTTTTTTCCTTCAGAGGTACAATCCAAATCCTCCCTGTACATGACGCGGTGGCTGCTATGGCAATGTAGCCTTTATTTCCACAGCCTATAACCCCCCCCCCCCCCACCCGCACTCCTTCATAGAAGAACATGCAGTATTCATATATTCGTATTAGTATGCATATTCGCTAACAATGATTTCCTAGAAAACACTGATATCTGTTCTAATTTGTCTGGTTTTATTGGGTCTTGTTCGCCCTTTGTTATGGTCAGAATTGTAAACACACATAAGTAGAACCTAGACTGTACAAAAAGGATGACTCAAGGAGTCGAACAATGTTTTGGTTTATAACAAGACATTGCTGCTTTGTTGTATTCATTTTTTATTCTTTCCTGTCTCAATATGATTGTGATATATATATTTTTTTGCCAAATATTAAAAATAAACAGGAGGAAAAAAAGGTACGCCAAATTTTGGGATCTGAACATTTTTATCATGACGGAAATTCACCGCAGTCAAAACATGGACTTGAACTAGGGCACAGAACGCGCGCCAAAACACCTGTCGATTCCAGGTCGACTTCCAGGTCAAGGTTGATACCACACACCGTGGCCGTCGCCATGAACAAAGACAAACTCCGGACATTTTGCATTGTCTGTTGTACTGTGTCTGATTATTGTGCAAGAAACAGTTGGGGCTCGTCGGTTTCCGTTTTGTCTGCTTCATCCGCCATTTGATTTCTTTGTCTGTTATACTTCCGGGCACTGGTCACATGAACTTGTGTATTTTGCTATTTCAGAACAGGAGCAACGGTACGGTAGTGCTTAGTGCGCCAGTTTCCTAGTACAACGAGGTCACGGTTCGATTACTAGTCTATGAACAGATATTGAACTAAACATTTCCATGGGAACCGCGATAGTGTAAAAAGTCATATTCTTTGATCATTTAATGAAGCTCTACTCACTTTCTAAAATTATTTTGCAAGGATCAGTCGAGACTGGAAGATGAAGTGACCAGTAATTTATACTCATCATCATCAAGTGCCGTCTCCGCAATGAAGGTTGGCTGCAACGGATCTCCAACATTCCCTATCTTTTGTCTTGGTGGTTCACTCTTCTAGTCTGTAACCTGTCCATCGTGTGATGTTATTCTCCCACTTGTATCTCTGCCTACCTCTTGCTCGCTTCCCTTTGACTTTACCCTCAAGTAAGGTCTTCAATAAGGTCTCATGCCTTGTGTATCCAAAATATTTATTTGCCTGATCTTTATTTCTCCTTTTTCATATTGAGTGTGTTTAGCACCTCTTTATTTGTTTTCTTCTATTCTCATGATGTTCTCCCTATTCTTCTATATACCCACATCCCAAAGGCATCAATTATGTCTTCTAATTGTTTGATGTCCATGTTTCTGAGCCATACATTAATTTAGATATAATTTATACTAAACCATCATAATTTGGAAACTAAAATAATAGACACACTGAAAACAGTATATACAAATGTAAATCGTGCAGTTCTGATAAATAATACAACTGGTTAATTTTTCTAATCGTCAGTAGTAGTTCCACACAGATTGTTGATCATGGCACAAGGTGCTCTGTTAAGTGTTCAGCTATCAGGTTCTAAAGGTTAATTCAAGAAGTCTTGGATTTGCAGATTCAAAGTCAGATGTTGATTATGTAATCTTCGGATCTTTTCAGAGAGGGCATACATTCTCCCATCACCTCATTTGGGATGTCCGTAAATTACGTCAAAAATCTTTTACACCATCCCTCCACCTTGTCAACATGTCAAAAATTATGCCCCCCCCCCCCCATCCAATCCTCCCTGTTTCGAAGCGCTTAAATAGTTCCAAGAATCAATGTAGGCACACACATATCGGGCTATGCCTATGATGGACCATGCAAGCGGAGAAACATTTGTCAAAACTTATGCCTCCCCCCGCCCACACCCAAACCTCCCAATTTCGAAGTGCTTAAATAGTTCCAAGAATCAATGTAGGCACACACATACCGGGCTACGTCTATGATGGACCACACAAGCGGAGAAACTGAACCAAACAATTATGTGTCATATTACTGTGTCAGTGTGTCCACACAAGCGGAGAAATTAAACCAAACAATTATGTGTCATATTACTGTGTCAGTGTGTCCACACACGCGGGAAATTAAACCAAACAATTATGTGTCATATTACTGTGTCAGTGTGTCCACACACGCGGGAAATTAAACCAAACAATTATGTGTCATATTACTGTGTCAGCGTGCACATTAATGACAATTTAATTTGCAAAACATTATGTTCATTTCCTGTGACATCATTTGATTGTAGCCATCATTACTTGATTCGGCAAAAGTTACAGGAGAGCAGTGACCTAACCAGAGGAAAGTCGGACGTTGACCAGGTCATCTTGTGAGGCTAATATTTTTCACCTTGTGACAGGTGTGCGCATTAAATCCTAATGTTGACATCACAAGCAGGAGCACGCGCTTTTATAGAAATCTACACCTGTTGAGTAAACATCAAGAGACAGAATCAGAGCATCTTTGCGGTTCGAAGTCCAGTTGGTTGCGGTTCAAAGTCATGCATTAATGCTTGTAAATTATGGTTCTGGTTTGCAATTAGTGCCTACCTGCGTATTTTATGGTTATATATAATCTAAATATTATATTAAAATTAATCAATAATTAATTTAAATATTCTTTTTTTTTAGTGTTAGGTGGTTAGGGTTAGTTATGTTTTACAACATATATTTATTTATATTATAACACTAAAATTCATCCATCCATTCATCCATCCGTCTATATGTCTATACGTCTATACAGAAAACCTTAGTAGATGAAATGCCTTTATATTGAGGTTATCTTCTTATAGAAGCTTCATGGCACGTCATCTATACAATCCCGTAGTCGTAACCTTCGATAACAGTTACCATGTTGTGTCCGACCACCGACGTTGTGATTGAACTAGTTATGGGCGCGGCGGGTGGGCGAAATAACAAATAAACATGTCGCAAGGACCAGAGTTGTACCCTGATGTCGATGTCTGTTTCAGCAGCATTAGACTCGAAATACCATCGAGTCGGATGGTTGCTGGAACAGAGATCGGAGCACTTATAGGAATGCCCCATGTGCTGTGAGGCCAGCTTCTAATCAAGAATACAGAAGAATCAAGTCTATTTGTCTGTCTGTCTCTACGTCTGACTGTATGTCGGTCTATCTGTCGGTCGGCCTATCTGTCGGTCGGTCTATCTGTCTGTCTGTCCGTCCGTCTGTCTGTCTTGAATTAACTATATCATCAGCATTGGCATCATCATAAACAGTTTACATGATATATAATGCAGTGTGCTGTTCCAACCTGTTCGAACTGCCCTATCATTGAATTCAATAGGAAGGAACTCTGTGGAGTAACAAGGAAGAATTATGTCCGTTTCCTCTCGACAAAATGTCTAGTACTGGAAGACATCATGTACTGTAGGAAGTGAGAAGGTCATTAGCACCAGATTTCTTTGTTGAGAAAAATGTGATTCCGGTTAGCGTTCTCTGTCTGATGTGTTTGTTATTTGCACGTGCCTGTGCGTCCTCGTGCAACCTGGTAAAACGACAACATAAAGATACTATCCTGAACTCTCTGCTAGGGTCACAACGGTCAGTGGTCAGCGTTTTGGATGAGCGATTCTGGCTTTGTGTCCAAGTCACTCACCTATAACCACCTGTTGGGTTCAGTGCACGACGTGCGTGTAGGGACGAGGGCACATGCAGATAATGTGAAGTGTTATTGATGTTATTGTCGTGAGACATCACGATGTTCGTGAAACTAGATGTGTGGTTGATATTATTGTCATGACATCGCGCTGTTTGTGAAACTAGATGTGTGGTTGATATTATTGTCATGACATCGCGCTGTTTGTGAAACTAGATGTGCTGTGGATAGTGTTGTCGTGAAAAATCGGAATTCGTGAAATAAATGGCTGACCTAGAATAGAATAAATGAAACGAAACAAACTCAAACAGTAAAATTAAATCATCATCACGTGCCGTAGATTGGCTGCACCAGACATTTAACATTTACTTCTTGCTTCAGTATGTGCTTTGATAGAATATCCTTCTCAGGTCATGATCTCTCCCTACCGCTTGTATATCTTAATTCATACTACCGCTTGTATATCTTAATTCATACTACCACTTGTATATCTTAATTCATACTACCACTTGTATATCTTACTTCTTTCTACCACTTGTATATCTTACTTCTTTCTACCACTTGTATATGCTTACTTCTCGCTCGTTGACATGCAGTACGACAATTCTTTTTTCTAAATTAGTAAGAATTTAATATTATTATGAAGCTTCGAATATATATACATGAATGTTTTATAGTAATATATTTTAATATTTAAATGTGAATGAATGTTTATGTTAATACATGCATATTCTCTATGTGGACGAATGTTCATGTTAATACATGTATTTATATTTATGTAAGTAAATGTTAATGCAATTCAAATATGTATCTGTATGTGGGTGCTTGTTTATGTTAAAACATTCATCTGCTTTTTGTGTGATTATGTGCACACACTCTTCTGCAAGCCGATAATTGTCTGTGGATGCATTTTCTTGCTTGTACATATTTGTATGCGTACCCCCAATGCATATATGTGCTGACATGTGAATATACATATATTTGTAAATGTATTTGTATGTATTTTATGTGTGTGTATATTTATGTGTCTATTTCTGTGTTTGTGTCTGTAGTAGGTACATTTTTGGACTAGTAGATACAAGTTTATCTATGTATAATATATATATATATATATATATTTATCTGAAATCATTTCTGTCTCCATATGTGTTTTGTATATATATATATATATGTATATATATCAACATTCCGATCTTTACGTCATTTTTCTTCTTCAAATCAGCATCCATTTCCGGCCCTGTCAACTATCCATTTAGTTTCTCCCCACACCCTACCCATTTCCCTCCCCACCTCCATGTCTCAACATTTCTGTTGATAACCCCTGCTACCAATTTTATGCATATTTTCCATACTTCACAATTGTTTTCAAATGTGTACTTCCCCCCTTCCCTACTTTCACCTCTATTTTCGAAACCTCCCCTCTCTTGACTTTTCTTATTGGGGTCTCCTACTGTGTTTTTGTCCTCGCGTTGTTTTTCACGTACACAATATACTTAGTTTGTGTGTGTGCTTTTTGTAGCATATTTAATCGTTTACTTTTGTTCTTTCACTTGATCTGTTCTATTAATTCACTATATAAGCTTTCTCTATTTCATCTTTGTATATCAAAAATGCGAAAACATTTCCGCACCAAATTCAACCTGTATGAAACATGTCTTGTCACGCCATGACTTAGAGAGTTCTGCGATGAGAACATCATGCTTTAGTGATCAGAGTCAAATATTTCGATTAATATCTGTGTGTTTTATTGAAATATTTCTCGAAAAAGGTCCCAGTTGAATGGTAAATGTGGAGATAAGGTCCCTGTTTCATTTTTTATTGTTATTTATTCCTTTTCCATTTGATATTTATAATAGGCGTACCGTAACATTATAACTCAACATTGTAATTATCATTTATTTGTTTTTGTTACTACAGCACTCTCTACTTTGTGGGACATCCTCTGATATTGTAGTTACTTATACTTCAGTGCTAACCTAAAAATGGGCATTCACTAATTGTCATGTATTTTTTTCCTACGTCTTCACGACCTTTTTGATTTCCTGTTTTTGGTATGCTGTTTTTGGTATGTTTTTGAAAAATCGAAAAGCGTAAACATGAACGATGGCTCTTTCATCTGTTTGTCCATATTCCGTGTACAGAAAGTCATGATCTAGTGTCCTGTGGGAGAGGATTAAAAAATCGTTGATACCCCTCTTATCTACGGGCTTGGGAATGACTATAAGTTACCAGTACAAACATGACTGGTTTGACTGACAGCAAGCTAAGAAGAGGTCTGCTTTCTCTAAACAGGTAGAAGGTTTGAAAGGTTGTATGTTTGGACATTCGATAGAATGAATAGACTTCGGTACCAGAACTATTGAAGCAATGTTAGCCAGGAAACTAGCCAAGATAGGATGAAGGATGGTCGACGAGACAGCAAACATCGACAGAAACATGATCAGAAACTTAATCATGAATTATCGATATGGTACAATCCATTTCTCATTATCAAGGATTGGAATGAAATCAGAAATCTATCACTGACATCTCCGTGGACGTCCTTCTGACCTCTTCACTAGAATTAATTTTTGTGCCTTTACTCATCCTACAATTCAACTGATTTCCATTTCATATTTGACACCGTCTTATTTGAGAGGCATTGTCGCATTTACGGTTAAGTTGAACCATGTCCGGTGTTAGTTACTACTTCAAATATAGTCAAGCTGTAGAGACAATTGTTCAGAGGAAAATGCAGTGGAGAAGCTCTGAATTCAATTTAACTCATTTATGTAAACACGTTCTGGTTTTTATTGTGGAATTTGTTTAGAACAAATTTGTGTTATTTAGAATTTAGGAAAGTTCTTGCTTAGATTAAAATTGTCTTATTTAGGAAAGTTCTAGTTTAGATTAACAATTTCTTATTTAGGAAAGTTATTGTTTATATTAAAATCTTTTTTATTTAGGAAAGTTGTTGTTTAAAATAAAATCTTTTTATTTAGGAAAGTTCTTGTTTAGATTTAAAATCTTCTTATTTAGGGAAGACATGTACTTAGTTAGTTATTCCTCTAGGGCAAATGACGTCACATAGAGCAGATGTCATAGATTTCCATGTCTCTCGTTTAATTGAAATTTGTTTTAGGTCTTCATTGTTTCCGATACCGATGGTGAAACGTTCTCTTGTAGTAGTTCTACGTAAAGTTTCTTTTGGTCTGTACGGATTTAGACATGTGCTGATTTAACTTTAAAACTAATTGATAGAATAACCTAGTCAGGATGTAGTCATCAACCGAGACTGTACATTGCAAGAATAGTTCTATACAGAACACATTATGAGTTCATCAATTACGTTTTTGATTATTGCCGCGAATCTCGTTGGTCACTATTTATATACTTGGAGTCAAATGCCAAAGCAGAGGCTATGCCGACCAATCAAAATCGTCCTTTCAAGTGATGTTTACATTTTCTGTACACATGCCGTCTATACTGCAGTACGGCCATACATCAACTCAGCATTTTTTCACTCAAACTTTTTTGTCTAGGCAATACGAATATGTTCAATAGTTTGGCATTGCTTTCTCTGCGGTCCGAATTGTACCACTCCGCCACATAAATGTTTTATATTATATTTGTCTTATTTATATTAGTTCTGGCTAAGATTAAATGCTTGTTTATATAATTCGTATTTATAAGTCGCATGCCAAAAAAAAAAGAAAAAAAGCCAAGGACTGCCTACGAAATGCACGGAAATAATAAAGAATAAGCCTTCCATGTCAAGTTTACTTTATATACAGATATCTTTACTAGCAACTGTCTATATTGAACTTCTCTCGTGAGCTACTAGAAATAAATATTTTTTTATTTAGTCCTTCAACATGAACTTCTCGTTTAAGCAGAAGACTACCATTACTGACATTTCATTTTTCATTCAATTTGTAACAATCTTAAGATTTTTTATTTTCTTTCCGTGTATTTCAACACAAATTTTACAAATAATGAATTACTAAAATTTAGGAACTGTAATTTCTGTTGAGAATTAATGGGTTCATTGTGTGCTCAGCCTAACACGTGTCATGTGTCCGTAGATATGTTAATTTAAGAACCTGGTCTGTCTGACCTCAATCTTTAATGTCACTTTGGGGGACCATAAATGAGGAGGAATCAGACACAGAAGAAAAATGGGAGACGCTGTCAATGAAGTTTTGAAATGAATAACGTTAACGGCGCACTTGTTCCTGAAATGTGACGAAATGTTAACTACCGTAATATGGCTATTCACCACAGGGGTCTTTATTTCATCTTGATACTCGCCTATGGCACAGATGCCTACATGCTTTCTTTAAATCTTCTTCTTCTTCTCCTCTGCGTTCGTTCTCAAACTCCTGCAAATTATCAGGATGTAGTCCGGAGAACGGAATGCGTTATGCCGTGTTTTACAGAATTGCTGCGATATCTGCGCCTTTCGACCTGACACATTCGACTTAAGCATGGCTTTTGGTCATTGACCCTATATGGGATGGGACAGCCAACTCCATCCCATAAACTCCTTTGTCGCCTTTTACGACATGCGTGGAACGTAAATAGTGTTTCTATTCTTTGCTCCTCTTTCGGACTCGGCAACACACGGGCGTTCTTTAAATCTAGATTTGTTCACTTATATTTCCAGTTTTGTATGTTTGTTTATGTATTGAAAACGAGAATAGCCGAAACATTGATTCTGTGTAAATTTTTTTGGTAGCATATCCTATCCAGGACGTAGTGCCAACCTCGCGTGCCAACCCAGCAATTGTTGGCTGTGGTGATTTTCTAGGCAATATAAATACGTTCAGTAGGTTGCCATTGCTTTCTGAACGGTCCGGATGCACAATTGCCTGTGGTGAGGATCGAACTCGGTACCTTTGCCGTCACAGACGCGCTTTGTACCACTTCGCCACAGAGCTGGACTGATTCTGTGGTATCCATCTTATTTGCATAATGGAATTTAATCATTTTTTCTGGGTTTTTTTTAAATATTTATTTTTCATTTACCATAGAATGCTCAGATAAATAGAGATAAAAACTTAGCAAAGGTTTAAGATAGATAAGAGTCAGAGCACGTGTTTTGTCCCATAAATTGGAGAAGATAAGCGTCAGAGCACGCATTTTTAACACATAAGTTAGAGCAAGATAAGCGTCAGAGCACGTATTTTTAACCCATAAGGTAGAGAAGATAAGCGTCAGAGCACATGTTTTGTCCCATATATTGGAGAAGATAAGCGTCAGAGCACGTGTTTTGTCCCATATATTGGAGAAGATAAGCGTCAGAGCACGTATTTTTAACACATAAGTTAGAGCAAGATAAGCGTCAGAGCACGTATTTTTAACCCATAAGGTAGAGGAAGGTAAGCATCAGATAACGCGTTTTTAACCCATACTTAGTCAGGGGTGTATCTAGTGGTTAATTGAATATACACATATAATTTTTTTTTAACGTCAAAGATTATGACAAAACGTATAGATAAGGGAATCCAAATTCTATCTATCTGTGTTTATTCAGCGCCGAATACAGTGCATAGAGGCAGAAGCCAGAGCTCTCCAGTTTGACCGACGTGATGTTACTATGTATAATATGTACTGTTGAGTCGCATAGTCATACCGTCTGTGATGGCTTCTCTGAGCTTTCTTTCATATCAAGAAGACCTCAGATTTGGCTTAATGCAATTCTTCTTGAAGAATGGGGAGGGGGAGTGTGGGGGGTAATTATGAGATAAATTTAGCAGCGTCAACCAATTTTAAACATTAATGTCAAGAGATGACCAGGGGATGTAATATGACTGCCATAAAATCACCAAGTGCTTGTACATTATCTGGACTCCTGAATGTCAGCATCGAAGGTGTGAATGGAACAGGCGCCGTTAGGGTCAGAGGTGAAAAGTCAAAGTCCAAACACTTTGTGGGATCCGCACGCGACCAACAATGTCCACAGGGGTCATTGACATTATTATTATAACAGATGCTTGGCAATTAAAGAGTGTCCTCTTGCGCGTGGACACTGGACACTGACCAGGGAAGGCAGGTGTTGTGTCGCAGACTAAACGAAAAAATAGGTTCTCCACAGTACATGGCTGCATAGTGTTAATAAGATACAGAAATAATATGTATTTGCAATTAGCGCTATTTACTAATGATTAATGCTCTCAGAGCAAATCTTTCCATGTGAACTACATAAATTTACGCTGTTACTTTCCTGAAATTAGATTTTGCACCAGAGACCGAAGCACACTCAACCCTTCATAGTTTCTCCCTTGATTGTAGTGTTGATCATTATCCCAGCTGAGGTCTAGATGAGCTGTGACCATCAACACATATAAGAGCTGCTGGCTTAATGAAAATCATCCTAATAAAGTAATTCCTTTGACGTATCACGTGCGTTTCATTGGCTATCACCATGCACAATGTGACCAATGAATATCATGTAAAAATTGAAAGGTCTCATTTTATAAGAATGATTCCTAGTTATCCAGAACTCTTATATGTGTACGTGGTTACGGTCGACTAGGATAGATGTACGCCTGTAATGCTACAAATAGTTTCACTTCAAAAATTGTGAGAGGCGGCGAGAGTACTACTGACCACATCATCCAATGTTATGTCTTTGGTCAATGAAAAATACGGATCTAACACCGCGTTCCAAATACGTCTCAAAGATAGATGAAGATTTTGTTTCATATATGCAATATTGTGGGTATTCTACACAGCTTTCTCTAATACCAAGATGACTTTTACACTCTTAGCGTCATGCTGAGAAATAGCTTTCAACTGACAAGGGAAATGTGTTATTATTATTATTTATGAACAAAATATCTTAGCAATGAAACTGCGACAGACGACGTTTCAGCTAAAAAACTTTCATCAAGAGGAAAGCAACGGTCAAAAACTGTAAACTTTACATACACAATGATGTGACAAACTTAGGAGGAATGATTAAATTATCATATGAAACATATCATGTGAAATGGTATATAAAAAGATCACAACTGGAAGGATTAAATAAAATAATAGGAGACAGACGTAGCAGAAAAGTTGATAGAGTGGACATGAGAAGCATGACGATCAGAATGATTAAGTAAGGAATAGAGATGATTAAAACAATAACAAGGACAAATTAATATAGCACTTAGCTCAGTATAATGTCCAGTTCGACTGTAAAGTCTACGGTAAGTTGAATGGACGAGAGTCTCAGCCAGGCTAAAGTGTCCTTTTATCTTAATATTTGTCATGTGTTACCCCAGCCTAGAGTGGTAGATACGTTTTCAGTAAGGAGGGAATTTTAATTTTTAAAAACTGTCATTCCTCCATTTTGTATGTACAAATTTCACATTTTTGACGAAAAATATGACACACTTCTGTAAAACAAATCTCGTGGGGGGTTTTACGCGCCTTTTGGTTAAATTCCTAGTACTAAGGGGTTTTATCGACATTCTGGTTAAATTCCTAGCACTAAGTAGTTTTATCCACAGTTTAATTAAGTTCCTAGTACTATAGTACTAAGGGTTTTTATCCATCTTTTGGTCAAGTTCCTTATAAATGTAGACCAGTTATACATGTAGACTAGATATCAATGTAGGCCAGTTATAAATGTAGACCAGTTCTAAATGTAGACCAAATATCAATGTAGACCAGTTATAAATGTAGACCAGATATCAATGTAGATAAATTATCTATGTCGACCAATTCTGACTACATAGCCCATATAACCACATAACCATATAACCACATAACCATATAACCACATAACCATATAACCACATAACCATATAACCACATAACCATATAACCACATAACCATATAACCACATAACCATATAACAGTACGGGTTTAATACAGCCAGTATATTCAGTTTATGTGATACTAACTCTCAAAAATCTTCATGGCATGATGACCCAAACTACAACATCTTTCATTCCTGATAGTCGTATGCCTTGACAGTGACGGACATTTCACAGTGTCAGAACCAAAGATGTCAAGTGGTCCCAGATGAAATAATATCTCCATTTTCCACGTCACTGAGACTTATTGTTGTAAATTAGTGATAAATCCGTGATAAATCCGTGATAAATCCGTGATAAATCCGAATTTTTCATTAATCAGTGGCACAAGTAAGGATGATATAGGCAATAGAATACCAACGACATGCTTTCCAATAAAATACCCACTTCCTTAGGAAATATCAACTTAAATAACATTCGTGGACTAAAACGTTTCGTTAAAATAGAAATCGAACATTGGACCACACGTCAAGACAGACAGCCGGTGCAGTAAGCATTGATCTACCCCGACTAACCCTTTTGAAGTGGACGTTCTTAAATATTAGACAGCGTGTTATAAATATCAATTCCCGTTCAGTAATTTTGCGTCGTATATAACGTAATATTTTCAGACCCATTATACGTTACTACGACCTGGTAGGCATATAACCAAGACGGATTCACTTCTATATGTGAAAACTATATAGAAAAATGATGCAATAATCCAGGGTTGCCATGTTGGTTGTTTAAGAAAAGAAATTTCTTAAATTTTGTACTTTTTAAAGACTGCTTGTCATGGAATTAATTTTGACAATTTTTAACATTTCTCGCTAGGTTTTGTCATTCTTGAAACATATCTAACGTCTCACATTTTCTTGTGTCAATTTGGCTTCGACGTGTGTGTCATATTCGTTTGTAGATATAAAACAATTCATAAACAATGTTTTTTCTATTCATGAATAAATGTAGAATGAAGAGTATGTATTCGGAACAGGTAACTTAATCATGCTTTTCTCGAAAGTTCTCAATGGAAGCTGTGTTATCAAAGTGACACTAGGAATGACAAACAATAATAGCATATGTTTCCCTCTTGTTTTTTGTCTGATTTTGCCATAAGTCGTCGCATGTTTGAATGTCGATTCTTTTTTCTGGCTATGGCATATTTGGTCACTTGATATGCAATAATTGTGTGACATCTCAGATTTTTGGTAATTCCTTAAGTCCACCTTCTTCTTGATCTTCCTCTGCATCTTGCTGTTTCTATTTTCATGATGTATGCTCTTGCAGCTGGTCATTAATGTTTCATTTTCATTAAGTGGTGAACCATTTGTTTTTTTTATATATTTGATCACAGACGTTATTAAACCAGTTCTTGTAATCTCATCATTAGATGATCTCTTCTTGTTATGTTTGCTGCTTTTCTTAAACATCTTATTTCACACTTAGCAAGCTTTCTCTCTTGTTTTTTAGTTGGCCTCCATGTCTGACAATGATAGCATGAAAACAAACAAAATAACAAGAGAGAAAGTTTTATTTGTGTGAAATGAGATGTCTAAGAAATGCAGCAAACAAAAGAAGAAACAATGTGAGGAATGAAGAGATGAACACGAACTGTTGGAATAACATCTGCGGTCAAATATATTGAAAAGCAGAGACTGAAATTGTTCGATCAATAACTAGAATGACCTTTAATTGATCAGCCTAAACTAATTGGACAATAATTTAAACATACAAATTATTTACTAATTTTGAAAAATTAAATGCATAATTTGACTATACACAAAAAATTAAAGTTTACTCACTGTTTTCACATTTTGAAAAATTAAATGCATAATTTGACTATACACAAAAAAATAAAGTTTACTCACTGTTTTCACATTTTGAAAAATTAAATGCATAATTTGACTATACACAAAAAATTAAGTTTACTCACTGTTTTCACATTTTGAAAAATTTAATGCATAATTTGACTATACACAAAAAATTAAAGTTTACTTAATGTTTTCACATTTTGAAAAATCTCACGACGCTCACTATGACAGAAGAAGTAAAATTAAGCTCTTTAAAACATTTAGCAGTCTGTGTTTCCAATTACGTAATTTCTCTCCTGCCGATTAATTCAATTTTTGAAATGTTACGTAATAATTGGTGGCTGTTTTGAAATTGTGATAACTTTTTTGTTGTTAGAGATATTTAAATAATTTTTGCACATATAAATGAAGAATTGATTTCTGCATATATTGTTGCAGGTTTCGTTTGTGTGTGTGTGTGATATGAGATGTAAGACAGTCTCAAAGACGTCTTTCCACAAAACCCCAGCAAATTTTGACTTATAAAACGAAAATATAATAATACAAAGTTTCTGTCTTTATTTTGTAAATATATTGGAGTGGAATCAGTGTAACATAGACCTAATCGTGCGCCAGTTACGGCCAAATTATATAGTTTCAGGGATTAAAAGGATTAAACCTACAAGTCTGTCTTAAAATCCTTCTATAAACCTAGATGTAGTCTGCAAAACCTAGATGTATCGTTTGAACTTGGTTGATGTTTAATATCAATTTAGATAAAGCAGCGTGGTGTAGCTGATTTTTTAGTGTGGAAATAACTTATCTCTCCATAAATAATCATTTGAATACAATCCATAATGATTTTAATGAAAATTCGATAAAATAAAAGTCTATAAAACCCAATTCACCTTCATGACGATGCTTTTGTTTGAAGTTGTGAATATATTGCGAATATATCACTATTTAAATGACATTTAACACATGGTTGCCACTAAAAGTGCAGGAAAAGGTAGTTAATTTAATGAAATATATTAAAAATTGGGAATTTTTAATTGATTGAAGTGTACCTAGCAACGGAGGAAAATATACTTGCCACTCGCTAACAAGAGAAGAGGAAATGTTGGTGAATACAGTTGCCACACGCGCGATAAACGTTAAAACTCGAAATGTTTTTTAGTAGTGTATACGTAATTAAAAAATTTAACCACTTGTGCCTATTTAAAAAAAATAAAAATTTGGGAAATTCTGCCAATTTTGACCATTTTTTTAAACCTACAATTTGGTTACAAAATGAAATATCTACTCAACAATCTCTGCTAAGATAGCTAAAGAAGAGTTCGACATGGACACACAGATCATGAAAAGTATCATTGAATACTTGATTGCGCCTTAATTGATTAGCGGGGCGCTGATAATGTAACCTTGTCTCCACTTTATGTTTGAGATTTAAATAAGTATGTGGTTATTCTGTCTGCAAGACAGAGCCGATGAACCTAGAATCCAACATAAATTGCGTAAACACTGGAAGCATTCCACGACACAATTAACACGTTCATGAAACACGTGTTCCAATTATCCATATTATGGTCTCAGTGAATCAATACGCTTGATAATCCTGTCAGAATAACATAAATCGAGCATTCATACGCAAATCTTCTTTCTCTATTTATAACTAAGACCCTCCCGTGAGTCTCATGATATAAGGATCTTTTGAATCATCAGATTTTTACATTCTTCAGAAGTGGTTTCATGTTCGGCTCAACAGTGAAAGAAAATCGAGGATTGTGTAAATAATATTGGTTAACTTTTAGAGAAATATATTCTTATTCACGCCTGTTCGTCTAGACATCGGATGAGATTATATACCGCCTACACATTCAATTCTGTTCTTTATAACTGTTCTACAAAACTGACGGTTTATATCTCAGATATTTCTGCTTTAAATTAGTGTAATATTAACTTTAGAAGGTCATGGAACAAGCATTGAAAGAAGGAGAGCAATGATTCTCAAACTATTTTATATAATCGTCCCTTTCATATAGGTCAGTAGTTCTCAACCTTTTTTCCTAGTGAATCCATTCACTGTACATGGCAAATGTTCTTTCGTGACCACTCGACACCAATAAAAACAGATTATAAATTCTCTTCCAAGTATAGTTTTTTTAAATTTTTGGCTGTAGTAATTTTCTTATCAATATGAATACGTTTGGTAGTTAGACATTGCTTTCTGAATAGTTTGGCT
Source organism: Meghimatium bilineatum (assembly GCA_034231615.1). NCBI lineage: Eukaryota > Metazoa > Mollusca > Gastropoda > Stylommatophora > Philomycidae > Meghimatium > Meghimatium bilineatum. The sequence continues at coordinate 14,934,517 of CM067317.1, read as the reverse complement.
GTAGTGATTTTCTAATCTTCTTCTTCTTCTTCATCGTTTATTCTCAAACTCCCGCTAGATCTCTCTTGTAGCAAGACCTTTGTCCTACTAGATTTCTAGCAGGATGTAGTCCAGAGAATGGAGATGCGTTGTATTTATATATAGTGTACACTTTCAGCTATCTATGGCTTGTGTGAAGGTGTTGAAACTTAATCCTGTCTAGCCTTTAAATGAGTAACTCATACTTTCTTATAACCCCCATTTTCTTCTTTTACAAAAACATAAAAAGGTTAAAAGGATAATAAAAAGAATTAGAAGAAAAATGAACTAAAGAGAAAATAGTTCACGTTTCAATCTAAATATTTCCACCGGAATATACACAAAAATAAGAAAACTAAGAATAATAAAGAAACAAAAATTATAAAGAGAAATAATTAATTTTAAAATGTGTTGAAACTATAATCGCTCCGTAAAACAGTCAAGGAATGGTTAATAAAACTTGACTCAAGTTACGAGGCAGATAGGTGCCAGCTTAACAAGCCTGATTCAAATTTCATCTACTGACTTCTGATTTTCTGTGTATTCTTCTTCTTCTTCAGCGTTATTTTTTATCATCTCACTGGATCTCTCTTGTAACAGGACCATGGCTTTATTAGATTTCCAGCAAGATGTAGTCCAGAGAAGAGAAATGCGTTGTATTTGCGCCAATGGCCCGACACATTTGTCTTTGGCGGGCTTTGACAAAATATAAAGGATTATTAAAATGCACAATTAAGTCTTTTTTTCCTATACTTATTAAGCAATATGAAGCATTATCTTTGTTTTTGCCTCTTGACAGGTTCAGTGTTTTTGAAAGCTGTGACTCCCATGACATTTCATTTTATGGTCTTATTCCACTATAAAGGATGGTATAACCATCTTTGAGAAACCATGGAGCAACTTGCGAGTCATAAAATGTGATAACAATCTTCTAGCTAACCTATTAAACGATAACTGTAGAATTTAAACGTTTAACCTGAACACATGTGCAAAATGTGGTCTGATGACGCACCATTCATTATGAGATCGCTATAACGCACATTCAATTTTCGGGTCTTAAGGATTTAACGTGTCTAAGCAGCAGGTGATTTTTGACCTTTGATGTCATCAGTAGTAGTTATATCTGCAGAATCAGCTATCACATTGTGAACAGCAGAGTGAACATCGTGGTTTGCATTGTTAGATATACTGTAATATGGATATAGTGAAACGTTTGGATCAGTGTTGGGGTGTCTCCTTCTCAGATCTGTAAGCAATTATAAAGAAAAATTACATTCTTTGGGCCAATACCAATTTTGAAATCTGGCAAATATCAAGTTTTTATGCTTGATCGTTCCATGATGTTTTTAGTTACACTATATCTATGTTTAGATATAAATTAACACTCGACGGTGATGTCATGACAGAAATTACAACTCGCATTGCCCTAGCATCAAGTGCATTTAACAGACTGTCTAATATCTGGAAGTCAAAGTTAATCAGCACACGCATCAAAATGCGCTTATTTAATTCCTGCGTTATTCCGGTGCTATCATATGGATGTGAGAGCGGGAAAAGCTCTTTATCTTCAAAAAAGAAATTACTGATTTTCGAGAACAAATGTTTTCGTAGGATAACTAACACCCATTGGAGTGAATTCAAATCGAATGATAAAATCAGAGAAGAGACACATTAAAATTTCATCACAAATGTTATCAGAAAACGCCGTTGGTCCTACATCGGGCATGTCCTACGCGCAGACACAAACAGAAAACACCACCAATCTCTTGAATGGATACCTACAGGCAAAAGAGCAAGGGGTAGACCAAAAGAACCAATCAGAAGAACAATACTTAGAGAAAGTAAAACAACCAATATTCATACTATTGAAGAACTGAACATAATTACTTTAAACAGACATAATTGGAGAGATCTGACCTCTGCCCAAAACTTCAGCGCAAAAGGAACATGAATGAATGAATATCTATGTAACTCGCATTCTGTAGTCTGTCCACATTAAAAAAATAACTCGTTCCTACCAGGAATCGACGGCTGGATCGCATGGAGCTTTCAATTTGGCGACCGGCTGTTTAACCTCGTGCCAATGCGCCTCTGTTTTTCTAACGTTAATGTAATCAATAAGCCGCATTACTTTATCTGTGAAATTCTTCCAAAAGAGTAGTGTGCCTCTAGTGAAAGTAAGTTGAGATTAGCATACAACTGTTGTACACGTCAGTGTAAATCTTTCTTGTATGAAGAAACCTTCAAAGCATTACCTCCATTTCTTGCGAGTTGTAAGCGGAAGATGAAATTGCTTCTTGTCAAAAACAATACTGCAGGGAACTGTTGAGGGAGGAAGAAGCAGAGGAGGACAAATAAAGACATGGACAGACAACATCAAGGAATGGACAGGGCTAGATATTTCCACACTCCTCCGCATCGCTGAGGATAGAATTCGCTGGAGGACTCTGTGTGCTGAAGCTTCCAATGTGGTACCCCTACGACCCTGAAGGGTTATGGGTTTTATTGATTGATTGATTGATGAAATTGCTTACAAATTACAATAATCTATTTGCGAAAGCACACTTCTCCAGCTTTCTCTCCCCACACACTTTCAAGTTGTTTATCAAATATTAATATTGACAAGATTTATACATTTTCAAAACGGATGTAAACTGATACCATTCTATACTGCATTTTGTTGCTTTATAAAATATATAATCAAATGTAAATATGTAAGCAGTGGATACATTGCTTGTATGGAGGCGTTGGCACTGGTTTGGTTAGCTGTGGTAATCTACAAAACAACTATGGAAAGTATACAAGTACTTATATTTGTTCCTGATAGTTGTCTAGCTGGAAATACTGTCAGTATCTAAATCGTTAGCCACAGATCAGAACAGACTTTCAGAGAAGAATCATTGCAGTCACATTGAGTCACGCTATCGTCACATTGGGTCACGCTATCGTCACATTGAGTCACGCTATCGTCACAATGAGTAATCAAAGTAAGCAGACAAATTGTACATGATGATTTGCATTAGATAATACGATATGATGGTGATGAAGATATTGTTGATGATGATAATGACGATGGTGATAACGATGGTGATAACAATGATGATAATAATGGTGATGATGATAATGACGATGGTGATAAAGATGTTAATATTGATGATGGTGGTAATGATGATGATTGTGATAATGATGATGGTTGTGATAATGATGGTGATGATAATGTGATTCTGATGATGATGGTGATGATAGAACCCCCAAGGGAGTAGGGATTTCTTATTCTTATTAAATATGCTAAGATGGTAAGAGTTTTACTGTTTGTTCTAGATTGACATTTTTTTATAATAGAAGATTTTCTAGAGCTTTTAATTTATTTCCAAATTGACAGCGTGACTCATTGTGACGATAGAGTGATTCAAAGCGACGATAGCGTGACTCCATGCGACGATAGCGTGACACATTGTGACGATAGAGTGACCTACTGTGACGAGAGCGTGACCCAATGTGGCGAGAGCGTGACCCAATGTGACGATAGCGCAACCCATTGTACGATAGCGTGATTCAATTTGACAATAGCGTGACCTAATGTGACGATAGCGTGTCTCAATGTGACGATGGCGTGACCCAATGTGACGATAGCGTGTCTCAATGTGACGATAGAGTTCTAAGGACTGTATAATTCACAAGAGACTTGGTTGTTGTTTAGACTGTGCTTTTTATTTAGTATTTAACGTTTGTGGATGGGCCGAATGTTGGTGTGTGATTGTTAGCCTTCGTTGCCGTAAATGTTTTTTTGTTAAGTACTCTTCGTACAATGTTTGTTAGTCCATCTCTGGATCACCTCCATTTTCTAACACTAGATCAAATACTAAACAGTACGGCAGTTATACTATGTAGCATTTCCAACATAAAAACAGACTATATGGACGTTTCGACTACAATGCGTTACCCAAGGAAAGACCATAATACACAACGATTATGGAACAGTTCATTCTAGGAAAACTCGACACTGAACTATTTATAAAACTCAAGAATTAAGTACCGTATAGTCATAAAGTTTGATGGTGGAGATAATGATTACTATGATACACTAATCACTTTTGCTGTGAGTTTTATTACCAGGTAGCTCTTGACAGCCCATATCTTTTCTGATAAAAGCACAGGTTCTTCTCAGTTGTGTAACTTCTCAGTTGTGTAACTTCTCAGTTGTGTAACTTCTCAGTTGTGTAACTTCTCAGTTGTGTAACTTCTCAGTTGTGTAACTTCTCAGTTGTGTAACTTCTCAGTTGTGTAACTTCTCAGTTGTGTAACTTCTCAGTTGTGTAACTTCTCAGTTGTGTAACTTCTCAGTTGTGTAACTTCTCAGTTGTGTAACTAAGGCGAGACCTTGTCTCGTATAAGGTTGTCAAAAAGGCATGGTTGTGTAAGGGGGTTACACATGTTTAGACCCCGAAGGTAGGCATGGTTGTGTAAGGGGGTTACACATGTTTAGACCCCGAAGGTAGGCATGGTTGTTTAAGGGGGTTACACATGTTTAGACCCCGAAGGTAGGCATGGTTGTGTAAGGGGGTTACACATGTTTAGACCCCGAAGGTAGGCATGGTTGTGTAAGGGGGTTACACATGTTTAGACCCCGAAGGTAGGCATGGTTGTGTAAGGGGGTTACACATGTTTAGACCCCGAAGGTAGGCATGGTTGTGTAAGGGGGTTACACATGTTTAGACCCCGAAGGTAGGCATGGTTGTGTAAGGGGGTTACACATGTTTAGACCCCGAAGGTAGGCATGGTTGTGTAAGGGGGTTACACATGTTTAGACCCCGAAGGTAGGCATGGTTGTGTAAGGGGGTTACACATGTTTAGACCCCGAAGGTAGGCATGGTTGTGTAAGGGGGTTACACATGTTTAGACCCCGAAGGTAGGCATGGTTGTGTAAGGGGGTTACACATGTTTAGACCCCGAAGGGAGGCATGGTTGTGTAAGGGGGTTACACATGTTTAGACCCCGAAGGTAGGCATGGTTGTGTAAGGGGGTTACACATGTTTAGACCCCGAAGGTAGGCATGGTTGTGTAAGGGGGTTACACATGTTTAGACCCCGAAGGTAGGCATGGTTGTGTAAGGGGGTTACACATGTTTAGACCCCGAAGGTAGGCATGGTTGTGTAAGGGGGTTACACATGTTTAGACCCCGAAGGTAGGCATGGTTGTGTAAGGGGGTTACACATGTTTAGACCCCGAAGGTAGGCATGGTTGTGTAAGGGGGTTACACATGTTTAGACCCCGAAGGTAGGCATGGTTGTGTAAGGGGGTTACACATGTTTAGACCCCGAAGGTAGGCATGGTTGTGTAAGGGGGTTACACATGTTTAGACCCCGAAGGGATGCATGGTTGTGTAAGGGGGTTACACATGTTTAGACCCCGAAGGGATGCATTCTAGTGTCCCAGTACCACAGGGCAACCACGTCCTGCCAGGATGGTGCATACACTCTGCGCCAACTTTCTGATCATTTTTCTGTTAGATTTGTAGACCCATCAGCAGTGATGGTACAACCTGCATTCCTTTCACCCAGAAGTCTATCACATCAGCAGTGATGGTACAACCTGCATTCCCTTCACCCAGAAGTCTATCACATCAGCAGTGATGGTACAACCTGCATTCCCTTCACTCAGAAGTCTATCACATCAGCAGTGATGGTACAACCTGCATTCCTTTCACCCAGAAGTCTACACATACGCAGTGATGGTACAACCTGCATTCCTTTCACCCAGAAGTCTACACATAAGCAGTGATGGTACAACCTGCATTCCTTTCACCCAGAAGTCTACACATAAGCAGTGATGGTACAACCTGCATTCCTTTCACCCAGAAGTCTACACATTAGCAGTGATGGTACAACCTGCATTCCCTTCACCCAGAAGTCTATCACATCAGCAGTAATGGTACAACCTGCATTCCCTTCACCCAGAAGTCTACACATAAGCAGTGATGGTACAACCTGCATTCCCTTCACCCAGAAGTCTATCACATCAGCAGTGATGGCGATTGAGATAACGATTCTGTTATTAATACCCGAAAGAGAGCAACACCGTGGGTTGTCATGCATATTGTAAGATGCGACTACGGAGATTTGGGTTACTGTTGGCTGTCCTATCACACAGAGGGCCACATTGCCACAGAAGCCATGATGAAATCTTATGTGTCACCCTTAAAGACGCAGATATAGCAGCTATGATTTAAACCATGAAACAGCACATTCCGTTCTCCGGTTGAAATCCTACACATCTGCAGGAGTTTGAGAATGAACCTAGGTTAAGAAGGAGGTGGATCAAGTTTTTTTCTCCGTATTTTAATCAATGATCCCTTTCTCTGTATTTAAATCAATGATCATTTTCTCTGTAATTAAATCAATGATCATTTTCTCTCTAGTGTAATCAGTGCTTATTTTCTCTCTAGTGTAATCAGTGCTTATTTTCTCTCTAGTGTAATCAGTGCTTATTTTCTCTCTAGTGTAATCAGTGCTTATTTTCTCTCTAGTGTAATCAGTGCTTATTTTCTCTCTAGTGTAATCAGTGCTTATTTTCTCTCTAGTGTAATCAGTGATAATTTTCTCTATAGTTTAATCAGTGATCATTTTCTCTGTGTTTAATCAGTGATCATTTTCTCTGTGTTTAATCAGTGATCATTTTCTCTGTGTTTAATCAGTGATCATTTTCTCTGTGTTTAATCAGTGATCATTTTCTCTGTGTTTAATCAGTGATCATTTTCTCTGTGTTTAATCAGTGATCATTTTCTCTGTGTTTAATCAGTGATCATTTTCATTACAACAAACTATTCACTCCACACAGCTCTTTATCCAATAACGCCCTCAGTGAATAACTCGGTACAGAACGTAAACAAGACTTCATTCGTTATGTTTTAGATTATTGTCGTGATTTTCGTTATTCACTATTTATATACTTAGAGTCGCATGCAAAAAAAAGAAGGAAAAAAAAAGAGCCAAGGCCGATCGACAAGTTGCACGGAAATAATCAACTATCACACTTTCAGATCATGTTTACATTCTGTACAGAGGTCATTACTGGTGCCGGCCCTGCCTTCATCTCTGTAATTACATTCCCTATTCATTTACCCACGTCTTCTGTCTTTCTATCATTAGTCATAACGTTTCACACAACGATGACTGCCTTTACGATGATTGCTCTATTTCTTCCCAACCTTCACGAGCAATAACATGTCGTCTGATTCTCATAAAGATTGTAGCTATTTCTAGTCTTCAGCCTCCGGGTTTATGATCTGGACATGTCAAGAAAGATGTCCAGTACAAGAGGAACCTTCTGACAATCTGTATCCCGAAGGAGGTAAGCGTTAACTATGTTACTCTTTTCTTTGAACGAATTGTGGTACTGTAATTTCTATTTTCTTTCTATCGGTCTGCCCTAGTTTTCTGTGTTTTTATTTCCCCATTTCTAAAATTCTTCAACTTTCACAAAGACACACATTATTATTTCTCTCTTTCGCATTATCTTTTTCTCACATGGCATTCCATCTTTGTACTACTTCACGAACTGAATTAACGGAAAACTCCTGTATACCTGTTGACTATATACAGTATATCTTCTTCTTCTGCGTTCGTTCTCAAACTCCTGCAGATTACAGGATGTAGTCCAGAGAACGGAATGCGTTGTGTCATGGTTTACAGCATTGCTGCGATATCTGCGCCTTTCGGCATGACACATCCGACTTCAGCATGGCTTTGGGTCACTGACCCTATATGGGATGGGACGGCCAACTCCATCCCATAACCGCATTAGTCGCCTTTTGCGACATGCGTGGAAGGTAAACAGTGTTGCTATTCTTTGCTCCACTTTCGGGCCCCGGCAACACACGGGCGATATACAGTATATAAATATATAGGGAAAGAGGCATATAATAAGGGTTAAATAAATGTTTTACCTTAACAATATATACGAAAGCGATTTTCAACGCCTTCGTGTGTTGCTGACGCCCAAAAACAGAGCAAAGAATAGCACGCAGCACTGTTTGTCTTCCATGCATGTCGTAAGAGAACACTAATGAGATTTGGTGGTGGGGTCGCTGTCCCATCTCAAGTAGGAGCAAAGTGACCGAGACGCCATGGAGACGATTTACCGAGAATCCATGCTGAAGACGGATGTGTCCGGCCGGAAGGCGCAGGTATCGCAACTGAGATCTAAACCATGAAAAAATGCATCCCGTTCTCCTGACAATCCTGAAAGTGTTTGAAAAAGAGCGCAGAAGATGAAAACATGTCGACGAACATTTTTCTAAACAAAGGAATAATAAAGCATTGAAGCTGTTGGGAAAATGCAATAATTTATGTAATGAAACTGAAGCGTTATAGACATTAAACAGCAGAAATAAAGAATACGTTTTCTGACACCGAAATTCACATAATTCATTATACCGCTTAAAAAAAAATTGCAATAATTTTTGAAAAAAATATATGTATACAGCATTGCTGTTCAATTGTTAAATGTTGAATTGTTAAATGTTGAATTGCTAGGACATTGTTATACACCTAATGTTGAATTGCTAGGGTATTGTTATACACCTAATGATGAATTGCTAGGATATTGTTATACACCTAATGTTGAATTGCTAGGATATTGTTATACACCTAATGTTGAATCGCTAGGACATTGTTATACACCTAATGTTGAATTGCTAGGATATCGCTATTCACCTAATGTTGAATCGCTAGGACATTGTTATACACCTAATGTTGAATTGCTAGGATATCGCTATTCACCTAATGTTGAATTGCTAGGATATCGCTATTCACCTAATGTTGAATTGCTAGGACATTGCTATTCACCTAATGTTAAATATTCACCTTACTGGATCATTACTAATATAGTCAATTGTGTGGACAATTCAATGTAAACCATCAGTTGTTTTTTTTTCAATGTCTAATTTGGTCAAGCTGGAGTTAGATGTGGACCCGTTAACTATCCAACCACAAAGTCTGCATTGTATACCTGTATACCTGTATACCTGTATACCTCTTTCACGATCTCATCTCATATTTCCACATTGCCTTGTCTACAATGTCCAGTTTAATTACTATGTGGAAGAGCATAATAAGTACAGCCGTAAAGATAAATATATATATATATATATATATATATATATATATATATATATATATATATATATATATATATATATATATATATCTGTAGTACTCTAACTATTTCATTACACAGTTGCCTGTAGTACTCTAGCTACTTTGTTGCTCTATTCTGTGTTTGATTATCCTTGTCTTGATAAAGACCTTCCCGTCGAAACGTTGATTCTATGCGTTTGTCAATGTATAATTTCTATTGATTCTACCTGATTGTTTTTATTATGTTTATTTACGACTATTTCATTCCTCTTTTTTAAAAAACAAATAATTTACAAATCTATTCGTCTCCTTACAGTTTTTCATGTTCACTTCATTTTCCCAATCTATTGGTTCTGGATTCCTCACTGTCACCCAGGGGCGATAGAGAAAATGAATAATGGCAATGCCAGCGTTTTCATTTAGTACGCAGAGGCGTACCTAGTGTGTGGCCTGTATGTCATAAACCCTTTTACGGCCCTTGCCCCAAGATGTGTTTATACGATTGTGGTGCTCACTAATAAGGTCTCTAGCTGATGGATCCCGTCTCCGTTCGCCCTTTGTTACGTCACTGATCGTACGATACTGTTAAAAAAGATGGGCAAGTGTTGGGCACCCAATCATGTCAAAGATTAGTGACCCGCCAATCATATACCGAAAAACAATTTGTAAATTACAATGCGGCACGGTCAGTTATCTATACACCACAGTCAGTTATCTATACACCACAATCAGTTATCTATACACCACAATCAGTTATCTATACACCACAATCAGTTATCTATACACCACAATCAGTTATCTATACACCACAATCAGTTATCTATACACCACAATCAGTTATCTATACACCACAATCATTTATCTATACACCACAGTCAGTTATCTATACACCACAGTCAGTTATCTATACATCACAATCATTTATCTATACACCACAGTCAGTTATCTATACACCACAGTCAGTTATCTATACATCACAGTCAGTTTTCTATACACTACAGTCTGTTACCTATGCGAAAGTCAATTATCTATGCAACACAGTCTGTTATCTTGAGAACGTTGTGTAAGACAGCAGGAGTTTGAGAACAGAGAACAGCGTAGAAGAATAATAAATGAATCGTATCTTCAGATTTGGGAACTAGCTCTGTAGCTAATGCACTGGCTTATCATCCAAAGATTCTGGGTTAATGTTCCTGAAATGTTTTTTTCCCAAGTCGTATCTCACAAATGAGTTACAAAGACAATTTGATGATGCTATATACAGCGATCGACATGCGGCACTGGCTCTCCCACCAGAATTAGACCTGGCCTACAGGACTGTGATACATTTATATTTCCTCTTGGTTGGTTGGTTGGTTGCTGATCCAGCGGTCTATGGGCTCATGCCCTTTGACCCAATTTCATTAAATGGCATTATATTTCTGGGAAGTCTGTGGATTGTCGTCCCACCCCGGGACAGAGCCAGAGAATAACTATCACACCTCCATGAAGGTATGTTTCAATCTATGCACTGCTCCGATCCACTGTAGCCAAGATAGGGTTCACTGTGCTCATTCCCCACCATCAAATGACTACTGGTTATGCCGAACTTCTCTATTGCTCTAGGCATGCAACCAAATGTTCATGTCGAAAGGATTGTCACGTCCTGAGCCACTGTGCCTCTATGATGGGTCTAAGCCATAGGAAACATCAGTGCTGTCAGTTTCCTCCTCTCCTGTGCTGCACAGTACATCTCTGGCTCCCTCCCAACCACAGAGGGTGCATACATATATTCAAGTAAATATGAAACACAATTCAACAACAAAATAAAAGCAAAAGGAGCATAATTGTATAGGTGATGTGCCATGAAGCTTCTATAAGAAGATAACCTCAATATAACGGCATGTCATCTACTAAGGTTTTCTGTTGCATGGGTGGTTTCTCTAGTGGGCCATTGGTGAGACTCATAGACGCAACCACATGCGTATTTTTCCTCTTCTTCCATGTAGACTTAATGTGTTATAGGGCTATCTATTTTAAGGTGGGCCTCCTTTTTGTTTCGGTAGTCCGGTTTAAGAATACGTCGTTTGTCATGAACAAAAAAATCTATTAACTTAGTCGTTGAAACTCCAAGACGTATTTCCTGATCCCGGTGACCAGAATAATAATATTATTAAATCGGTCTGGTGATTCAGTAAAAATGTCTTGACGGATCGGATTTGGCCCGTGGACCGTATTTTTCACACTACTGATTTCTCTTTAATGTTTTATTCTTCGTGGAATAATCGGTTAATTACTGCAGGTTAAACACCATAGGTCACCACAGATCATGTCACAATTCTTCGTGTTCTCTACTGGGTGGGGGGGGGGGGGGGGGGGGGTTGGGGGTGACAGCCAATATGAAAACATTATGTTGGCATTATTTTACGCAAGTTTCGTCTTAAAAAAATTCCCAAGTCTAAGAACCTGCAAGAGAAAAAATTTGATAGTTTTGTATGCTCAGACATAATGAAATACTAAAGCATATATCTCGGCATATACTATTGCTTGTAATATGTATATGTCGGCTCGATGTTAGAGTGGATATCAAAATGAGAAAAAATAATTTTAAGTGTTTCCAAAACACATGGATAAAACAACATGACAACGATACACAGCGGCAGAGGACTCTTCTGACCTTTGGACAGAAGGTCTAAAAAACCTTCATCATGACAAATACAGAACAACTGTCAATAAATCTTACCTAGAGAAACAAATGGTAGTGATAAGAAGGAAAAATGAGGGAAGTGGCACAGTAGTGAGGAAACGACGGAGGAAACAAAGATAGGACAGCATGCCAATGAAAAAGAAGGTGTGAGTGAAAGATGAAAGTAGTAAATAAGTGTACAGAGAAAGTGTAAATATATAAGATATAATGAAAATAAAATTAAAATACAAATTATAATGGGAATGACTTAGCTCGGTAGTAGTTTACGGTGAAAACAGAGTAGGACTGGAAACAAGTTAAATAGCAAATTGTGGCCTGTGACCACACGTTCAAGGACGCAGAGGCAGAAAGACCATCCGCGGGCTGCAAGAGGCTATAAAACTTGAGTAGACAAAGGCCCGATGAATTACAGAAAGGGAGTGCAGAGAATGCCCGGAAAACAAAACCTAAGCGTAAGGCAGGGTCGTAGCAAAAGGTGCAGACATCCGTAAACAATGCTCGAACAAAATGCCTATAATAACAGATTAAAATAAGAAAGGGGGTTGAGAGAAGGAAGGAAAACGAAAAGGGGGTAAACAAAGAAGCGAGAGAAAAGGATATAAGTGAAAATGGCAGATCGAAGACCAAACTAAAACGGAGATATGTCACACAATGAAGGAGTACGGATGTGGGAGGGTGCCTTGTGGAAGCAGGGACGGCAGAGCTGAAGAGGAAGGGAGCAATAACGGGACAGTGCGTCGCAGGAAGGTATAAAAAAGAACAAGGCTGATATAAGAAGACGTGGGAAGACTGTGCCGGAGAAAACAGCACTAGTGAAGGTGAAGAATAAAGGGACAGTAGACGGAGGCAGTGGCTGAAGGAGGCAGACCAGAAACTACAACCAAAGCATGTGAAATGTATATGATATCGAAAGGGGGTGGGGTTGTCATAGGTGACTAGTAGGTGTCAAGGGACCTCAATATCGTGGTAAGCGGAGGCCGTGGGGGAAGAAGTCCAGATTTATTTATAGTGGAAGATGGACCAAGGACACAACCGAATAGTCAAGTGCCTTTGAGGTCGTGTGATGGGGAATGTGACCGGCCGCATAAAACGAAGATGATATAAGGATGGGTACTGTTCGCACTCTACACTGACTGATCTATATGGAACAACGATCAGCGGACAGAACTTCGAATCACCAATACGCAATCTCTTAGTGCGGACAATGTACCGTGGGAGAAAATGTCAGATGAAACGAAGTCCATGTCTGTGTGAGACCAACCGTACGTCGCAACACTTTTGTATTCATTGCTGGTACTGCACGCTAGCTCCATAGAGTAATCGGTGGAATCATTGCTTCCGAGCCATCCTAGTTGAATGTAGCAAGCCACCCCTTGGCGCTGCAGCCATAGCATAGTCGTAAATAAGGAGGTGGGAAGTAAGTTAGAGTAATTCATACAGTCCTTACCTGCTCAGTTGCTGTAGAGATAACCGACCCAACAAGGCCAAAGAAGACTAGCCAGAAAGTAGCCTAGAGCGATGGTAGATCCAAAAGTGATAATGTGGCTAGAAGAAGCGCTCATGGAGCACTGTGAGTCGCAAAGGGGAAAGGTAAGTAAAAGGTGTGTGTGGTGAGAACAGAAAAAGTAGAAAAAGTAGGACAGGGAATCGTAAGGAAAAGAGATGAGGGAGGCGTGGGTGAATCAACCGATAGGAAGAGAGTGAATGTGTATGATGGCGAAGGATGCAGATAAACCATCCAAATGACGCGCCAAACCGCAACTGGCCCATGCAGGATCCTGCCGTTTCACAAAAGCCAAAGGTTTAATCACCCACCGGTACACAAACCACACGTGGAAGGTCGTCGTACCCACAGTCCTTTAATGGCGGCCCAGGCGGAACTGCCACAGTAGAGTGCAACAGTATATAGGAAATGGACGAGAGGAAAGATAGATAGGGCAAGGACAATAAGTAGGAATGGAGGCAACAGAGAAGAAGAGGTCAACATAAGGAGGTAGGAGGATGTTGGGAGTATAGCTTGTCGTTGATGACATGGGGCTTAATAATACCGAGATTAAGAATCAGTCGGTTCTCTAACGAAAAACGCTGCCGGTCACCAGAATGGCAGGAGACAAAGTCAGTGACCTGAATATCATGTGCACCTTTAACAGTGAGAGTTACTGTTAAAGTGATGGACCACTGGTGAAGAGTCATGGCTACTGATGGCCCGCAAGGGCTCCGCAAACCTAGTAGCTAGAGATCTCTCCGTCTCGCCGATGTACATCGGGTTGCATCGTTTGCAAGTAATAATGCACACGACGTTGCGGGAGACACAGGAACAAAAGTAATGGATGTGGAATACAGATTTGGGAAACTGGATGGATGAGGTAAGTAAGACAAACGGACACGTGAGACATGAGACAATGTGACAGGGTTGGTGCCGCTGGAAAGTCCCACAGGACGAAGTTGAGAATGCACCAGGGTATCACGTAATTTTACTGTCTCTGCGGAAATCCAGAAGAGGTGGGACGAGAAATGCCACCAATTGCACTCTATCAAGCACTGAAAGTCTTCACCAAGCCAGGACTGCTAGGACCAAAGAAGATAGCTATATTCACGTATTGCAGATCCTTACTGGAATCAATTCAGAGAAACAAATGAGAACCTATTACACAATATCAGACATGAGTTAAGACATACAAAAATCATCAGCTATTGCCCTTCAATGGATACACAATCACACTGTAGAATCATGGGAAAAGAGAAAGCGGATGCTCTGTAAAAAACAGGAAGCAAAATGGAATAACACAGACACCCACTGTCCTACAAGAAGCAAAAACAATAATCCAGAACACATACGCAACAAAGTGGAAGAAACAAATGGAAGTGGACGACAAACGTGATGTACTACGTCACATCCAAAGATAACAACAGACCACAATATTTCGCCTTAGAGAAGGCCACTGCAGAGATGATGGGTCAACTTTACCAATTGAGGATCTCATACATAGATGAATGCCTATGTGGATACTTTATCTTCTGCGTTCATTCTCAAACTCCTGCAGATTAACAGGATTTAGTCCGGAGAACGGAATGCGTTGAGTCATGGTTTACAGCATTGATGCGATATCTGCGCCTTTCGGCCTGACACATCCGACTTCATCATGGCTTTGGGTCTCTGACCCTATATGGGATGGGACAGCCAACTCCATCCCATAACCTCCTTAGTCACCTTTTACGACATGCGTGGAAGGTAAGCAGTGTTGCTATTCTTTGCTCCCCTTTCGGCCCAGGCAACACACGGACGCTATGTGGATCCTGAACCCAAACTCCTGAACACATACTTCAGTACTGCCGAACATACAAATAACAGAGACAGCAGGTCTGGCCAGAGGGTACAGACCTGAGACAAAAGCTAAATAGGAAATCTTCTTCATATGAGAACATCACACAGTCTGTGTGCCAAAATATCGCTCATTCAGAGTATGCTCCAGCGATAATCTTGTGGATTCTCTAAAAACATGTTGTAAATCAGACATCATAGCCAAATTCATTTCTATTAGAAATCCCTTTTGCTTCTCTTCTTGTGTCACTTTCTGTTCAAGCATGAACCATTCTCACCTTTCTAAACTGTCTTTACGTTGAGAACATTGGTAGAACTCATGATCTAGAGTATAAATATAAATTGAGTTCCGTCCCTTTAACTACTGTGCTGCTTCCCCCAGCCTACAAATATTAAATCTGTTTTACTTCCCCTTAAAGCCATGTCTGAACATTTCTGACTTCGTTTCTGGCTGTCAGACGACCTACTTCAAATTTCTTAGTTCCGATTCAGCCTTATTATTTCTACTTTCTATGTATTCCCTATAATGACTACTTCTTTTTTCTATTTCTCTTTCTTTCAGTACGTTTCAGCTTCAAGTACGGTCGAACGACAATTAGTATGAAGTATAATAAAAAAAAATTACTTGAAAAAAGTGAATGCTATTTAGGTTGCAGTATTGCCATGCAAGAGAATGTGTCCGGAACAGACACCACCGATATGAAAAACAGATTGATGGTCATTGATATTAGGAAGACCACGCCGTCGAAGTCATATGTTCCGGGTTATTAGTTCTTCTTCTTCTTCTTTCGTTCACTTGAAACATGTCTATATCTGTAATTCTGTCTCCTTAATAAAACTCACTGTCTTTTGTAGTTCATACAGTGTCCCATAGAGTTTTGATTCCAGTGTTGTTTCTTCTGGCCAATATGTCTGCCTCAGCGTTTCATGCTCAGAACACTCTTGAAGTATATGTTTGGCACTCTGTGCTGCCTGTCCACATGTACACATGGCCGCGTTGCCATTCTTGAACTTTGTATACATGTGACTGCGGAGTCGGTTGTGTCCTGTTCTGAGACGTAGAATTATAACTTGTTCTGATCTGTTCATAATGTGATAGCCATCTTGTGTTGGTGTTTGTGGCTTTCTTATTGACTTGATCATCTGTTTTTTTCTGATGGTAGGTGATTGGTATATCTGGTTGGTCTTCGGCAGCACCTTCCTTAGCCAGTTGGTCTGCTTTTTCATTTCCTGGTATTCCACAGTGAGAGGGTATCCTCTGCATGGTTACTCTATACTGGTAAGACAATTCGCTAAGTAGTTTTTTCAAGTCTGTTAGTTTTCCAGACTGGAGAGCTTGAAGCACTGACCTTGCATCTGTCAGGAATACCACAGGCTGTAGGCCAGAGTTGGAGTTCAGCAGTTTTTTAGCTGCCACACTAATTGCCTGGATTTCTGCATCATAATTATGTGTTATTATTGATAAAAGGGCAAATTTTTCGTTCCTATGGCCACATCCTGCTAGAAATTTTGCCTGCGAAGATAGGTCTTGCATGTATTTAACAACCAATTATAACGAAACAAATTTATTACAGCATTATCAACACTCGATGGTGGTTACCTCATTCACTTAGGAATATTAGTAAAATAGATTCACATCAACATTCACTGTATGTCGTTAAAATAGATTCACATCAACATTCACTGTTAAAAAATATTTTCTTCTCTTTAGGATGCAACATCAATTTAAATGGATGTTCATACATTGTGTCCGGATTAGGAGAAAAAAATGATGGGGCCGGGCGTCTGAAACATGGAAGGTGCTGGCCAGGATGTTGACAAAAGTTCACATTAACAGAAATGCTTTAAAACACTAAGTACAGTGTGTGAATGTAAAATATCTTCCCAAAGCAAATAAGAAATTTTATTTGGTGTTTTTTTTTCGAACATTGCGAAACAAAATTTTATCAGGGATACTTTTTTTTTTTACAACTAACACAATAAATTGGGGGGGGGGGGAAGGGTACTTGACTGAATTCTTGACAGTTGTTGGCCAATGAGAGGAAAGGGGTGGGGTCAAAACTGGCAAACAATTGTTGACATAATTTATGGATGTTCTTTCCTATTGTCTCATGTCTGTTGTCTATCCACAGGTGGATGATGGCCATAATATCCACACCTGACGTCAAGCGTAGGGGTGATGACTGGGAGCTTATTTTGTCTATCCAAGACCTGATGTGTTGCCTTGGCTGCGTTGAATCTGTATTTGTTCAGTGTTGTCTTGATGGTATCTATCCATCTTGTTCTAGAATTTCCTGTGACCTTTTATCCGAATCTTCTGATGTTATATGTTCTTGTTGGCAGATGGTTATGGTTCATTTTCATAAGGTATCCAAACTATTTTATTTATTGTTTTTCAATGTATTATGTGCATGGTCTTAAACCGATTCTTCTCCTGATTTCATCATTTCTCATTTTTGTCTAGTTTGGTCAGTCTTGCATATTTTCTTATGCATATCTGTTAAAGAAACATCAATGATCAAGTGCAGAATTGCATATATATTGTTCCACCGACTAACAATGAAGGATTTGTCAAGCTTCACAGTTCATCTATTGCGAAGTTGCAACTGCGACTCTGTAATTTGAACATGGGGATCATACCTACATAGACAAAAGTATGATGTAACCCATCTGAATTCCGTACAAAATGAGATGAGGGTTTGAATCCCTTTAGTAAAATTGGAGACAATATGTAATAGCAGAAAGGGCACATGTACAAAAACAGGAAACACATAAACTCTCCTCATCTTTACCAGTTAAATATCTCTATCGCATATTTTTATAACATATTTTCCTAATTAACACTTTTCATAATCTCCAATTATTTATTTTCCTTATTGTTTATGCTGTACAGTGCGAATTTCTGTTATTACGTAAATATTTTGTCGGGTTCGATTCCGGATTAGGAAGAATCGTCACAGAACTTTGGGGTATTCCCATATATGAGCTGCTTTTTGCTTTCATATAAGTCGGTTTCGATTAAGCTGTTATAAGGGGATATGATATGTTTACAAATGTTTCCTAGAAAATCAATCCCAGAAATGATTTTTTTGGGGGGGGGGGGGGGAAATGCACCGCCCTTTTAAAGATTGGACCTACGCCCCGCTACATTTGCAATAACCTTGGGGAGATATAACCTGCTACACAATTTTTTAGCTATTTTTAAAAAAAAAATTGCTTTTCAACAGTGGTTCTCAACATGGTCCACCTAGGGGCCACGGAGACATGCAGAGGGATCACGGGAAATCAAATTTAAACTGCGGTAGTATATCCGACCAGGGGTGACCACCTAAATACACAGCAAGGTGACCACTTAAATGACAAGCAGGAAATTATAGCGATATAAAATTAATAAAACTTTGATAGCTTATAAAGAAAGGATGTGCTTTGTCCCCAGTACTGTTTTGCATCGCGATTGACTGGGTGATGAGGAAGTGCACAGACCAAAAACAGCTAGGAATAAAATGGGTAAACAACAAGACCATAAAAAATCTAACCTTCGCAGATGATATTGCTCTCCTGAGTTCAACACACCAAGATTTCCAAGAAAAACAGAAAGACTCAAAATTTTTGCACAACAGATAGGCCTTCAAATAAACACACATACAACGAAAATCATGAACTTTACCGGCCTGACAGAATCAATTAAACTAGATGATAATATACTAGACAACGTTTCAGATTTCGTATATTTGGGAAGCAAGATAACAGCAGACGAGGATACCAACTCAGAAATGAAGACTCGAATCGGTCTCGCCTCCAACACCTTTAACAAACTCTCAAACATCTGGAGATCGAAGATTGCAAGTAAACACATTAAACTGCGACTATTCAATGCAAGTGTGATTCCATCATTGACATATGGATGTGAAAGTTGGAAATCTACCACAATAATGGATAAGAAGTTAGTTGCCTTCGAGAATAGATGACTCAGAAAAATCACAAATACTAATTGGAAACACTTCAAATCAAGTGACATACTAAGTGAGAAGACAAACAGAATACGTGAAGATCATCATCAGAAAACGTCGCTGGACATACATCGGCCACGTACTTAGAATGAAGGAAGGGCCCAGAGATGTCATGCACACCAGAGTGCACAGGCCGGCGCTACATAGCTGGTCCAGCATCAGGGTCAGCGAACCACAGCTGGCCAAGACCCTCAGTACACTTCCACGCAGTGGGCCTGGAAACAGGAGTGCAGCAATCCTGCTGTAGCCTGGCCAAGTACTAGGGATCGAAGATACGGGAATGCCAACCCGGCCCAAAAAAAATGCTGGCTGAAGACGGATGTGTCAGGTCGAAAGGCGCAGATAACGCAGCTTGCTGTAAAACATGACACAACGCAGATCACCCTCATACGTCCTTCTCAGGACGGTCAGCGGAATGCTTTCAGAGGGTCCGCCGCAAGGCGTATGACCAAGAAGAAGAATGAAGGAAGACGGAATTCCACGACAAGCCTTTATGTGGACACCAGACGGGGAGAGAATACAGGGAAGACCAAAAACAACGCTCAGAAGAACATTTATGAACGAATTAAAATCAACAGGCATAAATGCACAAGACCCGCAATCCCTAGCAACTGACCGACAGGCATGGAGAACTATGACATCCGCCCTGTGTGTCAAACTTGGTAAAAGAGGATCTGACTGACAGGAAGATAATTATTTTTTTTTAGAAAAAGGTATCAGGCGGAGCAAGTAAGAGAAATATGTCTTAAAAGTGGACAAGGGCACAAAAAAAAGTTGGGAAGCACTGCTTCAGAATACTAAGAATAGTTGTGTATTTTCATAACATGCCCTATGTCTTGCCTTGGTCTGGTTGGTGGTACACTCTGCTAAACTGTAACCTGTCCATCTCGTGATTTTTGTTTCTTTCCCACTTGTATCTCTGCCTACCATCTGCTCGACTGTCCTGAGTACCCTCAAGTGAGGTCTGCAACAAAGTGTCATGTCTTTTAATATGTCCAAAATAATTCATTGAGTTTGTTCGCTATTTCTTTTAATGTTTTTTTTTGTTTCATTCGAAATTTTGTTAGAACCTCTGTGTTCGTTCTTTCTCTTCCCAAGAAGTTCGACCTATTCTTCTATATATCCACATCTCAAATGTATCAATTCTGTCTTCTAGTTGTTTGTTCGTTGTTATTGTTTCTGGGCTGTACATCATCATCATCATCATCTGTCATGCGGGCTGGCGTAGGCGGTCATGGCTCTCCACAGCTCTCTGTCCACTGTATTATGTATCGATATCGTTGTTGTCTCTCTGACGTGCCAGGTTGTCATACTGTCTAATATTTTCTCACGTTGTCGCCCTCTTCTCTGTTGCTTCAATTTTGCCTGTTGTGACTATGTTCTCCAAATCTGCCTATCTCATGAAGTGGCCAAAAAATGGTTGTCTTTTTTACAATATTATTGATTAAGGTCCGTACATAAATATTGAACATTTGTAGCATTTTTTAATTCTCATCTTTAGCTTTTTTTTCATCGTTTGCAATTTATTGATTTTGTGATATAAATACGCTCTGTAGTTTATCATTGCTTTCTGAACGATTCGGATGCACAATTGCCTACGGCGGGTTTCGAACTCGTTGCATTAGGCGTCACAGGGGCCCTGTACCACACCGAAGTTCAAGACATCCAATCCAACTTGTCCAGTCCTGTGTCACGTAACACGCATGTTTACAAGATAACATTTATAGAGATCACATGACCAATGACGGTTACTTCCTTGTTCATGACTTTGACCTTTTTTTTGGCGTTCCTCGAACTAGGTCATGGGGGTGTGAAACACTACATGTTCGCGCGCTTTGACACACTATCCGTTGAGACTTTTCCGAAAAATACTTGAGTCGCGCTTTGAACTTTACCCTCTAAAATAACCCTCCGATTACATTCCTTGTTTGTGTTCTTTAAGACAATACCGCTAGGAAGAACTGAAAATACTTTTTCATGATGTGGACATGCCCTGGCTTGAACGGCGTCACGCGGACAGAAAAGTAGGTCATATTTGATTTGGGTGCCGGGGCACTAACTATTTCAACACAGTTTAGCACCACCAACCCATTCATAACATTACAAGCATTACACATCAATTTTTTATCTATGAAGTAGAAATTTGGAGTGATGGTTAAGATAATAATAATTGACACATTTTCATGTTTCTAATTGAAGCAAAGTCATCAGTTGATATTACTACTATTGTTATTATAATTGTGGACGTGTATAGCTAAGTAACTATTTAATTTACTGTATCTCCCAGATGTTACAGGAGGTTTCTATGTTACAGGAGGTAAACATAAACATACAGGGAGAGAAACTACAACAAGTAAAACAGTATCAATATCTTGGACACATAGTCACATATGATGGCAGATGTGAAACAGAAGTTAAAAGGAGAATAGGAATGGCTAAAAGTACCTTCAATGACATGAGGAAATTATTATCTAAACAAATTACAAACAAGTTAAAAATGAGGATTATAAAATGCTACAGCTATTCTATTTTAATGTATGGCTCAGAAACATGGACACTAAATAAACAATTAGAAGACAAAATTGATGCCTTTGAGATGTGGGTATATAGAAGAATATGGAGAACATCATGAAAAGAGAAGAAAACAAATAAAGAGATACGTACTAAAGACACTTAATATGAAGAAAGAACTACTAAGAGAAATAAAGATCAGGCAAATAAAATATTTTGGACACATTAAAAGACATGACACTTTATTGAAAAACTTACTTGAAGGTAAAATTAAAGGGAAGCGAGCAAGAAGGTAGGCAGAGATACAAGTGGGAGAGTAACATCACACGAAAGACAGGTTAAGGTCTAGCAGAGTGCACAACCAAGACAAGAGACAGGGGATGTTGGAGATACGTTGCAGGCAACCTTCGTTGCGGAGGCACTTAATGATAATTATGTCCCACAATGTGGCAAGTTATGCAGATGGTCCGAATTTTACTGGTAGCTATCTAAATGTCAAGTAACGGTGTTACGTAACAGCGTCGTCAACCAGGCGTGTTCCCGTGCATTCGCCATTTATTCAAAAGAGATGTGGATGTGTATCGACCTCCCCAGAGTATGAGCACTGGCTCCCATTACTTGGTGCTTTGCTTGGTGCACCATTACTTGGTGCTTTGCTTGGTGCACCATTACGTGGTGCTTTGCTTGGTGCACCATTACTTGGTGCTTTGCTTGGTGCACCATTACTTAGTACTTTGCTTGGTGCACCATTACTTGGTGCTTTGCTTGGTGCACCATTACTTGGTGCTTTGCTTGGTGCACCATTACTTAATGCTTTGCTTGGTGCACCATTACTTGGTGCTTTGCTTGGTGCACCATTACTTGGTGCTTTGCTTGGTGCACCATTACTTGGTGCTTTGCTTGGTGCACCATTACTTGGTGCTTTGCTTGGTGCACCATTACGTGGTGCTTTGCTTGGTGCACCATTACTTGGTGCTTTGCTTGGTGCACCATTACTTAGTACTTTGCTTGGTGCACCATTACTTGGTGCTTTGCTTGGTGCACCATTACTTGGTGCTTTGCTTGGTGCACCATTACTTAATGCGTTGCTTGGTGCACCATTACTTGGTGCTTTGCTTGGTGCACCATTACTTGGTGCTTTGCTTGGTGCACCATTACTTGGTGCTTTGACGCAACATTATTGCAATTTTTGTTGTTGTTGAAAATTACAAGTGACCAATGAACTTGATACAACACGTCTGCTGGATGGCGAGTGAGTGACTTAGATACTATGCTATCTTGGCCCCAATAGGAAGTGACTCGTTCATATTGTTCATTAGGAAGAAGGACTCAGACATGTAGTTCAGTTTACGTTAGCTAGCAATTATCCGTCTCTGTGGCGGGCAGCTACAGAACAGATCTAGAACTGCTTACCAATTTTCTGTCTGTGTATTGCGCAAGTACAGAGTAAATCTCAACGGCCTACCAACTGTCTGCCACTGTGGCAGGCACGTACAGAGCAGATCCACAACTGAGAATTGCCTACCAACTATTCGTCTCTGTCGAAGGCAGGTACATAGCAGGTATGGAATGGTCAAGACACTATGTTGAAATTATGTCGCAGACATTTCTTTATCCGGATCATTCAGAAGGCAATGACGACCTATTAAACGTTTTTTATTACCTACAAAATCACTTGTAATTTGTGAGAAATTTGGTGAGGAAGACATGTCCATTCTAATTGTGAATATATTTATGATTGTGTGATTTTTGTTTTTGTTATGTTATGTGTTTCTGGAGAAAGGTCGTTGTTGGACTTTAACGTGGAAAGTTGTCATTGTTCTTTGTTTTATTGCTAGTTATATATGTTTAAAATTGATAGTTAGGATTTTATAGTCACTTTTATACTTGATTGTTTATTACATAATCACTGCAGCATAGACACATCTGTTATTTTATGATTACATCCGCCATGCAACTCCCTCCACGAAAATAGGCATTATTTGACATTTGAACAACTGGTTACGAACGGGATCATCATCAACTGGTTATGAACGGGTTCGGCTCAGTGACAGAGTGTGCAGTAATCATCATGGCTAACCAAGGTTCGCCGCAGGAAGTTGCGCATAAGGATTGTGTAAAAGCAATGGTTGCCTTATGAGTGTAAATATTGCCCTGAAAGTGATAGCAGTAAAGACGTGACGGTTTGATTGCTACTTCCTGAATTGGGTATGCTACCATGTTTATGATAGGCGCGGTAGTCTAGTAGATAGTCAGCTTGCTTGCTATGACTGGATTACTGCGTGCCAGGTTCAAAACCACATTAGAACCAAAATAAATCCGGGTTGTGATTTCTCGCTTGACACGACCACTCCTCAAGTCGACTCAGCTGTGAATGAATACCAGACGCCAATCATTGAAGTGATTATAATAAAAGCAATATATGTACAATTTGTCCATGTTATATCTCAAGCAACTCTGTTTACTAGTTATGTTTACTAGTTATGTTTACTAGTTATGTTTACTAGTAGACCTAGTGATCTTTGCAGCACTGAGGCCTAATGGCAGGTACTTCGGTCAAATACTAGTGGACGTCGTGGAAATTACACACGTATGCAGTGTGTATGTGTGTGAGTGTGTGTGTGTGTGGTTATCTATGTTTATGTCGACCAGTCCATATTCATAGTAGCTTGAGAACATACAAGCTAGAAGTCTTGACTAGAATGGCACGATTTTTTTAGAGATCCGTTGTGATCAACTTGGAAAACGTGTTTACTCAAATTGTCAGGAGAATACGTGTCAGCTGAATGGATCTGGTTCAAATCCTGTCTACTGCCTTCTGATGATGTTTTGAAGATTCGGTATTAAGTGTGGGAGTAGTAGAACTGGACAGACAAAAATATGTAACCTGCGAGTTACAGGAACCATCATCATGTCATGTGCTACGGAGCACATACCACCTCTAGATATGTCCGGAGTGCAATGATATCCATTCACAACCATGAATAATAATAAACAAACTATAATTCGTTACGGTCATAGACCGTGCCACATTGAGAACATCACTACAAAAGATAGTCAAATATCCCTATCTTCATCCATAATAACGATTGTGAGAAATCACATCTAGACAGTTCCATGTGAAAAATCACATCTAGACAGTTCCATGTGAAAAATCACAGCTAGACAGTTCCCTGTGAGAAATTACACCTAGACATGTTCCCTGATGTTATCAAGAGAAATATTTTTTGATCAACTTTCTTGATTTTAACAGCACACAACCGTTGCATGTAGGATCATCTTTGATGTGACCTCAGATCTCAACTGTTCCCTGCAGGAACATCTTTGATGTGAATTCAACTGTTCCCTGCACCATCACCGTTGATCAACTGTTCCCTATAATATCATCTTTGATGTGAACTCAACTGTTCTTCAGAACTAAACGGAGTCCACAATCATAAGACAAATAATATCAACAGATTGAACAGAAACGATTATTTAAAATTGTTTGACAGAAAACTCAAATACTTAGTGGTTCCAATAATTCTCTTGCTTATGTTTCTCTCGTGGAACTGTAACTTTTAGATTTGTTAAAGGAATTATGATTTAAACGCACATTTTTATCTGATAATCACAAAAGTAACAATAACCATAAGTAATATTTGAAAATATTGCAAACAACTTAATCAAACAAATATGACAGTCAGATATTTGTCTGAGAAAGATGTCAGACGGTAATAGCCAGTTATTTGCCGTTTATTTTGTCATTTGCCCTATGTTATTCTAGACCTCGCATTTTCAGTGTGGTTTTTTCCCCCGACAACGGTGTTTTCTCTCTTAATGGGAAATCTTCAGTGTCTGGGAACAGCCCATCGTACAAGAGATGGCTGGGAATATACAGAGAAATAACGAAAAAACAGAAATATGTAAAGAGTGTTGTCAATATCAACATACATAACACATTAACAACATCCACAAATATAGATGACGTTTCTACCAAAATATCTTCTTCAGAACACAATAAGTAACGAATCTGAATTTTGCAAAAAGAGACATAAACTATTATAGGAAGATACGAGCGAAAGTAGATAATAAAGGAGAAATGATAAGAGAAAGATTAAACGGAAGACACGCACAACAAGATAAGAAGAAAGAGTAAAAGTGAAAGAAAAGCAGGAGTATAATAAAATACAAATATACTTATCTAACTAGAGAAGTTTGTCCACCAGTGAAGTTAAAGTACAAGGTAGAACTACATCCTCTTCAAAATAATTGTCATGGTCAGTCAACTTTTTGTATTTATATATTATATATTTTATTTGGTCGATTGTTTTGATTTTTCTTTCATATATTCTTCATTCTTCATTGCAAAATAAAAGAAAAATGTCCATTTTGCAGTGAAGAATATTGGGAAAAAAATTAAATGTAAATAAAGTCTAACATTAGAACCTTAACTAAAATATTACATCGATGTTGTTATATCACATAGAAACGTGGACAATGACTTGAAAATAACAAGGGCAAGTTGGGTCTTTCATAAGGTTTGAGTTTTTGCGGGCGGTCGGGCAGGCGGGCGGGCATGCAGGCAGGCAGGCAGGCAGGCAGACAGACAGGCAGACAGACAGACAGACAGACAGACAGACAGACAGACAGACAGAAAGACAGACATACAGACAGACAGACAGAATGGGATTGGATAGTAAACTGCACTCCAAATCCTTATTAGTTGCATTTTGTGACATTTGACAGACCAAAGTGTTGCTACCGTTTCCGTTCCTGAGACGACTCTGCGGGTTTTGGGGTTATTTCGGTAGGTTATTTTATAGTCAAATTTGATAACTAATTTTCTAGTCAATTTTTATAATCCATTCTATAGTTGATATTGATAATCCATTCTATGTTCAATTTTGATAATTAATTCTATATTTGGTTCTATAATTCTTATCTAAAGGGAGTTTTTCATTATTTTCCTTAATTCAGCAATCTTTTGTGGAAAATTCCGCGTCTCGCGTCATGTTAGGTTTTGACCATCCCGTACTACTAACCTGCCGTCGTGGATGAAGATAACACGTTATGTACTAAGCTGCAGCTACTGTTAAATGCTGTGGTCAGTTCCTTTCCTTGTTGTGTTTACCTTCTCCAACTCATGCGTCAGGTACCCTTTACAGTTGGGTCGTTGGATTTGAAGTGAAATCAGGCGAGAAATCACCACACTGTTCGTTATTGCCCCGAGATGGTTTCTAACCTGGCAGGCTGCAACCCAGTGATATAAGCAATCTCACTATGACCTATGCCACAACTCAAATTTAGTAATATGAAACTGGCAAGACAGAGAATAAAGAACTTTCCTCTTTTAGACAAACACACACACGCAAAATAAAGAATTGGAAATCACATAATAGCAACGTGAAAAACAACACATTATCAAAAATGAAGCGAAAAACACCACCTTTACGAAATACGAAGTGAAAAATACCACCTTTATCAAACACGAAGTGTAAAACACCACCTTTACGAAACAGGAAGTGAAAAACACCACCTTTACCAAACATTAAGTGAAAAACACCACCTTTAACAAACACGAAGTGAAAAACACCTTTACAAACAACAAAGTGGAAAAACAACTTACCAACAATGAGGAAAAAACACAAACTACTAAGGTCAATTCTATTGTCTGTTTTGATCTCTTCTTTATACATTGTTCTAGTGATCTAATTTTGACATTATATTTTAATCAAATAAAAATGTATAATCTTTTTTCGTGTATTATTTATAAATTAACTACGTTATTGTCTGTACCTGTGTCTATGATTTTCTGACATACACGTACTTCGCCGAGATCTCCTTATCTTTTTCCTCCCATATTCTAACAGGCTCCTCTTTTCTCCATCTATCCAGGTGGTGCAGATTTAAGAGCACACCGCCTTCCGGTGCAGCGAGGTGCAGTCAGCATGTAGGATTTCAATCGTAAAAATAACCAGACATCCACAACCTGCACTTGATCCATGAAATGTGATCCGAGTTTTGAAAAGACGTTTCTGTCTGCTAGGTAGCAGCGGAGATAACTGCATGACAAATCAGAAATATGTGCGTAGTTTGAGAAACATAAAGGCATTTTCTAAGTCTGAAAACTCATTCAGTATTAGTCACTGTATTATCTCACGGGATTGGGTTGTATTTGTTGACTAAAAGAAGGTCAAAATAATTCGCCATGAAAATTGTATTCAGTCGTTCTGCGACACGAAATAACTGTTATTTCTGTATTCATCTCTGAAAAACAAAATCAGCCTTCTTTCTTCCTTGGAAAATGAACATTCACCGTTTTTATATGTAATCAACATTTTTCTATGGAAAAACAATATTATCTGTTCTAAGGAAATAAAATCACCATTCTCTCTTCAATTCATATATCAAAATAAAATCACCATTCTCTGTTCAATTCATATATCAAAATAAAATCAGCATCTATGTTCTTCTATAAATTATTTTCTGCATTTTTTGGGTATAAAATAAGTTCATCATTCTGTGTTCCTCTATAAATTATTTTCAGCATTCTATTTTCTTGCATAAATAAATTCATAAAATAAATATCTGTATACAAGCATTCTATGTTCTTCTATAAATTAAATACATCATGTTCGGGTCTGTTATAACACTGGGTTATTGCAATAATACAATCATGCACATTTGTTCTATTTAACAAGTTACATGGTCGCTGATTCGTCTTTACAAAACATATTCTCTTCTGGCCTTGAACAAGAACTTACAGCTCCCACCCATACGCTTAATGGCAAGTGTGGATGCTATCAACTAGCTTCCCTCTGGGGATAGACAACAGACAATAGTTATGAATGAGATTGTCCTGTTTAATATTTTGTCTGATGTTTGGAATGAGGTTGTCCTGTTTGATATTTTGTCTGATGTTTGGAATGAGATTGTCCTGTTTGATATTTTGTCTGATGTTTGGAATGAGATTGTCCTGTTTGATACTTTGTCTGATTTTTTTGGAATGAGATTGTCCTATTTCATATTTTTTCTGATGTTGTGAATGATGTTTCCCTGTTTGATATTTTGTCTGATGTTGTGAATGATGTTGCCCAGTTTCATATTTTGGATTGCATGTAAGACTGATTATAAATCAATGAAGATTGTACATTTTTGGGATATGGACTCTAGATTGTTGAGTATTTGAACAGCTAATAGTATGGCGATTGTTACTGCCCTGCAATGTGTGCATTTCATTGATCATTCTTATGTCGTATTTACATTATAACTTGATTTAATCTCTCGGATTTAGATTACATTACCTATGTATCAGCTGTATTTCGAACCAAACTAACACTTATTTTTCAGCATGCATCACAGAGATTTAGATGTTGAAAATGGCATATATGATGTCACAAGAACAATTAGTTGTCACTTAACGTTGCCAAGATTTCCATGTCTTTGAACCAATCTTCACGAATATAGCTAGAAAATATACGAAATTTGCAAATAATAAGTCCGTCGCTACAATGGACACTCATGTTGATCTCATAAAACGTCACTAATAGGCTTTATTCTACATTCTTCGAGAATTTCATTCGCCAAATACATATATTTTCAATAATGCCAAAAATTGACACGAAAAAACACCCCAAAAACTAATATAATTTCCAGTTACCCCATTAAAAATGGATAAATCCGAGAGAAAAACAAAATAAAAGGATCGATATAGCAGACCTTGTTTAAAACGTAAAACGTAAAACGATTGTGAGTGAATTCAGATCCGTTTAATAAAATCTAATTCTCATATCTACATCTAAAAATTAGAGTTTTTTTTTGTTGTTGGTTGTATTCTGACAGTAGTCGCGAAATAATTCTACAAACAAATACAATACCTACTGGTAAGATCCAGTTTTTCAGATTTTTAATTAATTTAAACGAGAACATATATAAAATTGTCCAAGAATATAAAATTGTCCAAGAATATAAAATTGCCGAAAAATATAAAATTGTCCAAAAATATCAAATTGGCAATATTATAAAATAAATGTGATTGAGATTTGGAAATTTTCTAATTTGTTGAATTTGACAATGAAATTATTATGTCCTATGGCAACCCTGCTATGTAATATTGTGTTATACACTTTCTTTGTTGTAGAGGATAGACTCCATCGTACTCAGTTTAACCATATGTGTTCAGTCCCACTAACGAAGCGACATGCCGGCTGTCGAATGTATCACTCATAGCACGTAACGTATCTTCAAACGATAAACTCTAGGGATCTCCAAATAAAAATTCCATCTTACAAACAAGAGATCGTTAACGGAATTTGAACCTAGAACCTCCTGCACACAACATATACGGCTTAACAACTACGCCAAGTAGATCCCTTCATCTTTCTTCAATCAATAACGCGAGACCGGTGTCAGTAAAGACCTATGTACAGAAAGTAAGCAAACTTTCATACGCTTAGCTTTTGATTATTGTTGTGTTTTCCTTGGCCACTATTTATATACTTGGTGCCGCATGACGAAAAAGCTAAGGCACCAACGAAATGCACGGAAATAATAAAAAATCAGCCTTTCAGATCATGTTTACTTTCTGTACACATGTCTTTACTAGAGCCCTGTTATGGCTCATGCATGACCGTCTAAGCACGCCCTGTTATCTAGACTTGATTCTTGACCGACAGGTGACATTTTTGCATTTTGGTTGGTCACTAATTATAGAACTGGGGTTAGCTTGGCTGTTTTTGTCATGCCATTCTAAGTATGCAAATAGTGATCAACCAAAATACAACAATAATCAAAAACGTAAAGAATGGGGTCCTAATTAATTCAGTTGGAAGGTCTGCAAAAGAGACGCTCATGGCTCACGCATAGCTGGGGGTGATGGTTGCTGATTTTTGGTTAATATATTTCTGGAGGATTGTGTGAAACGATACCAGGAGATATACAGTGGGCACGATATATTATAACCGATCCTTGTGGAATGAAACTCCTTGTAGTACAATTTTTGGTGAAAAATGAAAATGTGAATACACCCTTAACCGATTGGTTGTAGATCATGCTTGGGCGACTTCCTGCCATACTCGCTATCTTGGGTTTTTCCCAGGTTGGTCGGCATTTCGTTGTCAGTGTAGCGTGCTTTATCCCCAATTTTTCTCAATGATAGTTGTTGGTGGTACGCTGACCTTACAAGTCTCTTCTTGTATGTGGGACTACTTTTACCATTAACTTTTTTTTTTACATAGTTTCCATTGAGTGTGTGAAGCAGATCAAGGTGTGAATTTAATGAAGATGTTACACTTATCAGAAGGTCAAGTTATGATCGTAATTTTTTAAATGGGAAAAACCCAGAAAATGATAAAAATATCAATGCAAATTTAAAAGAGGCACACCTTTACCAAAATTTTCGAGTTAAACGTTTTCTTTTTAATAAATTTACACAGTAATTTAGATTGAATAATCAGAATTGTTTCCATACTTTTTATTCACTGGGTACACATCGTTAGGCTGACATTCTGGATCTGAACAATAGTTGTTCTCAAGAGATAGATTTTAAAAGTTCAATAAGCTCAATAACAAATTGTCTAATGTTTATGTAGGAACTACTTCATCAAGGATTCACACGGTACATTTGTCATTAATAGAAACTACACCCTCATCAATCCACCACTGCGCTTTAATACAAAGTGAAATGACAGAACATTGCATCTTTATACTAAGTGAAGTGACAGAACGTTGCATCTGTATACCGATTGAACTGACAGAACACTGCATCTTTATACTAAGTGAACTGACAGAACATTACATCTTTATACTTGGCGAACTAACCTAACATTACGTCTTTATATAAATTGAATTGCCAGAACATCGCGTCGTTTTGCTGGAAGAACGTACAGAACATTGCATCTTTATACTGATTAAACAGACAGAACATTGAACTGAAAATAAAACTTGTACGCTTGCATTAAAAGTATCTTGGTGTTTAAATCACACAATTGACGTTAGTGTCACTGAAATTTTAGCCAGTTTTTGAAATGTCAGTACTAGTTGATATGGAATAACACCAAGTTGTCACATGAAATTTATAATATCGTGAAAGATATGTTTCCCAGGGACGCTATCCGGGAACAAGTATTAAATCTGAGAAAAAACAAGTATTAAATCTGAGAAAAACAAGTATTAAATCTTAGAAAAAACAAGTATTAAATCTGAGAAAAAACAAGTATTAAATCTGAGAAAAACAAGTATTAAATCTGAGAAAAACAAGTATTAAATCTAAGAAAAACAAGTATTAAATCTAAGAAAAACAAGTATTAAATGTGAAAAGAACTGATGTAATGAACTATTCGAGTGTCATGGTGAAGTTCATCAACATCTAGTACCATATCGACTAGTGTATGTGATCATGTACCTCTACACACCACGTACTACACATTTTCTAATAATTTAAACGCAGTCTTCCACAACGTTAAAGTAATTATTTCACCAACGGTCCCGCTGTTTCTAGATCCTTGAATCTTGTCCGTTCATATTATATTCTCTAAATAACCGTGTCTCATAATTTGGTCAAAAATAAATCTCTAACTGATATTAATAAGTAATTCACACCACCCCCTCTTGTTCCCATTAAACTTCTGTATTTCTTCTCTTGTTCCCATTAAACTTCTGTATTTCTTCTCTTGTTTCCATTAAACTTCTGTATTTCTTCTCTTGTTCACATTAGACTTCTGTATTTCTTCTCTTGTTCCCATTAAACTTCTGTATTTCTTCTCTTGTTCCCATTAAACTTCTGTATTTCTTCTCTTGTTTCCATT
This sequence comes from Meghimatium bilineatum, assembly GCA_034231615.1. Taxonomy (NCBI): domain Eukaryota; kingdom Metazoa; phylum Mollusca; class Gastropoda; order Stylommatophora; family Philomycidae; genus Meghimatium; species Meghimatium bilineatum. The sequence continues at coordinate 14,902,046 of CM067317.1, read as the reverse complement.
AAACTTCTGTATTTCTTCTCTTGTTTCCATTAAACTTCTGTATTTCTTCTCTTGTTCCCATTAGACTTCTGTATTTCTTCTCTTGTTCCCATTAGACTTCTGTATTTCTTCTCTTGGTCCCATTTAAACTTCTGTATTTCTTATCATGTTTCCATGTAACTTCTGTATTTCTTCATTCGTTTTTTAGCTGTCATGGTATTCCATCATTCTTCTATAGAATCATATCATTATGGCTTCCAAACTTCTAATCTCGTGTTACTTTCTTGTCCAAGGATCGTACTCGTGTGTTAGACTTCTCAACTTAGCATTCTACATGAAACAAGTAATACTAACCAATGTCAAACTGGCCCAAAGAAAAGAAGAAACTGCTGTTATGTGAAGTCTTCTTTCCAGAACGTAGTCTTCATTATGAATCTCCTGAAGTCCACAAGGGCTTTGATAAGTTGTTCCGCCTCTGCTTGTGCAAGCCTTCCTGAATATCTCCTGTTCAACGACATCTTGGTTGACCTTTCCCTCTACTGTCTTCTATCACGTCCTACAACAACGACACCTATCGCATAGACGGAAAATTGTTCAACCTTCGGCGGCTTCGAGCAAAAACCAAAGTTAAATCACTCACAATCAGGGATCTTCTATTTGCTGATGATTGCCCTAAATGCCAACTCTGAGGCTGATCTACAATGTATTATAGACAGATTCTCCAAAGCCTGTACCAACTTTGGGCTTACCATTAACACAGAGAAAACAGAAGTCATGTTACAACCAGCACTTGGCAAAAGCTATCTCGAGCCGTGCATGAAATTAAATGGTGTAGCACTGAAAGTTGTGAATAGATTCACATATCTAGGCAGTACGTTATCACAAAATGCCAACGTTGATAATGTAGTGTATACAAGGATAGCCAAAGCAAGCAGTACCTTCGGCAGATTGTACGCAAATGTTTGGCGCAGAAATGGCATTGACCTACAGACTAAGCTGAAAGTTTACAGAGCAGTGGTACTTCCAGTGCTATTATACGCTAGTGAAACAAGGACTGTGTATAGACGTCATGTGAAAAAACGCAATCCTTTTCATACAAATTGTCTCAGAAAAGTTATGAACATCAGATGGCAAGACAAGATTCCAGATACCACTGTCCTTGATAAAGCTGGTATCCCAAGCATTGACACGATCCTGATGCAGACACAGATTCGTTGGGCAGGTCATTTGGTGCGTATGCCAGACCATCGTCTGCCAAAGATACTTCTCTATGGTGAGCTAGAGAAGGGTATTCGATCTCACGGTGGCCAAAGGAAGCGCTACAAGAACTCGTTAAAGAACTCACTGAAAGCCTTTGAAATAGACCACGATACATGGGAAGAACTTGCACAAAATAGATCTACATGGCGTTCTAAAATAAAAAAGAGCGCATCATCTTGTGAAAAGAAGAGAAATGCAGCAGCTCAACAGCGGAGAGCAGCTAGAAAGTCACGGATAGACCAAGATCCGTCTACAGTCGTTATTCCATGTCCGAACTGTCCAAGGACATTTACAGCTCGAATAGGGTTCATTAGCCATCTACGAACTCATAATCAAGGACATAACTAAAATTGAATTTTCAAAAGTGGATGTAACAAATGGTCATCATCACTTGTGATGGACGAACAACAACAACAACAACAACAATGCCATCGTGTCTCTTCACATTGCCGGAAAAACCTAACTTCCTTCTTAATCTATCTATTCTGTCTATTGTTATTTCCACTTGTGCCGTTAAACGCCGTGGGGGGGGGGGGGGGTGGAGGGAGAGAGGATTTAGAGTTTTTGTCTTTGGCCATTTGAGTTACATGGCCATGGTAAGTCCGTGTCTATTTAATACTTCTTTGATTGTCTCTGCCCATTTAGATCTTGGTCTTCCTTGTGTCTTGTAGCCCGGTCTTCTGCTGATGTATGCACTTATGGCTAGTTACGCAGGCTCTATTCTCATGACGTGACCAAACCATCTGGTTTGCTGCCTCTCATTGTAGTCTTCACTTGAGATAATCTTTACTTCTTTCCTGATATCTTCATTTCTCTGGCGGTCTCTTCTCGTGTCATTTATAGCTTTCATCAAACATCTCATTTCAGACTTAGAGTCTTAATCAGTCTGTCACCGTCGATGGATCAGATTTAAAATTAAATCGCCACTCAGTCTCCCCCCCCCCCCCCAAAAAAAAAATCAAAAAAAAAATAATAATAAATAAATAAATAAAAAAATAAATGCTTTCTTAGGCTATCAAACCAGCAAGGCACGGATACCAGCAATGTTCCCTCCAAAACAAGAGTGCTAGTGATCACATGTCTATCTCCGTGAGCTGATACATTTCGACCACTACTTTCTCTAGACTTAAACAAGAAAGTTATTTCTTCCTCAGCATGTTCTATTTTTCATTATATGACCTTTTACACATATTTATTTATGTAAGTCTTGGGAGCCAAATCCAAACTCTGTGCGGCAAGGGATAAAATGTGTGCGTTAGCGCATGGTGGAGCAACGTAACGGGGACAGTGAATACCAGTGTGTATGCTGTGTGAAGGCTGAGGAATGCTACATCCGTTTGAGTAAGTGCTAAAGACAGTTCTAAAGGCAAGTGCTAAAGACAATAATAAAGTTAAGTATTAAAGACAATCCTAAAAGACGTAAATTAACTATAATTAATCTATTGTAAATATCGTGATGACTATAATACACTGCAATAGTTCGCCGTATTTCTTTCTTCTTCTTTCGTTCACTTGAAACATGCCTATATCTGTAATTCTGTCTCCTTAATAAATCTCACTGTCTTTTGTAGTTCATACAGTGTCCCATAGAGCTTTGATTCCAGTGTTGTTTCCTCTGGCCAATATGTCTGCCTCAGCGTTTCATACTCAGAACAATCTTGAAGTTTATGCTTGGTACTCTGTGCTGCCTGTCCACATGTACACATGTCCGTGTTGCCAATCTTGAACTTTATTTACATATGACTGCGGAGTCTGTTAACAAAAAAAGAGAGCCGTATAAATTAACTATAATTTATGTTTTTTTTGAAAATCGCAACCTCTGTGTTACACTACAAGACTTAACCACATAAATGTGCTATACTTTATCTATTGCAGATATCATTATCACTATGATAACGAACAACATGATTTAAACGTTCGTTCTTGAACTCCCACTGGATCTCTCAAGCATCAGGGCAATAGGCATTCTGCATTTTCAGCATTACATACTCTAGATAATGGGTATGCGGTGATTCGTCATTTAATTAGCACTGTTGGCTAAACACATCCTACTTTGCAACCGTGGTAATAAATAAATATAGTGTTTTTACAAAATTCACTTAACGGATGACTTCCTAGTCAGATCGCTAGTAGGCCAAACATGCCTTGTAACCTGTGTTATAAGCTCTGTTCATACTGCACGCGGATCTGAGTCTCACCCATCTTATGCCCCTTTAACAAGTCGACCTTTAACATCCAAGAGAGCTGTACTCATGAATCCGGAAACGGCATTTTCACAATTACTGCCATCTTACACTAACTGCTTTATATTAGCTGCCTGGCTCAAGGAAAAATAGAGTCTGCATTTTGTGGGGGAAAAAACACTTTACTACAGCAGCGCAATAGTGGGGACTAGCTAGACAGACACAGGAGAGCAAATATCATTTAATGTGGCTATACCATGTACTATTTGTACAAGGACCTTTGGTTCCAGCATATGGCTTATTAACTATTTTTAAATTAATAGATACAGACACAGATGTAGCTGAATTTAATAAAGTGAATGTTACAAATGATCATCATCACTTGTGGTGGGCAAACAGCACAGCACATTACTTTCTGCCTTTCTGTGATGTAGTACGTTACACCCATCATTGCGTACTGGTACGGCTCCTCAACGTGGAAGACCTTATGTTTGAACTGCCTTGTCGCATTGAACTAAGAGAGTAACACCATGCTATTATAAATAGTATTATTATTATTATTATTATTATTATTATTATTAATGTTATATTATTATTCATATTATTACTATTATCATCATCATCATTACCATTTCTTGTTTTGTTTTTAATGTATCAGTTTCTTTGTACTCTGCATTTTCTTGTCATGTAACTTCCATTCTTTCCATTGTCTTCTCCCTTCCTGCTGTGGTATTCTTAAATCTGTCAGTTTCTATCACAGAACTCCATGTATTCTTCTGACCTCATTGTCCCATGTTGTGATTGAATTTACATATCTTTAAAACACCAAACAGCAAAATTTTTCTACAACAATAAGAAGAAAACTACGAACTTATTTATACAGGCCACATTTGAAAAGAATCTATCACTAGGACGTTCACAATGGATACCAGATATCAACAGACAAAGAGTCAAACAACCATCACAGAATATATTTTGCGTTAAGAACTATACACAGTAGCATCACATCGCTCGAACTGGAGAGTTCTGATTTCTGCTCTATTCACCGTATTTGGCGTTGAAGGAATATATATATATATATATATATATATATATATATATATATATATATATATATATATATATATATATATATATATATATATATATATATATATATATATATATATCTTGCTAAAGAAATTTTGGTCCACAAATTGATTCCTTGTATTTGCTTAATATAACACTACTATTTAACAACTTTTAAATTACCTTTTCATTTATTCATTTGCTGCATGGTACACGTCTTTTTTTTCTATACTATCATCAAATTTATTGAACAGAACATAATCGATCATTGATTTCGCAATCTAAGATGAGCATGGATGAGTAGATATTATGTTGCCAGGAAAACGTTAAGGAGTAAGTCACATCACAATCTGTACCATCAATCGTAAGACCCCGTACTGGGAACATAATTGGGCACTTGAGTTCTTCCCGACCGCACAATAGCATTTGCTATTGTATTTAATTTAGCGTTCAAAATATGCTATAGTGGAAGCAGCTTGTAAGAAAGGAAATTAATGTTAAATTGATCAGGCGCTGTAATAAGTATTATTACTACTACTACTACTACTACTACTACTACTACTACTACTACTACTACTACTACTACTTCCAATACTGCTACTACTTCTGCTGCAACAAATAATGATATCACTGATACTACTGCTACTGTTTATACTACTATTGCTACAACTGCTACTACCACTACCAATAATAATAATACTAATAATACTATTACTATTACTGGTACTACTACTACTACTATTACCACTACTATTACTACAACTGATGTTACTATTGCTACTACAACTACTGCTACTACTACTACTACTACTACTACTAGTATTACTACTACTACTACTACTACTACTAGTATTACTACTACTACTACTACTACTACTAGTATTACTACTACTACTACTACTACTACTACTAGTATTACTACTACTACTACTACTACTACTACTACTACTACTAGTATTACTACTACTACTACTACTACTACTACTACTACTACTAGTATTACTACTACTACTACTACTACTACTAGTATTACTACTACTACTACTACTACTACTACTACTACTACTACTACTACTACTACTACTAGTCTTGTTACTTCTATTATACCTAGAAGTACCACTAACGTAATTACTAATGCACAAACAAATATTGCAGCATCGTCTATTGTTATAGCTATTATTAAACCGACCACGACCGCCTCTACTGCTGCGGAGACTACTACACTACTGGTGCTACTGCAGCTCCTACTACTACCGATCCACAAAAAAACATAAAATAATAGTAGTCCTGTTTCTAAGAAACATTTACATGAAAGCATAAAACAACAGTCGTATCTTATTAACTCTATATTTAGTCATTTTCTTAATGTGTACTGGTCAGGCTTCATCCTATCTGACAACCTCTGCTACTATTCTTCCCTATGTTTTCATTAGTTTTCACGTTCTTCATGATCGCTTTGACTCGAGCCACATCCACCTTCTGGCAATGTCGTTAAATTTCTTTCCAGAAAGCGTATCAAATCCAAGCACGTAGATAAGGGACTGGGTGAGTTTTGAGGAAATTACCCCCCTCCTCCCCACATTAACTTAGGAGACATAACGTGGCATTTAGCATTAGAAAGGACGTCAATGAAAGCAGGTAAATTCTACGTTATAATAGATTTTCCAAAGATGCCATTAAAATCTTATGACAATGCAGAAATTTGCTTTTTTTTTAACGTTGAAACAACAGGTATCTCTCGTTTTATCTAAGACTTATCTTCGAATATGATCCTCTACACAACAGTCATTTCACATTTACCCCAATTTCTGCTGTTTTCACATTTACCCCAATCTCTGCTGTTTTCACATTTACCCCAATCTCTGCTGTTTTCTGCCTTTTCATCTTTTATAATTATGTATTTTGTTAACAACTGTGGACATTTATTACAGCACGCAATTTGTTTTTCAGCTTGAAATTCTCTGTCCTTTGTTATCTAGTATCGTATGCTTACATCGCACAATTGAACCACCCATATTCGAATCAAAACTATTGGCTGATTTAATTGATAATTTTTTTGCGTTGAACACATTTTCATAGCCAGCCAATAAAGAAATAACAGGGCCTAAAGTGAGTGATATATCACGTGATTTAACACATGGAAACTGAAATAGAACATGGTTACACACTCAGATCCCGTCAAGTCTTGGTAGTATACACCATGTATTAGACACGTGTCATTGGCTCTACATGAGACTAATACTAAAATTGAACGGATATACCACAATCCTTCTAGAGTGGTCATTCCATGCTCGAACTATCCAAGGACATTTACAGCTCGAATAGGGCTCATTAGCCATCTACGCCCTTTTCAACAAATAAAACAAGAAGTCAGACAGGGATGCGTGTTTTCGACACCAGACCTGTTCTCTTTATACAGTGAAAACATATTGCGTGCAATAGTAGATATCCCAAGAATATCAGTGGGAGGACATACATAAATAATTTGAGATATGCGGATGACACTGTTCTGATTGCAAAAAGTGAGGAAGACCTTCAAAAATTAATTAAAGTAGTAGTCAAAGAAAGTAAAGAGAAAGGCCTCTTCCTAAATATCAAGAAAACAGAAGTAATGGTTATTTCAAAGAAACAAAATAACACAACTTGCAAGATCATAGTGAATGATATAGTATTAAAACAGGTCCACCAATTCAAATATCTAGGTACAATGATTACAGCAGATGGAAGAAGTTCAACAGAAATAAGATGCAGAATAGGACAGGCAAAAACAACATTCAGAAAAATGAAAAATATACTGTGTAATAAGACCTTGTCATTAGAGGTGAGAAAGAGAGTTATGCAGTGTTATATAACCTCTATACTAACATATGGGTGCGAGTCTTGGACAACAAAAAAACTGAAAAGTGGGAGATTGGAGGCAACAGAGATGTTGTTCTACAGAAGAGTGCTGAGAATACCATGGACTGCCAGAAAAACTAATGTAGAGGTGTTGAAAGAGTTAAATGCGAAACGGACCTTAATCAACAATATAAGAAAGAGGCAATCTTCTTTTTTTGGTCACTTTATGTGACAGGCAGGTTTAGAGAACATAATCACAACAGGCAAGATTGAAGGCACCAGAGACAGAGGGTGACAACGTGAGAAAATTTTAGACAGTTTGACAGCCTGGCACGGCATAGAAATAAAAACTCATTTGATACATAATACTGTGGACAGAGAGCTGTGGCGAGCAATGACCTCCTACGCAACTCGGCATGGCACCTGATGATGATGATGAGTCATCTACGAACTATTGGGCATGGTCATAATTCTAATTTAATTTAAAAATGTGGATGCAAAAAATGTTTATCATTACTTGTGATGGACTAACACGCAACACACACATGAGACTAAACAACGTAAGAAATAGTTAGAACGTATACATTACGTAACATTACATTTCAACAATTGTAAAAATTTTAGGGTAACTAAAACATTAATCCCATTGCCAATACAATGTTGGCGACTGACTTTCGAACCAGGATCAAGTTCAACTGAGTTGTGTCTGTGAAGCAGGCTACTAACAACACAATCGTTGAGCTGACCCCTAATAAGCAACATCGACATTACATTTAAATGGAAGCTGACCATGTTCAAGTCCTGATAAAACTACTAAAGATACTCGTTTTAGAATCAAAAAATGCCTTGGTTTAAAGATGCATCAATCCTTTGCTTAATGAATGAGAAATTCAGAATTATTTTGTCCAAGAAAAAAGCGTTATACTTCACTAATTACTGCTTTCTAAAAGGTTTCCATCAATGTTTTCAATAAAAGGCCTTAATGAAAACTTTTTACATCTTCCGTGCTAATTAGACCCCACAAAGTGCTCTGAGTGTATTTCACTATTTCATCTCTGTTGTGGACAAGATTTTCAATCTCAGCAATAACGTTCATGTCCGTCCTCTTTGCATGTCTTTATATTGCTTTGTAAAATAAAAATCATACTCCCTTTGAGGTGAGCTCATGTCACTGTAGTTTCTCATCTGATGACTTGCTTCCTGACCATTTTGCTTCTTCTTATCATTATATACGAACAACGTTAGGACATTCTTATATTTATTTTCAATGAAATTATGCATTTTGACACATGCAACCTGAGCACTGTTTCTGATTCGGTTTGACATTTTATTAAATGAACCAGTCAAGCCCACCACAAAATCTTCTTAGTCGCCTCTTACAACATGCATAGAATATAACAGTGTCAGTATTGCTCAATCCCCTGTTTGGCTAAATAACATAAGGAATTACGGAAAACCTGAGACGTCACAATAGAACTGCATATCAAGCGAAAAATCGTACTAGGAATGAAAACCGATGGTCATTCAACTCTGCGACGCTTATGAGCAAGCAAAGGCAGATTACAAAAGACTATATAGACATATATATATATATATATAAAGTTAAATGTAGTTGCCAGAACGTTGTCTTCATCGTGGTTAATATGAACGCCTCTGTCTCGATAAAGAAGGCCTGAAACATGTGCATACATTCTTCGCTGTCGCTGGTCAATGATCTTATGCTACCTCTTCTTCTCTTTGCATGCTACTCTGTATTTCAGTCAGCCTTTCGATAAAATAAGTTGCTTTAAGTGTCCATAGTACAGTAGCGTACTTCTTATGATGGTATTTAGAAGCCGCACTTCGTTTAGTTTCAGTAGTTTTAAAATTCAAGTGTTCTTTTTTTCTGTCATGATATTACTAGGACTTTCTGTAGAACTTCATTTCAAATGAATGTATTATTTTGGATATTGTCTTGTTTAAAGTGCAAGTCTCACATCCATATGTTGCCACTGGAAAAACACATTAAC